>JAWLRI010000130.1:696695-723696 GCA_034781795.1 Crypturellus tataupa | reverse complement strand
TGTGATGCTCTCAGGGATGCGAGGGGATGAAGAGGGCGCGGGCCGGGAGGCAGCGCGCGCCCCGCCGGGGCTGGGCCGCGTCCGGAGGGATGCGCCCGGGCTTGCGGGCGACCTCGGGGCCGAGCACGGGCCCCGGCGAGGGCTGAAGGGATCGGGCCACACGGGCTGCCGAACATGGAGACACCTGTTCCTCGCGCGAGCCCCGGTGTGTGCGTGTCACCGCGCTGCGAGCGAGGGCGGCAGGGGTAACGCGGCCTTCCCCTCGCGGCCCCGGGCTCGGGGAAGCTGGGCAGATACCGGAGAAAAACAGCCCCCTTTAACTGCAGCTCTGCTGCTGAGGCTGCTACAGGGGGCTTTTATCCTGCCAGCCTCTTGTCAGTAGCGTCTGTAGTGCACAATATCGGCAGGATTTTACTTACTTTGGAACAATGCAGAAGAAAAAACGGGGGGCGGGGGGGATTTTTGTGGGCTCACTTGTACACTTTAATGCTTTGAAATTAAAGATTTATGGGGAGCTGAAAGAATAAACAGATTTAGCTTTGATTATTTTAAACCTTCACTTCCTAGTACAGCAAAGAATGATCTATTTGAGGTAACTGGAACTAATCATGAAAACCTATGGACAGGAACACTTTAAGGGTCAGTGCCAATTAGATTCAGTTTTGATTTTAAGAGACGTCTTAGGAAGTATGGTGAAGCATAACATCACAGTTAGAAAAAGCAGCAAAACACTTTGTTACATGCTTTATTTAGTGTTAAATCAGTTCAGGATAACCCTCATTTTCTAACTAAACTAAGCTTTTTATGTGGCTTACTCAATGACAGCTTTTAGCTCTCAGAAGAGCATTTTTTTTCAAAAAAAGCAAATTGTGTTTTGATGTGTTGCTAATAAAAATAGATGGAGAATAGGCTTTAAAATAAACCAGTGCTTTGAAATTTCAACAGAAGGTATATCAGCAAATACGTCTTATCTGTATTGAATTTTCTTACATGCAACAGCAGCACTCTGGATAAGAGTCTCCTAGTGGTAAAAAATATATTATCACGCACTTGTGTTGAATTAACAGTTCCCCTCAATGTAAAGTCAGGTAGTTACAATATTTTAACATACATACACACACATTAGAAATAATCTGCAGCAAAACTAAAGGTCAGCAAAAGTTGGAAGTATTGAACTATCATTCACTATTAAGATAATGCCCAAATGGTGGGGTTAGTAGTGAAGACTTTTCCTCCAGCAATAGGAAACAAAAGCGGGCAAACAGCTGGAACAGGAACACGGGTTATTCGCTACTGCTGGAAAACAGCCAACTTCATCTGCAGTGAGTTGTTGTGGGTACACGTGGGGGAGGGATTGCTGCTAGTTCTTGTGCCACAAATTCCTGTGATGCACCTAACATATTACTATTTAAACTGCTACTTTACATCCAATATACTATTTTTTGTCTCAGGACCACTATACAGATTCAGGAAATTCTAGCATTCCCCTGGACTTTGCAACTCTTCGAAATGAGCAGTTTTTATAGGAAGATTTTTTAAGGATAGCGATTTTGCCAACAGTTGGGCCAGTGGGAAATACTCTGTACAATCAGGTTTCAACTCCAGAGGAACAGCAGAGTTTCAGAGGAAGGTAAGACAGTACAAAAGAAAGGAAGAGCCAACCTTTGAAGCAGTTGGTGTGTGCCAGCAGGCCAGCTGTCTTTGGAAAGCGACACCGAAGGCCCTGCTGACTGCTTAAAGTTTTGCCTAGGACTTCAAACACTGAAAGTAAGAGACATCTGGAGATTTGGGAGAATCCCAAGGACAATCTAGGGATCACAATCACTTCCCTTGAATCAGTAATAGTTCAGAACCATCCTATTCTGCTTGAAATCAGTTTGGTCTTTCCTAAAGCTTAAAAGCTTAGAAGCCCAAGGTGTTGCCTGGGGCACTGCTTCCAGTCAGCAAGTTACTGATTTCTAGGGGAACAAATGTTTGGCATAGACAAGCTCTAAACATCATAAGCAATATTTGAAACCTTGTAGGCTACTACAGAAGAAGAGTTAAGCCGGTGCACTGCCCTTTTGAGAGCCCCAGCAAGAACGTCTGCAGATAGAACAAAAAGTCTTAGAACAAAATTACTCAGATCTCTTCATTTATAGGCTTGAAGGACTTAAGAGGGAATAACATAAGAGTTTATAAGAATATAGCAGGCTAATTAATTGTACTATATTAACCTTAAATAGAAACATACCTATATAAAGTCCTATATGCACCTGAAGACTGGGATTCATAAGCAATGCACACTTTTGTACACTTGTAGCATCAACCCAATATTTTTCTTTTGAGAAAAAGAACAAGGCAGGGAGCAGACAATTCAGATCATGTAACCCAGTGCAGGCAAAAACAGAATGGGAAAGACTTATTTTTTCTAGTATTACCTCAACTTAAGAGAAGAAAATGAAGACAACCAACCCCCTTCCACAAAGGGCCTCGAATTGCAGTTATGACCACCACATGGTAAAGCCCTCCACAGTTTTGCACTTGTGTTTGAAAGCTTCTAATTTGATGGTAGTGAGGGGTAGCTATAGCTTAAATCACATCAAGAGATAAGACAGCTGACAAAAGCAGCTGGTACTAACAGGAGCAGACTAAATTTCAGCCTCCCTTTTTCTTCCAGTGCACATACAGTTAAATAGGAAACTTCCACTAGGATATGTGCTTGCAGGGTCTCTGTCATTAGTTTAGGTTAGCTTCTACCAGCATAGAAGAAGTTAGAATCTTCTTGGCAGTAACATTACATTACAAGCAAGAGTGTTAATACACTGGAGACACCTCGACACTGCAGCAGTCATGGTGTTGGCTGTGCGCTCGCTGAGCCCTGCTGCAGTTAGTAGCTATCAGTGCATTCTGACTGAATTTCTAGTTTTTAAAGGATGAAGGCCTTGCTGCCTATGCTCTTTTTTCTCTCTCCTCCTTCTCCCTTCTTGTTTAATCTCTTGATGAGTTGCTGTATTAGCAAGTTCACTCCTTAAACTCAGGCATAAGATTTGCTGTTTGGGATATTGAGGATTGTTGAATCACAAATCATTAAGCAGTTTACTGTTACATAGTCAAATTGATCTTACTGATCCATGCAATAGAAACTTCGATTTCATTTCTGGTAAGTACAGGCAGTGCCACTGAGATTAGTGGAAATTACTTTTTCCTGTCCAAAACAAATGAAGAACTATTTCTTTTCATAGGAACATCAAATATTTTTCTTATTTCTTATTTTAACCATCCTATTTTTGGCCTGCAAATAGAGACAACACTCCCCTCAGTATCAAGCACTCTGAGTGCAAGGAGTCATAACGGGCATGTAGACAGAGTCACTTAAAAGAATAATGAAGCCTGTGTGAGCTTCTCCCCAGAAGTAAAGCGCAGGCAGCCTCAGTCTCAATTGAGCTCATTCTTCAATGTCACTGCTAGCACTGTATGGTAGGAACCACCCTTAATGTGGCTAAATCTTCCTACTGTCCCCATCCAGTTTTTCAGATGAGACTGTGAGAATGTGCAGGGCAGTTACCTGCTGTTGCTACCAAACCAGCCAAGATTTGAACCACCAAACATTCAAAAATCCGAGTTGTGGACACATTTAGAATATACATGAGTCATCACATACGGGTAGCAGCAGCACGGCCACTCCTCTTGGAACCTGTAGGAAACATCATCTCTGCTCAAGTAATCTGAATAAATTTAAGATACGGCTATTGTGAAGAGGACAGTGGACTAAGGATTCCTCTTGCCTTTGAACTACAGTTTCGTCGTGAAAATGTTGGAGGAGGTAGGGGTCAGTTAGTGAGCATTTTGACAGATCTTCCTGTGGCTGTGAATTGTTGAAGCTCAAACATATGAAGAATTGAACTTCCATTGCTTTCATCACTAGGATATGAACAGTTCATGCATATTAATAAATTAATCTTCACATACTAGAAGCCTGGAGAATATAATTATTTTTACAACTGGAAACAGAGCTTAAGGGATTTTGCTAAAAGTCGCATAAGAAGTCTGCAGCAAAAATATAACTCACATTTTCTAGAGATGAGATTTCATGCAACTGCACAGCAAGATCAAGGACCTAATCTGATTCATAGCTAATTCCTAAATTGGTTCAGCTGAAAATATTACCTAGTTCACTAGACAGGCAGAGAAATGACAGAGAGGATAAAAATGAGAAACATAAGAAAAATATGTCCAAAACTGTGAAATGAGACAGGCCGCGTTTTGCTAGAAGTGCACTTGTAGATTTGCTAGATCATCATGAAGAAATGTTAAATCACAAACACCTTAATTATGAAAGGCCATTCATCCTTTCCTCATTTTAGAAGGAATATTTCTTTCTTTTCTGGAAAACTATGAACTTTAATTCAGTGCTTATAAAATAGTTGAGGTCTTAGAATTTAAATACTTTAGAAAAAATACTTTTTGCTTTTGAGATTGTAAACTGATTTTTTTTTTTTAATCTAAATGCCAAATGCAAATCATAAATATGGCTATTAAACAGAATCAATTGGGTGGATTGCTTATTTCTTTCCTAATGGAAACCGAAGGTCAATATTTGGATAGTTGATGGATAGTTCCCAAATCCCAACAGCAGTTAAAAATAAAGTAACGCTTGTTCATATTTTATACTTTCTGTCCACCATAATGATTTACAAATGAGAAATAAATCTGTCCAGGGCTGCTGGCTAAATATCACCTTAAGTAATTCAACAAAATTCACAGACTCGTGTGGACATTAGAAAAAGCTCTGACTGCCATCTCCTGATGGCGAGGATCAGCGTGGTGCAAGACCAGGCGCAGACACACTTGCTACAAGGTGTCTGAGGCAAAGACCAAGGACCTGAGGACCCAGGCAAGGCTTCTCACAGCTCCTTCCTGCAACTTAAGTGTTTTCACGGAAGTCTCATCCACGGTTACAGGGCTGCACAATGTCTGAACTGGCTTTGAGCAGGGGCAGCTAAACCCTTAGGATTAGATGGAACCCACTGGTGTGCTCGGAGCCCTGACAACAAGGGCTTGGCACCAAAATGTCTTGTTTCATTTGTTGGGATGGTTTACTGTACACACCATTAATTTCCAGAAAAGCAAGGTAAGGCCTCCACTCATTTATTTTTCCTGTTTTTCATGGGTAACGTTTGAAGAGATTTGGAAAAGAATGGAGAGTTCACTTAAATGCCTTCAGCATGAAATGTAGCTATGTCAATCTGCGGCATCCTGAAATTGCCACTGCATTATATGGATAGGTAATTTAGAGAGGCAGAAGAAAGGTCATGATCCATCAGGAGAGGAAAAAAAGTGCTCCTCCCCAGCATTTGCTATAGCTGGGAGCAATTCCTGCTGTCACAGTATCCAGTGCAAGCTTTGCAAGTTAGTTCTGCTCTTTTTTAATACAGCAGTACACAGCAATGTTATGAGAAAATGTTACAGATTGCTTTCCGATACTATAGCAAATGGAACAAAAAAAAAAAAAAAAAGCCCACAAATTGAATGGATATCTCACTATGGTGAGAAAGATCTGTTGCTTTTTTTATAAATGTACTTAAAATAATTGAGGTGTAGAGTGTTTTATGTGAAATAGGAGAAAAAATATGATTTTCCCCTGTATGTAGTGAAAATATAGAAGCCATAACCACTAAAGGAGAAAGTCAGCATTGTATGATGACATCCATCTTGGCATAATTAACAACACACTCCACATATATATGGCTGAATATTGCCTTGGCCATCTTAAAGCAATAAAAAGTTTACCTTCTTTCCAGTTCATCCCAGATGGGATAAATGATTTGGCAGTGCTTGTTTCATGGATGTTACTCATCACTCATGGGAGTGATAAGGTTAAAGAAGACTTTAGGACATACAGGAACTAGAGACAGAAGCCTTTCTCTTTCAAGTGTAAACATATGCAATTACTTGAAGATAATTACAGAAAATAAAGCTAACCAACTTTGTATCTGCATAACTTGATTTGTTTCTGCTTAAATCATAGCTTGAAAAGTATTATTAAAAAGCTTTACCCTACTTTTTCTTACTTGTATACTACAGCCTATCAAGTCTTTTCTTTTTAAAAGAAAGCAAAATTTGAATCTTCCATTAATATTTCCTGCAACAGTTGTATCAGCTTAGCTTCAAATTCAGAGACATGGTTATTGCTCTAATCCCTTATAGTCTAACAAGTGCAGAAACATGGAAAAGGTTCCCCAAAGGAGAAAAGTCAGAAAGTGTTATCCTTTCCGTTTATCAGTCAATGGTCACAAAACTTCCCGATACCAAGACAAGCTATGAAATAATGTCTAAAACAAAAAACCTGTAGGAAGTGAGTAGTCTCCACTTCAGGAAAATTAAAATGACCAGTTAAGCCATTTAAACATAGGACTAAAATGTAAAGAAAGAAAGAAGTTCTCTTCCTCAGTCTGTAAGAATACTTGGATTCCTTTCTCTACTACCCATAAAAAGTCCTAAAATGTACAGTAGTACTTTTCAAGTGTTTACCATATTTAAATCATTCTAATGTTGACTCAGATATTTAGATCTTGTTCTTCATTTAAAAACTGATTTGGGACATTACAACATTCTTGTAGTTGAAGAAAAAGATTACTTTAAATGTTGCAATAAAAACAATGCCCTTCTATTGTTTTTGTGATTTCTTTAAAAATCTAGTTTATCTCTGAATGACAGAAACCTAAACTCATCAACACTGTGCTTTTAATACTCAAAAAGCCAAAGTCAGGCAGTTTAGGCAAAGTCTATTCTTAAGTTTCTTTATCATTAACAAATGAAACATCCCCAGTAGGGATCATTTCTCACACATGCTGTGCCCATAGAAACCCTATGTTCTGTATGTATTACTAGGCATAACATGCCAAGAGAGCTGCCTTGATTTGGTTGAAGTCATTACCAGCCTAGTGGAACCAGTCCCCTGCTGACACCCTGCTATCATAGCCCATTATGTGTATTCTGCAAATAGAGCTATGCAAGTCAGAACCCTGACTTCATCTTCTGACCAACATGCTTGCACCTACAAAATAAGACTAGTTACAGCAGCAAAAGCCACACATTTACTGGCATGTGTTTATGTTATGTAATGGTTCTTTTGCTAAAATGGAAGCATAGTTTTGCCATCATGCACGAAAACACATTAGGAAGTGGTGTCCTAGTGTAAGCATAGTTTTGTCCTGCTAGTAACTATACAAAATGCGGTATAGATCTAGTATGAAAGCACTCACTGATACAGGTCATCAGCTGAAGGTGTGTGTGTAATCCTGGGACTGGAGCTTCAAGCGGCACCAGAGGGAGCTCCACGGGAGAAGGATGCTCTGCTTGCACACTGCCAGCATCTGCAATAGTCACAGCTCGCTCCGTGATGTGGGGGGGGCACAGTGCATGTTGCTGAGGAAGGACCAAAAGAAACAAATAGAATTTGATGTAAACAATGGGCTGCTGGAAGCTCTGGGACAGCTGAAACTCTGTCAGTATAAAAGACAACCAAAAACAGAAAAAGACAACAGATGTTAGAGCATCATCTGGATCTGCACAGAAGTAAATCTTGGTGAAAAAAAAAAAAAAAAGGCACTGGTAAAACCTCCCAGACTCATTTATAACTGCTCATGTAAAAATAATAATAAAAGACACCATCATTTAATATTCTTGATTTCCTGGAACAGGTGTGCTAGAGGAATATCTCAGGTAAGCAGCTAATTGAAAGAGTCAAACTTGTTTAGCCAGAAAAATATTCTAGGCTGCAATTTACCTGGCATAAGTTTAAGCAGGTCACAATAAAGTTGGCCCTCATTTTCCCTAATTCAGTGAGAGAGCTGAAAAAAATTTTAAATATTACTGAGTGTCAGATTGTTTCATTAGTATCATATCCAGTTATTTAGTAGTGCAAAGCGTAATTCAGCAGTCCTAAGAATGAATTATTGATGCTAATCTACAGATGCATATGACAGGAAACTGTCAAAGCTTGAGTACTGACAATGAAAGAAGCTGAAGGCAGAAGAAAAGATGGGATGTGCAAAACTATAAAATAAATAAACCTCTTGAACACTTCTTTGAAAAAAAGACACAGATGGAAATAAGTCACCACAGAGATGCCAGATGAGTCTAACCTCTCCAGCTAGGGACATCAAAAGGAACACAGGACATCTAACTCAGCTGCCAGCACCCAGACCAAGAGGTAAGAGAGGTTGCTTGTTGCAAAACTGAGGCAAGATCACCAAATCCCATGATATAAAACAGGCAGAACAAATGAATGTTTCTAATCAGCAATGGTACTGATATTGCAGCTGAGAATAACTGAATGTCATTGGTAAGTTTAGTATCTAAGTCGTTCCAGGTATCATCTGAAAACTTTAGAAATATCTTTATATTTTTAATTGCGGTCCAGAAAGGAAGTAGAAGTACATTAAGGAAGCCTTTTACGCACTAAAATAGGCTACAGACTATTACATGATCATTTTCACCACTTCAGCTGAAGGGCAAAAACTCCTTTATCTGCTACAAGCTTTTTAGCAAGAAGATATCTGACTGTATTCCAAGAGTCTAATAATACAGTTAAGGAAGACCAAACAGGTTTTATACTTGCTTTTACAGCCGATATTATTTTCCTCTAATAGAGGGAACAATCTTTAATATCATGAGGGGAAAGCAATGTTTCCTACTCTTTTTCAGACAAGCAATAAAGTGCCATTATTCGATCAGTAATTCTCCCAAGAAACCTAACAAGTGAGAACAGTTTTTTCTCTCTAGTAAATATGAATCTAAAGTTAGATAAGCCTATTTTCTGCTGATTGAAACACAATAATGCAAACTCAAATATATAGAAATTACAAGATTTACAGGACACATTTCTTCAGTTGCATTAAAATGCTTTCAGAATGAACCACAGAAAGTTTCTTTTCACACCAGTTTTGTGCTTATTTATTGATGTTCTCGTGAACATATCGTGAGCATATTTATTGATGTTCAACGTGAATGATATTGAACATAGCTATGTACTACATATAGCAAAGACCTTAGATTCAGATGTCTTCCAAGTGTCTTAAATTATGAAGACTCTCTGTGGAAAGAGATGTCATCTTTTTCATTAATTTTCACCTGACATGAATAAAATAATTTTCCTTTTTTTTCTGTTTAATTTCATGTTTGCACTACAGATAGTACTAGCCCTCTTCAAAGCAACTTAGAAATCCTGGCAAATAATTTGTCCAACTGTGCAACTTTTGTGACATTACTAGTACATTAACTCATTGAAAAGTAGGAGTAAGATTTTAATTTTTTTTTTTTTTGTGGAAATATTGGTTGATTGGGGGTAAAAAGAAAAGCTATGCCAAGTATCTTCCTGCAAAACGCGCATGCGACCCACAGGAGGCTCCGTGTTCCAGTCTAGTGTTCCAAGGCTCATGGGTGCTTCCCTTGCTGCAGCAGCGCCCACTGTGAACGCAGAGCTACCGTCAGGAGCTCCTGCTGACTGCGGCGCAGCCCTGACCTGGACCCAGGCCTGCTCGCCCACCAGTACTTCTCTTTCTCTAGGCATCTACCCACTCCTGTTTAAACAGTTGTGCACCACAAGCTAACTAGATATCTCCAAATGATTCTCAGGATTCCCTTTCACAATTGCGTTAATGCCATCCAATTTAACGCTGCTGTTGTAAAGCACTATTCCAAATTCCTTTCCCCTTCCTCAATCTAGCGTATAGCACCATTTGGCTGAGTGTCAAGTCATATTATGAACTTAATTCGCCAATAAGTGACTCTCCCTCCTCACCCAAACACTCCTTCCTCCTCACAAATATCCTTTGAATTCCAGCAAGACCAACTTGTATGAAGTTTCATATAAGAGCATGGGTTTGCAGCACCAGGTTCAAATGAACAGAGATATTCACACAGCAATAAGGCTATAATCCCCTGCTCGTCCAAGGGCCAGAAGAACTTCTGAATGTAGAGCTTGGCAACACAGAAACTCAGAATACAGATAGTAAGCAATAAATTAAGCACATCTATAGGGGTACTATATCTTTATTATACAGAAGGGTTAGAAAAAAATCTTCACTGTCAAATAGAAATCTAATATTCTGCAGACTTCAACAGTAAAGAAAGAGATAAAATTATCCAGGAGACTATTATGTGGAATATAATTCAGGAGAATAAGGCACAGTTTATGAACAGTTAGGAGTGTTTTTAAATGATGCTTCACTTATCCCTATCCTAGTCTCTGTGACATTCCCCTCGGTTAGACAGAACAGACAGTATAGTACAAAACGGTTTTTCAGTACTGAGATATGCAATCTAATGTAAATTGGAAGGGAAAAAATAAACTAATCATATGTCTCATAGGAGTCCGAACTAATTTAAAACTTAAAATGGAGAATCACTGTAGGTCTCTCAATGGGCATCTGTGGCCAAAAGAGCAAACAAGTCATTAAAGAGGAAAAAAAGAATGGCAGCTATGCTGTGATGGAAAAATCTGCCATTGGTTGTATTAACAGTGCAGCACAGCTGTGTGGTCTTAGCAACCCCCATGTTGAAAAGGATACAACTGCACTAGTTAGAATGGATTCAGGAGTAGAAGGTGAATGGGGAAAAGATGAACAATCAAAAGAATGGGAAATACTCTCCTATGCAATTTAAAAAAAAAATGTTTGCTTCAATACAGAGATTAAAAAGAACATGAAAGATATTATGAATTAGCTTGAAGCTTTCTGTCCACTCTACTTCTACATAAAAGAACAAGGCAAGAGCAACTCAATTAAAAAAGAGGGATATGAAACTAATGAGTAACTAGCTTCTAATATCTTCCAGTTTGTCCTGTCAGCCAATTCCACCAGATTATGAAGAAATGTAAAACACCTGAAAGCAGTAAGTTTTTGGCCTTACCTTTTGCAAATGCATTAATTGTATCAAATGAACTATCAATTTCAGCAATACAATGTACTAAAGTAGCATGTGTCAGACGATGAATTTCAGATAAAAATTTGCAAGGCTGGAAATCTACAAGTCCTGCTTGCCATGACCTGCATTACATGTCAGGAGAGAATCTGCATAACCTCATCGTAAGCCACCCAAGAAGGCTGTACCTATGCTGGAAATCTCTGCGCTGGATTCTCAGCAGGCCTGACTCAAACTTCCTTCAGCCTCCTACAGTAATAAGCTCTGCTCCAAAGCTTCTGCTGTTCCTTGCTACACCCCTGTAATACAATGTGCCTAAGGTTTAAAAGAGGTCTTCCCAGTAAAAAGTATTTATTGCACACCAAATTTCTTGAAGCCTCAACCTGTTAGGAAAGGCCTGTGTAAAACCTTTCAAATGAAACTGTCCCTGAGATATAGACACCTGAACTTTTGAAGTGAGTTTGCTCTTCTTCCCATATGGAGATCAGTCTGCTCAATTCTTATTCATGATGTTTTCTATCACAGAGGGTTTTGAGGGACACGGGCAGGATGTAGTTGACAGTCATTTTAGTGAAGAACAGGCCAGCAGGTTAGAAGGAAACTACTTCTGATTCATGTCTCACATGAAGACACATCAGGATATGAATTACTCTGCTTGCAATAGGATTTTAAAACATATTGATTATTTAAAAACAAACACACTTCATGCTTGTACAACTAGTTCAAAGGCTGCATTTAGCCAGTGAACCCAGTAGCTGCTCTTGTTGTAGTGTACATGGACAGTCTGAGGTTTATCATATATTCATCTGTCAAGCTAAACCCTAGGCTTTATACTAGTTAATTTTAACCAGTTAGGGATTGACAACATCTACAGGTTGGTCTGCATGACGATCACAAAAGGTGCTAGTAAAATAAATCTTTCCCTAGCAAAGATTAAGCACAGCCACAAGATATATAATAGCTGCCAAGCAAAGTGGAAGGTTTTTTTATGGTTTCTCTGAACTCCCAATCAGGCATGAATCTGGCTGTCAATACGCGCCATTGCCTGAAACTTCTGCATGCCAGAAAGCTGACTAGTTCCAGTACCTACTTTCCACACAACAGGTATGCAGGGAGGCTAGATTTCCAAAGAGCATAATCTGTCTCACAGGCAGGGCTAGACCATTCAGACATTTAGGGAGTTGCCCAATTTCAAGCATTCATTTCAACCAACCTGCTACTTTCCTTCAAGAATCTGGTTACCACATTCCCTGGGGATGATTTTCTTTCTCTTTGTCTTTCCCTTTTTCATCCTCTTTTTCTTTCTCTTTTCTTCCTTTTCTGATTTTTCTTTTTCTTTCTCTTTTTCTTTTTCTGTGTGTGTGTTTTTTAAGTGTCTTCAATTTGCATAATAAAGTCCTAGAATAGAAATCTGGCCTTCGAATTAACTTTAATATTTGGTGGACTTTGCACATACATTAGCGAATTAACTGCTATTTTAAAGCCAGTAGGAATGCCCTAGGAAGATCATGTCTCTGCTGTACTAAATGTATTGAAGTAAAACAATGTGGTTGAAGTAAAACAACTCTTGGGAACCTGCCTCAGAAAAAAAACATCTCTATGTTACAATACCTTTAAGAGTTCATCCAAGTTAATGACCATGAGATGCTCTGCTCATGTCTTTCAAAACCATGGGGAAGGACAGCAGCATGTGGCCTGCAGCTATTGCTCACCCCTTGAGTATGTGCCTCTCCTGACATGTTCCCACAGGCGGCATTGCAATCTAATCTTCTTTGGAAGGGTGTGACAGCAATTGTTTACTTCTAATGGCTTTACTCCTATTTCGTCAAATGTTGCAAAAGCGAGTGGAGCACCCACGCCTCTCACTCCTGTCAAAGCATCTGCCCAGCTCTGTGGGCAGGGAGCATGGGGAGGCCGAGGCCGGCTGAAGCGCTCCTGTGTTCAAACTGCCTCCGCGCTCAGTGCCCGTGGCTTTGCAGACACCTCTAGCACCCCTGCCCAAGCTGGCGAGCAGCACCCCCAGGCAGGCACGAGCCCCGAGCGGTGGGGCAGCATGTGGCCCTGCGCAGTTTCCATGGACGCCAGCTGCAAGATCCGATGTCCCAGCCAGCTGCTGGGTAGCTCCCCTGCACTTGATGCTCTCCAAGACAGGAGACACAAACAAATCACTCACAGAGGCCATTTGCTGAAAAAGCAGTGCTGGCTATGAGTGGTCCACAGCCCACCCGGCTCTCCCAGGCCTTGGCAACCTGGCACAGGTGAGACAACAGCAAGGGAGCACAGAGCCCTGGGTGCCCGCGGTCACTGCAGCGCTCCGGCACGCCGCACGGAGTTAGAAGCATGTTGAAGCCCAGTTTGTGCTTTCTTAGAAGGGCAGGCAGGAAGGAAAGCCCTCATCACTTGCCTTTTAGTTGTCCTAGGCTAAATCCTCTCTGCCAAAAATGAATACTGGTTTAGAGCTTTCTAGCTATTCCTGCCCACTGTGGTAGAACCCCACAAAACCATCACGCAGAGATTTAATGGAACATTTCTGTCCTTGCTGCTTGTCCATTGAGTGCACTATCTCTAACATTCTGGTATAGGAACATGGAGAATGAAAGAGCAGCTTTAAAAGATTTTTCTCCAAGTAAATTTGAGGAGTCTAAAGCCTAATGGAGTGGCAATGCAATTATTATTAGCCCAACTGCTATTCCTTTCTAGCTTCTGGTCTGTCTTTTTGCTGATTTTCAGAGTGTGATTTTAGGTGTTTACTGTTGAAATTTAGTGAATGATTTAAAATGAACACTTACATGTAGTACGTCTTTCTTAACAAAAGTATTCATACACTATTAATCTTCTAAGCAATTAATACCTGTTAAGGATTGTTATAGTTCATTATAGCATTTCCTATCTGATGATTTGTGTAAAAATGCCAATTAACCCTTACAATGTACAGTCAAGATAAATAAGGATTAAGTCTCTATAGCCAGCCACAGGAATAGCAGAGATGCAGTGACCTGAAAATTGTATCCTTGGCTCCTTTCCCTTTAATTAACATAAATTCACAAGTAGAGTGCCTTTCCTCTTCATTAATCCCCTATCTCTAGCCCTGGATCCTGACTGCTCAAGCAATCAGGAGGGTAATTTACATTTTCTCAATTCTTACAGATTTGACTTTGGATATATAAGGGTCTCCCTGGCCTAGCTAGATACTCTTGAGTATGGAGGAGGAGAAAGCGTTAAGCTGATAATTTAATATTAGCTGACAGACTGAGCTAAAAATCATGGCGTTAAATATTCTGGATTTCTTGAGCTTAGCTTGAGTTATTGTTTTCAAGAGGAATAGTCCATGTCCGTATTTCTTTGCACCACATGATGTGCTAACAAAATATATAGGTATCCACAAAGAAAGATTTAGCTTTTGTGTGACGTTGTTTTACAGTCACTAAAAGTTTGCCTAAGCTAGAGAAATGTTTTTATTACTAAGCAGAAGCACATCAGAAGCCCCAATTACTTCGACTTTGTTTCCTTCGGTTGCAAACAGAAAGCACCTGAGACTGGAGCACCTATTCTAAGTACAGGCTGTAGGCAAAGGAGTCTACATCGTCTCCTCTAGCATTAATACAGGAATTGCTTAGAGCCAGACTCCCCATTGATGTCGGCAAGCCCAGACAGCAAGAAAAGTGGTGACATTTCTTCTCAGAAATACATTTTTTTTTTCCTTTTAACTAACCGCATACCTGCTTTTTATTTTGGCTGCTCAGTGACCATAATGGTATCAGTAGAGACCACACTCATGACTTGGAGAAGCCAAGGAAGGCCTTGTATTAATGATCCCAGAGACACACTGTGCATTGTTTAAGCATCTCATTCTGAGATGTCTAACTAAGGCTATTTTAATTCCTCTGTAGCTACAAGCTCCACAGGGAGACACTGAAAGCTCAGCACAGATCTCTTTCTGTACCTTCTGGAAGGGTCATCCATGTACATGTTGAGACTTGCACTAAATTCAAGTTAAGAATAATTAGAAACATACAGCTGAGTGAAATGATGGAGAAGGCAGGAAGCAGCATGCTGGGAAATAAGTCATGGTAACAAAATAATCTCTAGGTAGAAACACTACAGAAGGCCCATGTAGGGAAACTCATCTAGAGACTTAATGGAAAAAAAATGATAGGATTAGAGTGATCCTGAGAAGCAGTTGATTGGAGTTATCTGCTTCAGGATGAAATGACATTAAAAGTTGAAGGTCATAGGATTTAAGGATTAGGAATTTTCAGGTTAGAAAAATAGCAAAACCAAAAGTTAAAGCTGCTATGCAGTGTTTTCTGGCATGTTATCCATCACTGGAGGAGGAAGAAAATGGCATGTGATTGGTAATGGCATGTAGTTTGAGCAACGTATAGAGATGTGTTTGTTCTAATTGCAAAACTACTGAAGTATCTCTGAAATAGACATTTTTAAAGCCTCTCAGTAGCTAGCCTGGGAAGGCAACGACTGCTTTCCAGTCATGACACAGTCCCCATCCCAACCCTCTGGCACTGCCAGCCCGAGATGAGGCAATTGGTACTTGCTACGCCAGTAAATCTGATTCATGAGTGATGAGTTGTTAGCTATTTTTCTGTTGCTTTCAGCCACTAGAAAGGGAAATAGCTGCTGAAGTGGCCCTTCCTAAGGTAAGTGGAAATGCTGTGGAAAAGAGTCTGATGTCTGCCTGCCAGGGAAACCATAAATCATCTTTAAAGCAATCTTCATCAGGTGCATTTCCCTTCATTGCTACTTCATGTGATTCCTGAGCCAGTCAGAGGTACCAGTGGAGCTTAGGTTTACTTGCACTGCAACTGCCTCATGCTTCTCACGCTTCTGATGACATTTTTGATGGTCCTCTTATTTACTTTGTTACTGAGCCTTTTCCAAAATAAACAGCAAGCACTGGAATAGATAAATAATGAAAAAAATGAGTTCTATTTAAAACAGAAATGCAGTTTCTTCTCAGCAATACACTCTCTTTATGGTTGGCATATTTTTCCGTCCCTGAAAATCTCAAAATGCTAGTATTAACCCATTCCATGTTGTGTTTACCCAGGTGATTAAACATGTTAAGAATGTCAGCTGGTACACTGACTATCTGCAATATTTGTGGATGAATGTTTTTAAAGCATGTTTTACTACTCACCTAATTCCAATCTGAAACAACCTCCATTTAAGAACTCTTTGCTGCTTTCTCTCAATTTCTGATTCATGCTGATTTTTTAATCAAATCAGCATGTATCAAAGACAACATTAATTCAATGAGCGCAGTAATAAATAAACCTTAAATAATACTACAGCCAAAATATTCCCAGGTTTACAACCTAAATTTGGTGAAGAACACTGAGTTTGAATAAAAACTGAGTAGACAAATAGCCAAATACACGAGAAAGGACAGAAGAGGGGCAGGCAAATGAAAAAGAGAAATGATTGAGCAAGCAGTGAGAAATCTGGAGAAGGAAAGCATTAAAAAAATCACTGATGCAGAAAGTCAAGAAAATAAACAGTAATTAGGGATTCAAATACCTAATAAATATTCTTGTGTTACAAGAGAACACCTGCAAAGCATTAACTACTGGGTCATTTTATACTTATTGATCAGTGTGAAAGAAAGAAAAAGGAGAAAACTGCTACTGCCAACGGCATTTAAAGAGTTGACAAATTGACACTAAGTGCTCCCTCACAGGATGACTATCCACACAGACTATTAACACAGCCCATCCTGGCAGACATTTGTACTTGTTTAGTGCTTTGTGCACGTGTTTTAATTCCTGAATTTATTCTTAATCACATAACTGATTTTGCAAAACACAAATCAACACAATAGACTGTATCAATCAAAAGGAAAATAGTAATGTATTTTTCTAATTTTAATTTTAAAAATCATTAAAACTTATGAGTACAAATGCCAGGCACTTCAAAAGATGATGAAATGTTAGAATTTGTCAAGCATTTTTTTCCCTAATATTACAGTGGTTGAATCAATATAATGTTATAGAGTGTAAAGCCTTATAAATTGCATTTAAGAGGCTTAATCCCATGACTTTATTTTGACCCTCTACTTTCAGACTGACTTTTAAAATATTGTGGTAGTGAAATAAATACACAAAACATGCTAAATTTTGTTACAGTACAAGGAAAATCTTACAAAAAATACAGCAAATAGTATTTGTTAATTATTTTATATTATATAACAGTTACTGTGAGTTGAGTTATAACCTGAAGTTCCTTATTGACAATAAGTGGACGAAGTGTGGTACCAGTGCAACAGAAAAAAAATAAAAAATGATTCCAAATAATATGCCAGAGGAGCTTTAATTTTGGCTTATAGTGGAATATCAAACTAGAAACTACACAACAACCTTCTCATAAAGATGATAAAATCTCCCTCTACAGCTGTCCTCTAGAGGGCTTAAGAAGTATGCCATATGAGTTTTAATGTGATTTAAAGAAGTGGCATTTATTTAAGGGCAGGCAAATTATGAGGGTTTTTTTGTTTGTTAGTTTTTTTAATTTGGGAACATAATACAGCTAGATGTGTCTGGCTCCTTACAACAATTTTCCACTTTGTGTTGGAGATAGTGGACAATTTCATCTCCCTCTATGTTTTCTGGAAAAGGTTTGTAATGATTCTGCTTTGGTGCTGGAGAATGTCTATCCATAAGTTAGGCAGTAAAGAAAAGACATCCCATCTCAATGTTTCCATTCATAACAACTGTAGTTTTTCTTTTCTTCTGAACCATTTTTTCAAATGCAAGCTAAGGTTCCACATTCTGCAGAAATTGATCTACTTAAGAAAAAGACTAAAGAACCTGAACTTGTAGCAATGAAAACAGAGAATTGACCGCAACTAAATAATTCAACTTTAGTCAGAATCATGTCAGAACATTCTTCTCCATTATCCTTCTGCCTCTGAGGGCAGAACAAAATTACGTTGTACTTGATGATCAAATCCACTGGAAGGTGCAACAGGATAAAGAAAGATTTATTTCTATCTTACTTTAACCTGCATCCCTTTAACAACTCCCTCTCCTTCCCTGCCCGCACCACTTTGGGCCCCAGCCAGCTGGATTTGAATCCTCAGCTGATATTCTAAATGCATAGTTTGAAGCAAGTGTGTTGTGGTTAGAATTATTTCATTTATCTGTGTTTACTATGACTTGTCATTTCTAGAACCAGCAATTGTTTTCTTGAGGTTTAATTATTTACAATTTTAGTAAATGAAAACCCCTATTGTTGACAAACAGTAACAGTGACAGATAAGCATGTTATTTAAAATATTGCATCTAACATTAGGTGATATCATTGTTTTTTTCTTTCTATCAGCTACCTTTTCTGAGAAAAAAGGCATTGTTTTGATTGAAAATAAACTATAAATAAATAAATAAATAAATAAATGTCAGGCCATGTTGGCAGTATTGATATTATTTAGAAACTCTCATTTTATTTGCTTGTTACTCTAGTAGGAGTTATTCTCCTATTTAATTCAGCTGTCTTGATATAGGCCTCAGTCATCAGGAAAGCTCACAGCCTTTTGCAGTAGTATTTATTCATGAACTTCTGGGTTAGCTAATAAAAATCATTTTAAACATCCAATTTATATTTGTTTCTAAATTATAGCTTAGCCCCACTTCATTCTACAGAAGGCTTCCTCAGAACTATAACAAAAAGCCAACATGTAAGGAGGCAGCAAGGGCAGCTGCTAGTACCAAAAAAAAAAAAAAAAACCCAAGAACAAAACAAAACAAAAGCCCTAAACTGTTATGCATGTGCAGCAGTGCATATTGGTTTGGTATCTGAATTTGATTATTCTGGAATGATGAAGACCACCAACCTCCGTAGTGCTTATTGCTATCTGAGAGATAAATGAAGAAGTACTACATTTGCTCCGTGTATGGGAAACAATAACCCATACCAAAACCTTTGTTTTAATAAAGTTGATTTTTTTGCATATTTGTTTAGGCCAGCTTTTTATAGGAATTCTTCTCTAATCAGCCAATACAGCCTTATCTTTTGTTTTGGTTCTGTTTTGCGTGAAGTTCAAATGTATTTCGCTTAAAGCAAAATAGCAACAATCTGACAACAGTCAGAAAAAAAAGGTTCTGCCAACTGCCTTTTCTATTAGTTTTCCTTTGAACTTGAAGCCCAAACTCCCATATACTACAAACAGAGATGTATTGTACAGAAATTATATAAAACCACAACATCAATATTTAGTGTTTTCTTATCTTAACACTATATACCTCAAAGAACTCTGGTTTCCAGGTTAAAAGACAGAAAGGCTTAACAGATTTTGCATCATTTTCAAGACTACATATGTACATGTAGAACAAAATTAAATGTGCTAAAATATATTTCTAATAACTGCTTCTTAATCCTATTTGGTAGATACACGTATTATATTTTTAGAGTTGTATGTATTTCTGAGTACTTCTTGTGCAATGTACTATGCTGACTTACCATTTTTGCATTCCTCTGTGGCATTCTGTGGGGAAGCCTGTCTTTCTTGCTTCACAGAGCAGGAAGAGTGTTGATCACACCAGTATTCTCCCCTGCACAAGACAGACGTGAACAAGCAAGGTGAAATTGCTAGCATGTCTTGTTACCTCTCTTGGCATAAAATGCAATGGAAAAAACACAAAATAATTCACAAGATATCAGGCCAGCTCAACCCTTTCCACATTAAGTATTACTTTAGAAAATGTGGCATTTCTTATACAGACGAAAACTTTTTAATAATAAAAATTAAAGTCCATGAAAAATAAAAATGCTGTTGGGCTCTAGAACTGTGTAAAAAATGATGTTTCAAGTATGTGAAAAAGCCAGCACTGCAACTGTGTTTCTGATATATGAATACATAGTGAATCATAAAACAATTTTAGTGGGCGATTGTGAGCCCTATGAAATGGAAAATCCTTCAAAAACTTTTCTAAGTATGTTTTGCTACTGTGGTAAATGTCCCCAACACATCATCACGCTATTTTTACTCTAGCCTTCAGAGGTATATAATTAATGTTGAGGTATGATGCTGTGCCAGTACAAGTATGTCAGTTTATTTGCTGTTAATTTTTATAGTCCAGTAGCAAAATCTACCTTTTCTGGCTGGGGACCTAGTATTCACACTTGATTTCTCAGTATTCAGTGTATTCATAAAATAGTGTAGTAGTGGCTACTGAATGGATTTTCCAGGAGTGTCTGACATTATTTAAACTAATTATACCAAATTCCTTGGGAATTCTCTCCATTATTGCAAATGAAAGAACATGGAGATCAGTGCTAATGCTCTGAAAATCATACTTGTCACATATGGGGAGTACAGGAGAGATGGCTGAAGCTATTAACTCTTTTATTAACACATCTTAGGACAAATTCCCTTGAATTCCTGCACATGCCTGCTTCCAGCTGAGCATGCTTACAGGCCTACATTACAAACTAGCATAGTCATTCTTACTCCATGTTACATCAGTTGTGCAGCCTTCCTTTATCTGCATAAGGAAAGACATGTTGGTGAACAAACTCTCTTGTTCTGTGCTAAATGCTTAGACTGACATTTGTAAATCTTAATATTTCTAATCAAAAAGGCAGTTGTTAAATAAGCCACTGTTTATTTCCAAAGGAGCTGTGGATGATAATAAATAGAAGGAATGACAAATCACTAGATAGTTTTGCTGGTGTGACCAGCTTGCTGTGCATTGACACAGCACAGCTATTAACCTGGTCTAGCCAATTCAGCAGGGTGGGAGCAGCTTTGTATCGCACAAGAGAGACAAAGGCGCCACAGAAAATAAATGGGACGCAAGCACTAATCTGGATAGGAGTGCAGGCATTTGTGTAGCCCGCCTGGAAGGGTAAAATGATGACACTGGACATTAATTAAACCTCACATTAACATCAAGTATTTAACTTTTACATATAATAACCCTATAATATCACTTACATCCGTTATCTGGCACGGCAGTGCTTTTTGCTATCCTAGGAGGAATAAAAGAAATCTCATTTTCATACTGAGGGGAAAAAATACATTTTTTTTCTGCTGATTAGTTGTCCAACATGAACTTGCAAGAGGATTAATACACCCTGGGACAGCTTTGAAAAGGCAAAGCATTGTTCTCTGCATTTCCCTATCCACCACTGTAGAAAAAAAACCCAGAGAAGTGCAATATTATAGTTTCAATTCTGAAAATGCTTAAAACTACCCAACTAATTTACTGTGTCAGTGCCATAATGGCTATGCTCTGGTAACAGAACTGGAGTACAAGACTGTGTGTCAGCTTTCTTTAACAGAGTTATGATTGCAGTTACAGGCCATAGTCAATTGGTCTGTTGAGTATAGAACATAAGCTCTGCTATCGTTAACCCAGCAAGGAATATGGCCCACTGAGTTATCCACTTAATTTCTGGTACCTTTTTCACATAACTGATATATATACATGGAATAATACATTATCTATAATCTTGAGAGCCTTGGGACTGTCAATATAGCTGCAAAAACCTTTAATGAATGACTATAGTTTTTAAAATACATACTTGTATCATATAATTACGATATGTCTTATTTTACCCAATCCTCTGATTTACATTTTACTTCCAATTCACTTAAAAAGTGAAATAAACTTACTTTCACAATGTCACTACAAAATGAAAAATGGATACGTCTATTTGAAAATGTCTGAATAACACATTTTAATATTTGGGGAGATGAAAATGATAATTTTACAAATTCAGCAAAAAATCAGTGATACTTTCAGTTATCTCAAATCTAGATTTTTGATGAAAAAAAAAATTCTGCCCAGCCGTCCTGCACAGCCATGACCTAGATTCAAAACTATGTAATAATAAGAAAATAAAAATCTGTTGCCAGCAAGTTCCCTGTCATTCAACTCCTAGGCAAACAGCGGTTTACATTTATTTGGGATCTGCAACCCAAATGCTGCATAGTAATTACTTCATTCACATGTGAACACAAAACGTTAACATATTGCTAATGTAACAGTCACTCTAAAGCAACTTTGAAGAAAAAGCTGCAATAACAGAATAAACATTTTTCTGGAAGGAATAAAAGTACCTCAGAGCCTGACTGAAGGTGTAAGCAAATGGTTTTTGCTCTGACAGCATATTTTCTAGAGTTTCAGGATCAGAGTTGGTAATACAGTAAATAACTCTTGAGCTGCCATGTCTGGATCAGAAGCCTACAGCAGTGTGACAGGAAGAACTGATTGCATTGCGCCTCACAGCTCTTAGCCACACGCTGCTGTCTTGGCCACTCAGAAGAGAATTTCTAGAAGTTTTCAAAAATTATTCTTTTACTATGTCCAAATGCTAAGGAAACAAGATCCACAGAGATCCATAATGGTCACTATTTGGAACAGTAAATATTGACTGCTTGAAAGTTTGAAAAGTCTCTTTTACTGATAAATTATATGACTCTATAGCCCAAAACTGACCACGTGAATAGCTGTGGAGTGTATTTGAAATGCCAGTTAAAGTGTATCGCAGTGTCAAATTTGAGGAGGTGAGAAACACAACAATTTTTCTAATGCTCTGCCTATGCTTAGCGTTGTGCTAACCAAATGACAGATTTTCTTTCAGGACAATTCAGGTAAATTTGTGCTGAAAGTTCTGACTACACTTAGTTTGATTAGGGTTTAGCCCCATTTAGTGTAAGCTCAGCAGGTTAAGCTACGCTGAAGCAGAGTGGGCTGTGACTGCACTATAACTGCAATGTTTGCTTTGGCACATTTTCTTCAAACCCAGAGCAGAAAGCCAAACGAAAGTGAACAAGGGAGCATATTGCAGGCAATTGTAACTGTGGCTCTTGTTTTACCAACATCAAACCTGGATGCATATAGAGAACTTCTGACCAGTCCTTATAGAGTAATTCTACTTCAGCACTTCACCTTAACTGGAGCCTAGCACAAAGCACAAAGCCTCCTGAGGCTTCTAAACCTTTCTTTCAACTAGAGCTACTTGCCCACAGATCCCTTCATGACAGCCAAAATAATTACCACAGCATGTCTTCCCAAGTGTTAAATTTTCTTTGCCTGTCAAGATAAAAGAAAATCTGAAAATCTTTGTGAAGTGATATAACTTGTGGCAATAATGCATTTTGAACAGTTACAGAGAGCTCTACTTCTGGCTCAAATATTAGTGTTTGGGTGAAGTTTAGACGAATAACAACTCCCACCTGACCTGCCTGGCATAACTTTCATAACAAAGATTGCTACTCTGTTAGCATGGTTTTACTTTATAGGTGAAATTATTAGAAAAACTGGCAAAACTACAGCAGCAGAAGTTGGAAGTTGTGGGTGCAGAGGGCCCTGCAGGCAGTGCGAGGAGTATGAAAGCCCAAGGTCCAGCCTCGCAGGCTGCTGCCCTCACGCAGACTGTTCCATCCTTCTCTCTCAATTCTTTCAGTGGTCCTTTAAAATCACTAGGTTTTGCTGCAATTTCTCCTTTTTTTCAGCTGAGAAACTCTTCCAGATGGCCAGCAGTATGGCATAGATACGTTGGCACTAACAAACACTAATTTCCAAACTTCCTATAAGCAAATTAAAGATCCAGTTCAAACTATTTACTGCAAATGGATAAATAAATCAGTACAAGTTAGAAAAAAAAATGTTGGCTATTGCCCAATATTAACTAGTGGAGTTGCTTTTTAACCCCACAGTAGGAAAGATTCCTGCTTGATATCCTGCCAGGAAGCCTCTAAAAATCTGTTACAAGCCTTTATCTCAAGTCACTTTTGCAGTATGAATGTGGTTCTTCTAAACTTCAAATGGCGTTTCCATGCTAAACAGCTCTCTGAGTCCCCACATGCATCTTTTTTACACAGTCTTTGTAGTACCTGGAAAATTATCCTGGTCAAATGAAAGCATCTCTTATTATCTTAGGCTAAATTCTAAATGCTGCTTATTTTTACTTGTAATCTTTGCATGTGTGTGGGTTTAAATATGTGTGACTAAGCTTAAAACACTGCCTATTTTAAGCAGTGTAATGTTCATAGAAAACAAACTTAGAAATTCCAGAAAACTTTCTTAAATTTGTTGTATTAAACATATCTACACTATAAAGTCTTACCTGGTTTATTTTGATCTTTGACCTACGCTAGTATCTGAGCTCCCAGTGAAGCCTGAGATGGGTGTTGGTCTCCAGATTCAACTTCACAGCAGCTGTGGAAGGAGCAGCAATCTCCTTATTTCATGTGAAGAGCCTGTTGGAACTGGAAGTTCATCTGTGTGCTAGAAGGTGGACTAGTGGACAGAGGAAGTCTTCTGCCATGTGAAGAGGCATTTAGTAAACTTGTTCTAAACGTGAAGGAGGAACTTCTTTAAGAACAATAATATTATTCATAAAGCTCAGGAACCTTTTAATCTTGTGTCTGAGTTCTAACTGGCTTCTTGATGCTATGACAAACAATATGTACCACTAAGCCGTTGGGTTTGGAACAGCCCCTCTGCATTATCCGTTTGAGACCTCAATGTGCAGTTCATCTATTTTCTCCTCGTTTTAGAATTGAAAGAACTTTCCCTCCGAAGCATCACAGATTCAGGCATTCTCATTTTATAGTCTTCCCTTGGCCACTTTTACATAATTGCTGCCACAATTTGAATTAAATTAAAAGCTTCTAATTGATCATCCTCCCAAATGCTTCTGAACTATTATTTCTCAGATACACTTAGACTTCTGTTGTCCTAAAGTAATTTTCATCTGACACAAAAGTAAATTATTTTAATTGTTCAGCAGGAATTAACCTCTTACACATGATATTATTATTGTTGTTGCTAGATCCACTTTGGAAAGATCTGTTTCTTTCAGATGTCTGTACATAAGCAATGCCTGCCTCCATGCTTATGAGCCTCAGTAATTGCTGAGCAATAGCTACTTGAGTATTTAAAACTGATTTGTATGCTGACAGTGCTTCCTAAACTGGTTGGAATACTGAAATATCTGGAGAAGAAAAACAAACAAACAAACAAAAAACAGTGACTTCAGGTGTAGAATAGTGACACCAATTTACAAATTATCTGATTAAAATTATCTTTCCCCAAACAGAATCATCATCGATGCAACAAATGATTGTCTACATATTATCAACTTTTAAAATGATATCTCATGAGCCTTTCATCCATGAACTTCAAAGTTCATGCCTCTGAGGTCTGAAGAGAGGCATACGTGTATGTGCAGGAGACAGGTTATGTGTTTGTGAAAGACAGTTTCAGAAATGGGAGTTCTGAGCATGAAGTGTGATATATAGCCACAAAACTAAGTAAGTGACAGCAGGGAATATTAGCTATTCAAGTTTCAGTTTGGGTGCTGGCTAAAACAAAGCCTTGTTGATTTATTTGTGCAGAATTGCTCTCACACACTCAGAAAATATATATATTTTTTTCTAGGTAAAGAAGGCCACATCACAGGCACTCGGCTCCCAGCATCAGTTTCCCCCTCCAAACTGAAATCCCCCTCCAAACAGAGCTCTGAATTTTGACAGTTTGCTTGTGTCAGAGATTCACAGCAGTATCCTGACACGATGATGTACAGGACTGGAATCAGCGGGATAAGAGCTGAGTTCAGCGCTCAGACGGGCACGGGCAATGAATACTGCACTAACCAGTTCAGGAAGAAGAGGGGCCAAGCACATTCCACAGTGGTGCTCCAGCCCTCCTTCTTTTCACTTGAGGCACTAGCTGTCCATGGGCAGTCTTCCACTATCAGCTCTCTTCCCTCTCCCCATAAAGCAGCCATAAGAAATGAATTCGGGTGTTTAAGAATATTCAGTAAGTTGACTTAGCAATAAAAGACAAACATCCAGTGGCAGATTCACCTGCATTTACCTCAGATCATTCTCTGAAGCCTCCTCAAATGTCCTAGATGGAAGTTCCCTTTGCATACAGATATTTTTTTTAAAAAATCTGTATGTCATTTCTCACAGTATCAGGCTTATGTGTTTACCTTAGAATTTTCTTTAGCACAGAGATGTCAGCACAGATGTGAGGAGCTGCAATTATTTTTTCAGTAAGAACAAGTAGAATCAAGGGAAAACAGCAAGCCAGCAGGAAATCTAAAAGCAAAAAGATAAAATTGGGGCGTATTCCTTCGGCAGAAGTCAGCTTCTCTTAGTATTAAGTAGTCAATGGAAAGCCGATGATTCAGGAGAGAAAAACAAAGTCACCCAAAATAAAGTCGGGCAGTGCAGAAAGAACAGTGATGTTTCAGGATCAGCATATCCACTCCTGGAAGTTACATTATCAGGCCTAGAACACAATGTCTAGCCCAGAGGCTAAGGCTCTGCTAAAGCACATTAGTCATCTTTGCTGTAAAGTCTAATGGGGACAACTGTAATTTTCTTCTGGACACAGACATGACAGCCAGAGCTAAAGCTAGAAAGGAGAGCAGAAGGCCTGCTTATAGGAAACTGAAGGCTGCGTATAACCTGCCACTACTGTGACTGGACAGTGAGGGAAGTAACTGAAAATACACAGCTATGCAAAGAAGAGAAGATTTTCTTCAGGCTGGAGCGTGTAGCTATAGCCCCAACCTCAGCTTTGTTGCCGAGCGTGTTCTGTGGCACTCCTCCATGCCTCATTTCTCCTGTTTGCTGCAAACGCACACAGTTAAGTCATTCACTGTTTCACAGGGTTGCTTCACCCAGAGCAGCCCAACCTGCATTGCAACGCCTCGGCGTGAGGCTGCATGGCACAGAGCTCCCCTTGCCTGGGCCAGAGCAAGAACCAGCCTCAGGCAGCCGCGACCGCAACATCCACAGCGCTCTGGCAGTGGGAGGCTTCTCTTTACTGCCAGCTGCTTTTAAAAACAGTGACAGACGTGAACATTTTCCAGGTTAGCGATTTGGATAAGTCACGCACTCTAGGGCTGGTCTAACTGTGGGCCCGAATACCAGGGCCCGGCAAGGCAGTAAAGCAAAGGGCAGCATCGCGGTCGGGGCAGCCCCCGCGGGGCTGGCGGCCGGGGCCCAGCCGGCGGCCCCGAGCCGCTGCGGGGAGTGCTGGTGAAGGGTTAATAATCCACCGAAGAGAGTGGAGGCAATGTAAATTAATGAAAGAAAGCATCCTTGGATGAACATATC
>JAWLRI010000130.1:681615-695909 GCA_034781795.1 Crypturellus tataupa | reverse complement strand
ACCGACGCGGCCCCCGTCCCTGCGAGCGGCCCTCGGGAGCCACCGGTCACGACGCGATGACGGGCGGGGGCGGGAAGAGGGGAGGTCGCCCTGCCCCTGCCCGCGGGTCCCTCGGCGCTGCGGGGAAGAGGCTGCCTCGCGCGGCCGGGGCGCGCTGCCGCCTGCGGGGTTCGTCCTTCCCGCCGCGCGGCCGGAGCGCCCGAGGAGGCGGCGAGCGCCCTGGCCCAGGGCAGGAGGCGGCTTTAGATGCGAGCGCGGGATAGAAGCGCGAAGTTTAACAGTAAGGAACAGCCTAAAATTAAGCTGCTGTTATATGGCCGAGGGGAGTTTTGCTCGCGCGGTTTCAGCGGTAGCAGCGGGAATAATCCATGTCCTGTACGGGGAGTGTTCCAGGTACTACCGAGAGTTGGGGATCTCCGTGAAGAAACGGTCCTGGTACAGTTCACCGTTAAACTAAAGTTGCTACATCATTAAAAAAAAAAAAAAAATTGCTATTTTGCAAAACGTGCATTTTAATTGTGCAGTCTCAAACATATAAATATATACAGACATATCTATGTATAAACAGGACATATCAAACTAGGGGTTGCTCAGAAATAAATACTTTTTCTTTTTTTCTTTTTTTTGGTGAGCTTTTTTATGTGTATTTAACAGATTTCACTTTAATGGGAAGCAGTTGAAGTGAAGCATGAAGCAGGTTGCTCATTTGTGCTTAGTTCTCTGCTGCCTAATACAGATACTTTGTCTGCCTAGAACAAAAGAATGCTTCCATATGTCAACACCTACATATTTTCAGTGCTATTTTTCTATTAGGATAGTCAAGAAAGATAAAAGAACACCAGTAATTATTACTTACCAAAGAAAGACTATCAGGATAGTCAAAGAACTATAAAATAGCTGATCTGAGAGGCAGAGCACTCATTGCATCTCCTAAACACTCACTTGTCCATGTTAGAATTTGCTGCTTGTGTTTTTCAGGGGGGCAACAAGGTCTTTTTTTATTTCCCAGTTGAGAATTCCAGATTTATTTTGAAAAATAAACTGTCATGGGCTGCAGTTGACTTCTGTGTTGCTTTACAGGTTTACTAAAAAGATAGGAAAATTTGCGTCTGTCTGTAAATTTGAGGTTATCAAAAGCTGATTTAAACAGTGATCCTGAATTAAATACTGCAATATAAATTGAGTGCCAGGTATCATTTAGATAATGACAAATAATTAGTTTGAGTTTTTCCTTCATTCTCAGTGCTATAAAAGCACATTGCACAAAAAGTGGGTGCATGATGTTGCATATCTTGCCATCTGAACTGGAGTATGTGTCACAGTCCGTCCATGTTTAGATGGAGGAGCAGTTAGTCAAGGAGAAAATTTGAGCCTATTACCTTATTGTTGGTGGTTCTGATGTGACTATTAGTGTTAAAGGAGCTAGCCCCATTTATTTAGCTGTCTGTGCCCACATCACAGGTTATTTTTTTACTGTGTTATTTTTGTTCATTTGATTAAATTCCCTTTCCATTTTGCAGTATGGATGGATGGATTGCATGGATAAACCATGTTTATCCATGTTATGCAGAGGAGAAAATTAGTGTCTATTCATAATGCTTTTATATTCTACAGACTGCTTTTGAACATTGACCCTGGAAATGTGTGCTGCTTTCATAGTAGTAGGTGCCAAAACTCTAAAGAGACTTTATTAACAATTCTTGGAGTCTGCATTTGTTACATTTTAGTTCTAAATTAATTGCAAAACTCATCTATGAGAGTAGGACCTGGCCATTTTGTGTGAGATTAGCTCACAAAACATAGTACAATTCTACTGTTTAATATAGAGTGTTTTATTTAAGCAAGGTGAGCAAAACTGACTGGATCTACTTTCACTGATCAAAGCAAGAAGATTGTTTTTGACTTGAATGGGGGAAGGAGCAAGCCTTGTTATTACTTATTAGTAGTTTATTTTGTTGGAGCTCTGCTTCACTTGTGGAGAGCAACAGAAATGCCTCATGCACATCATTAATTAGAGGCCTTCAATTATTTCTGAGATCCAAGAAGCACAAGAAAAAAGTATCTATGTTGATATTTTTTCATCATTTTCTCTATATAAAAGAAGTGACACTTTTCTTTCAAAATATTTTATTGAAAGTAAGTTTGAATGTTGAAAGAATGTTGAAAGTAACGGGTATAAACTGCTTGATCATATTTTCTACTTCCGTCACCGTAGCTGACTACTAAGTTGTTAGAGCAGTGTGATTTCTACCTCCCTTGCTGTAAAGCATGTCTGACTTCATTAAAGCACCTCATTTATGGATGAGGTGCTAAAATATCTTAAAAGCCTTTTCTTTTTTCCGTCTCTTTTTCTATCCTTCTCATTTATCTTAGAATCATAGAATTGTGTCCATTTTATGTCTTTCTTTAAACAGAAACTGCATTTTAGAAAACTAAGCACAAAGCTAGTGTGACACAGTATTTTTGAAGATGGTATGAGGTTACAATAATATGGAAGATACTATGAGGTTAGCTTTGTAGTGGTAAGTGAGGATGCAATTTCTCCTAGTGTGTATCAATTTTGCCTGAAAGGCATAGATGCATTTAAGGTTCCCTCCTGCACTGCAGGATACCTTCAGCTCTAAGAAGACAACTTAAATGTTTGCAGAACATCAGTTTTTGTCTCCTCACATCCTTTTTATTTCTAGTGTAGGCAAGTCAGGTTAAAGCTGGATTAAAGCTGGTCTTGGTAATAGTAGGATGTTGTAGTTTTGATTGGCTTAAAGAATCATCTGTTATCCTAGGCCAAGTACAATTTTTCTTCTCTCACTCATGGGTTGCTGATCCTATAGATGTTCTCTTTCTGAGCTAAACCTTGCTGTTGGGAAACAGCAGCCTTTCCCATTTTCACACACAGATCCTCTGTGATACAGGCTATCTGAAGAGGCATGTGAGTATATGAGAACAGCATTTGCTTCAGCATTTCAGTGTGGTTGTTTAACACAGATCAAGAGCTTAGTACTTCAGTGCTTTAAAGTCCTTTCTCAAGAGAGTAGTTGACTGAATTCTCCAGAAGAAGTGCTAACTAAATATGTTTCTGGCATGATCAAGAGAGCAGTTGACTGAATTCTCCAGAAGAAGTGCTAATTAAATATGTTTCTGGCATGATCCAACAATCTTCTAAGTGGCCTAATATTACTGCTTTTTTTACACTTCCTTATGTTTTCAGGTTTCTCATTTCTCCTCTTTGTACTGGAGTTGCATTGTACCCTCTTCCCTGCACCTTGTAAGCAACAATTTGAGTTCAAATCTGATGACATGGCTCCATAAATGAGCAAGCTGAGATCCTAATGCCTTTGTTATCCTCCGACATACGGGGATTTATTCAAGGGGAAGTTGGTCTTCCCCTTCTGATGGAGCTGCTCATATAATCGGGGTTAGCTTAATTATAAGTAGGAACAGCCACCCAGCTGCTCTGATTGAAACTGAGCCAACCTCATGGTTTATGGTAAAGCAGATCAAGATATTCTGAACATTTCATGGCTTTTTGACATGTTTGCATGTATGACAGTTTGCTTTTCTAGTGATAATCCAACCTCAAAAGTAACCCCAATTGACTTTCGGTTAATATGACGTGGCATAGGTTAGGGTGGCATAGTACAAGTTTATTTTTTATTAACTACATAAATTAATTTAGATGACCATACATGTAATCCTTGCAGCTGTTGCTTATTTGTGGCATGTACATATAAATTTCATTGTCCCAGTCCCTAAGACATCTGATATTTGTACATTCTTAGGACAACAAAGAGGTTAAAGTGCTGAAAAGATCAGAGTAGAATACAAACTTGCTGCATTTCCAGCATCCCCAAGCCTCTCTTGGCAGGTCAGGTGAGGCAGGGATTGTTATTTTCATCAGAAGCTGCTTGTAGAATGTGATATTTGTAGTGTTCATGCTTAGCTCTCTGTGTGTTGGTCATGATTTGGTTATCCAGATATAATTCATTTTATGGAAGTGGAGGCAGATGTTCACTTTTTTTTTTCTCTTTTTTTGAGACAGTCTGTAATGTCTTTCTTGCACAGTGTTTGATACATACTTAATTTGAACGGGACATTGAGGCTGAAAACTTTTTTATGAAATAAGAAAGATAACTTTCTTATGAAACTTTCTTTACCCTGTGCCCCATGCTCTAGGTGTCCCTGCTTGAGCAGGGGTTTGGGCTAGATGATCCCTAGAGGTCCCTTCCAACCTTAACCATTCTATGATTCTGTAAAATGATACAGTTGTTATAAGAAAATAATAACTGAACAGCTATTATCTTTTTATATCTATATGTATATCTGTATCTTTTAAATTTTATACCAATTTATTTCTAAAATAATGACATCAAATAGCTTTAAAAACAAATGTATATCTTACTGATTGTGCTTTCCCTTTCTCTATGTTTCTTCTGGTTTAGTCATCCTCCAGCTGTCATTTATGTTTTCCTTTGTGTAACCTGTTTTTGTTTCCTAGGGTTGCAGTGCTTGGATTCCAGTCACTAGTTCCTGTAGGTATCTTGGAGCAATACAGGGTGGTGTTTTTTTTTTCCCTCCCCTTCAGAGTCCTTGTCTGTCTTGGCATGGATGTCTTATCAGTTCTCATCTGCACTGTGTGCACCTTTATGGTGCTTGCATTGATTGGTAAATGTCACTTACTTGAAGGAAAATGTAGGTGTGTTTTCAAATGTAAGCTGGGAATGTTCCTTTTAAAAAAAAGAAGAGTGGAGAAAAGTATGTACTATTTAAATGTTCTTCTTAAAGGATCATTTATAGATATGCACTAGCACCAGTTTCAGAATTTGGAGTTAAATGGGAAGTATGCATTGAGCTTCTGTAGGGAATAGCATTTAAACTCTGCAAAGATATCAAAGTGACTGAAGTTGGACAGCCACCCACAAGTCAGTGGAGGAAAAGGTCTCTCTGACAAATCACTACTAGGTAGTGAGAGGTTATTACTCAGGCACAACTAACATTAGTAGAGTTTTGTTTTGAGCACAGGTTCCAGCTCCTATTAGAAACTTCCTTTCCGATCTTGCCTGGATTTCTGTAACTGCAAAGTTTGATTGGAATTGTCTGTGGCCATGTCTGTTTCTCTTACCTCTGCCCCTGTCAACTGATTAATAGAATCATAGAATGCCTAAGGTTGGAAGGGACCTCTAGAGGTCATCTAGTCCAAATAGGTGTTTGCAAAGCATCCCCAGATGAGGTAGAGCTTCTGGTATATGACCCCTTTCTGTACCTTAGGGTTTTTTTTAGTCCATAAAAAGCATTTACCAAATTAATATTTGGGGAAAACTATTCCTTTGTCTCTCAGTTGTCAACCGGGTGCAGAGGAAGGGGATGGCTGAGCTGACTCATCCTTACTTAATCATATTCCTTGTTTTCTAACAGTCGTTTTTTTTAAAAAAATCCACATTTACAGTGGTTTGACAGTTCATTAACATTTGAGGTTTCCGTGCCTTTCTTGAGGTCCTTTTGGAGTTTTGCCAAGAATGTTGCATACTGTGATTTGTGCTGTAATTTTAATTTTCATGAGTGAGGTAATATTATGTATTATTTAAGAGCATACTTAAAACTATAATTGGCATGTTACAAATAGCCAAAGGCATATGAGGTGTATCAATGATTCACTGAAGATGTTAACACAATATCTTCATCCTTCTGTGACCTCGCACACCAATACCTCCTTTCACTTGTTGGACATTTATGGTTGTTAAAGGTGAGATTAAAAAACAGGGATGGGTATTCAGGTCAAGGGAATGGGAAAACATGAGATACTTCCATAAAACAAAACTTCATCCCTGTCTCCATTTCAGAAGTGTTTCTCTGTCTTTGTTTCTCCTGTGTGAAGGGGAGGAGTCAGCTATATTTTTTTATAGTCATATAGTTTCCGTGATATACTGGTGAGAAGACCAAAAGTTATACCCCCCATGGGTGTTTGTTGACATAAAAGTCTTAGATTCCAGAGGTTGTTTTAGTATTTCTGAATGCAGTAGTTTTTGTCTATTCCTTGTTACAAAGTAGTTGCTCTATTTTTAATAGCAATGGGATGACCCAATGGAAGAAGTGGCTTTTTTTTGATTTATTAAATGTGGTTTGATCACATCTACCCATTTCATGTTTGTCCAGCAGAGAGATAAAGTTAACAGTTTTTATTTTTGCAGGCCAAAAGAGAAAAAAGCAGGCTTGAGAGAAACTCAGCTGAAATTTTTGCTTCAAACCTAGAATCTTTTCACGTTCCTTACCCCTTCTTCTGATGACCTCCTTTAAATCATCATTGTAAAGTGTTGTAAAGGTATTGTATTTTCACTGGGACTGTTATTTGCCACATCCTTGGGACTCTGTTGCTTAAAGAGAGCAAAGTGGAAGTGGAGTGCAGATGCCACTTTGCTATGGTGTTCAACAACCTGTAGTCACAGACACATGGAATTTATACTCTTAGAGCTGCACCTGCACCACTGTTGCCCACAAAGCCATAGTACAACCAAGCATAACCTTCTAGAGCAGAGAGGGGCACTTACATGAGGCGTCTCCTGAAAGGGATTTCCTTATTTGGAAATTGGTGCATGTTGCAAAGTGTAAAGAAACTGTACTTAATCGAAATTAGTTTTTGGTCACAGAAGTGAGTGACTAAGAAAAATAAGATTAGGACGGCATATTATAATAACCATGGTGCTTGCTTTTTTGACTGCATGGGTAGTGGAGTGTGTCTGCTGCTGAGAGAAACATAGTTTGTCTCCAGCTATGCAGACCACTATCAGTTGTACTGTTGTAAAAAGAACAGTCTGAGCAAGATATGCTCATTGGCAAGAACTGAATTTTGTCTGTATGCAGTAACTGCTGAAGCTTCTCAGGTGAGCAGCATAAATGCAGAACATGAGTCTTGAATTGCAGAGATTATACTATAACAAAGCAGAGAAAATTAAATCTCTGAAATGAAAGCTGAGAATTTTTTAGCATGGGTTTAATAGTGTGAACAGAGCTAGCAATATGTTTGCTGCTAGATCAGAATCCTTGTTGGGACAGGGAGGACCAGTTGCTTCAACAGAAACAAAGTTCTATTTGTAGAAACAAAGTTGACAAGCCTGCTTTTCCATAATTGTTCATTATAGTTTCTTGGACTTCCTTTTGTTTTCTGCTAGCATTTGTTCAAAACGTGGTGCTGGACAAGATATGTCCCAAGTAGATATATTTATTCCTCTTAGGAGTAGTATGCTGGAAAGGAGTATCTGAGAAGAAGAATGGCAAGTGGTTACACCACAGTTGGGAAGGTGTTTTCTATCTACTAAAGCAATAATTGAGTAGTTGATACTTATCTGTCAACTTTTCCCACACACCTCATATCAGAAAATGGAGAGAACTGATAAGGGAGTAGCATGAGATTATCAACAGTTCCAAAGCCAAACTTCCTTTGGGATTACAACACTCATTGTATTAAATTAACTTTGCAGTGATTGCGTTGACATGATTATGATAAATTGAACTGCAAATGGAGTCCTGGGAGTCCTGGTGGACAAGCTGAATACGAGCCAGCAATGCACCCTCACAGCAGGAAGGCTGACAGAATCCTGGGCTGCATTAGGAAAAGTGCTGGCAGCAGGTTGAGGTGATTATTCCCTTCCATGTAGCATTGGTGAGGCCACATCTGGAATGCTGTGTCTGGTGCTGGACTCCCTAGTAAAAGACAGGCATGAGTGTCCTAAAGCAAGACCAGCAAAGGATCTCAAAGGTGATCAAGTATCATCTGACACAGGAGGAGAAGCTGGGAGAGCTGGGATTGTTTAGCCTGATGGGGAGGAGTAAACAAATTGGAACCAGAGCTGTCCTAATAGTACACAGTGAAAGGAAAAGAAGCAATGGGCAGATGAGACTCAGGAAATTCTGTTTAAACGTAAGCAAAGATTTTACTGGAGTGGTGGTCAAACACTGGAGCTGGCTGCTTGGAGACTTTCTATCTGTGGAGATATTCGCAAGCCAACTTATGTGGTTCTGAGCAACCTGCTGTATTTGACCATGGTGTGAGCAGAAGGGAAGCCTTGGTGATCTGCAAAGGTCACTTCCAAGCCTAATGATTATGTGAAATAATGAAACTTGTCAACTTGAATGTTTTAAAATGCAAGACTCAGATGCCTTACTTCTATAGGTATAGTATGAAGTAGGTAAACTTTACTAGAAGCCTGAATATATGAGATTTAGGTTGAAGTTCAGTTTGTTAGCATTCAGGAGAGAATTAGGGTAAAGTATATGGCTCGGATTGAATGGGCATCCAGATTTTCCATATGCCACAGGATAAGTCTTTTCAGTGCTTTTATTGTAGTCCGGCATGTGAGCAAAGGGGATGCAAATGAGAAAATGCACTAGGATCATATCTACCTAAGACAGAAATTAGCTTGTGGCTATCTAAAATGAAAATTTGAGTTGCTGTGGTATACACACTGCTCCCTTCTAGAATCAATACTTTGAGACTCTTACACGATTAAATCTGATCGTAGCAGGCAATTCTTAGCATAGTTTCAGGTTTATTCTTCATAAATGGATTTTCCTCCACATTGTAATGTCTTCAGAATAATTATATTCTTAAAAATCAATTCAGAAAGGCATGCCTAGAAGAGAGAATAAAGAATAAAGCAGAATATTAGAACATCTTACAGAACAAGTTTTTATTCTCTCTGTCCAAGATATTAAGATTAAATTGTTTTTAAACAAAAATCTAGAGAAACTAGTCTTCTGGTTTCTCATTCACTTATTGTATGTATTTATATGTATATGTATATAAATATACCTAGATGTGTATATATTCATGGGTATATATGTAAACATATGTGCACATGTGTACACACTAGATGTGTGCATATATGCATTGCATATATATGTACATAAGCATATATAAAACTTGTGCAATTAAAAGTAATTTATATACCACAGTAGCATCATATCAGTTTGTAACATTTTTTTTTCTAAAACATTAAGAGCAGTTAAGAAATATTGACCAATCTAGGAAATGAAGTATTAAAAGATTTCATTTGCTTGGGCGGTAATGAAACTGTTTCATCAAACAGTTTGATATTTGACAAAAGAAACACGCCCTACATCCTAAAAGAAAAAAAAAATGTTGAGTGCTAACCTAGTATTGTTATTTTCTAGTGTATTTTTAGGAAATACAGAAAAAAAATTGTTTTTCTTCCATTTTGGAATGAATGGAAAAATTAAAAATGTCAAAATTTCTTTAGAACAGATGTCTTGATTTTGAACCAGCTTCAGTAAAGTTGATAAAAGGGTCGAGTTACAAGACAATGATGTAGAGGTAAAAATGAAATCTTGATAGTTTAGTGCTCCAGAAGCATTGACTTTTTGTCTGCCTTAATTTTAGGGTTGCAGACTTTGTATGTGTATACTTGGTGCACAGAAGACAAAGATAACTCTTAATAGGTTGATTTTCCTGAAAGTAGTCTGATGGGTTGCTAGAATCATGGTGAGAGCTTAGACGTCTAGCCTGGCATTTATCTTCAGCTGTCAAGATGAAAAGTGCACTAGTAGAAATAGAAGAACATTACTTCATCTTGCTCATTCTTTCATTGAGAGCTGACTTCCAGGTTTAGAGACAAAGTAGCGCTTCATATCCATCACTGTAGCAGGCAAGTTTTGCTTTGCCTCTTGATTGAAATAACTTGGACATAACACCAGAGGGTTTTAGAGCTTTGGATTCAAGTAACAAATCTCTTACTAAAATAGAGTAGCTTAAGGAATAGAAAATTGAGAAGCTGTGTTTGAGTATCTGCATTTACACTCATATAAAGTGCACTATAGTTAAACCTCTTCATTTTTCAGAATGATCTAGTGATTTAGTGTTATCACGCTTTCAGTTATACTTAGAAAAGTGACAGCTACTGCAACTTTGAAACAGCAGATCTGTGTGAATATACAGTTAGAATTCAGGATTCCTGTTGGTTCACATCTCCTGTGAAGGCTTCTGTGGATTCAATGAGGAACTGTGATTTTTTTTTTTTTAAGCAAAGTATGACACCTAACCCTTGAACTCTGTCACTTTTTTCTCTTCTTAAGTCTGTGTGTCCCACCTCAAAATAACTTTCCTGAGTTTCTTTCTCACTTAGCTTAAAATTGAGAATTATTACAGCTTTTTTGTCTTTTGGCTTTCTATTGATTTTTTTTCTTCTTGCCCCTTACAACGGTTTTCTGTCCAGTATCTGTACACATCTTACTCTTTCTTTTTATTTCTCCTCCTCTTTTGGATTTTCCTCAGAAAAATCAGCTTCTGCATATGTGATGTGCTACTGAACTCGCAGGGGCAAGCAGAAGGGCAGCTCTGAAGTTTTCCTCTGAGGTTTGTCTATGGCTCTCCATCTCTTACATATGGAAGAAGTAGTAACTGAACTTCTGAATATCTTCCAGAAGTTTAGGTGTGCGCCACGTGAGCCAGTAAGTCCTCAGAGTCACATGCTAAGAAATGGCATTAAATGGACAGGGTCTTCTATGCATCCTGGCAAGGGACTTCCTGGAGTAAAGAGCTGTAAACTTGGAGACATGCTAGAGTCTATAAGTCCTTGATATTAGTATTACCTTTTCAATATGACTTTTAATGTAAATGGTGTATCAATTTTGTGAAGCCAGATTAGATGTGTAAAGAGAGCTTTGTCACATAGCCTATTTGATTATTTACATGTTGAGCAGGTCTGCTGGTGGTGTAAATCATAGTGCCTTTGAGACTGGTCACAGTGATTTATACTAGTGGAGGTTGTGTGGGTCACACTTGATTGTGATTTATTTACTTACAAAGGTCCTGATCTGATCTTCTATCAGTATAATTCAGAATTTACCTTCTTCAAAGTTCAGGTGTTCCTTCAACGTAAACATGTGTTGAAGACTGGTAGCTTATATGAAGACTGGAATCTCATTAATTTATGTGGTTTTGTGTAGCCATCTGATTACAGCTTTAGTGATTACAAAGGAAGAGCTAGTCAATCTATTTAATCAAACCTAGACAAATCAAGGAAAATGCTAGATTTTTTTTCCCTCTTTTTCCTTTTTTTTTTCTCGTTCGTTAACCAAGTGCAATATTCTTCCTCTCCTCTCTTTTTAAGGATCTATAATATATGTGCATTCATGGATTATTTTTCTGTCTGAAAATATCATACACAAAATGTTTAGTTAACATTCTATGATAATTAAAAACTATCATAGCTCTTTATCATTATAACTCTTTATAAACCCTTTTTTGATAGAGTAAGACAGTGATAGATTACAAAGGAATCAATGACAGTCTTGCTTTTCCTTCTCTTAATCCCTTTTGTCGCAAGTATTACTAATGACTGCAGGTTTCAGGTCTCACCTATGTGTGGCTGGTGGACAACTTTCCTTATGCTTTGCTCTCGCCAAAAGTAGGCTCACAGGAATGAAAGGAATGTCTGCTCCACCTCCAGAGTAATTGGAGACCCAGTAAACATATTTAGGGTAACCTTAAACAAATCCTCTGTTCCCCTAGCAGATTTGGGCTATCCAGCAGGAATTTTGTACCTTGTTCTTAACACTACTGCAACTATATCACTGTCCACCCTCGTGGTAACTAATCAGCCTTACTACAAGCATCTTTTAAGAACTGTGTCAGGTATAAAGATATTGTTGCATGTTTCATGGGGGGAAATTTTGTGATTTCAGAAGTACAGTTGGGTGTGTGTATGTATATTAAGCAGGGTATAATGATAATCTCTAAGGCCAGTCCAACAAATCTCCTGCTCTTTCACAACAAGATCCTGATAAAGCTCTAGGTATTTGTTTATAATAAATAGCATACAGAGCCCTCTGAATGAGCACACTCCTATTAAGAATAGGAAAACAGAGTGCACTGGATCTAACCCTGGATCTAACCCCTTCTTGTGGTTCTCTTTCATCTAAGCTCTCTTAAAGTAAATGTTTGTCAAATGGGCCCTCTGCTCTGATATAACTTCAAAATGTGGCTGGCCTAAATAAATAAATAAATTTTGCAGTCTAATAAAATCTGTATTTTAAACAGCAGGATAGGAATAGTTAATATTTATCAAGTTGTTATCTAAAATTATTGGAATGTTAATGAAGGATGTGAGAAGTCTGGTACAATGTACTTCAGCTCATGGTTTTAGGTTTAGATCTTGATTCTGCAGCTAGATAATTATATTACCAATGAAATGTTTCTAAAATGCAAGCTTTTTAAGTTACGTTGCAGAACAGACCAAGGAATGTAAAGTATTCCAAAGCTTCTTAGTTAACTGTTAAAACAACAAGTAATAAAAACAAAAATTGAGTATTGCTGTGCCATCAATATATGGTAAATATTTCCATCCCAAATGACAGGTCACAACAAATCAACCTCCTCATATGTGTGTGTAATGCAAGTAACTTTTGTGGAGATACAGTGCAGAAGCCAGAAGGCTTGTGATGTGATGATCTCTTGCTCTTCAGTAGCTTCACATTTCTCTTGCTTCTCTGAAGTTTCCTGGAATCTGAAATTTAGGGAATTCATTACTTAACAATTTTTACCTGCAGAACATGAATTTGGGAACTGGTAGGTGGTATTGGGAAGAAAAACACAATTGGAAGAAGCACACAATTACTTTTTCGTGTGTGTTGGAGGGGAATGAAACCAAACAGGGAGTGAAGATTCAGAGTGAGGGAAAAGAAATGATCCGTGCAGGCGCATGCATCTGTGAGGAATGTAGCATAACCAGGAGTAGGATTCGTTTCTTCTCACTAGAAACAATGTATGTTTACAAGTTAGAACTATTGCTCTCTTGCAATACAGTTCTAAGATCAAAGATAGTTCTAGAAAATCTAGGAAAGGAAAAGATTTCATGCATGTGTGTTTTGCCTGCTCCAAACTGTGCATAGGATAGCTCTGAAATTTTTAAAGAACATTTATATGCATTATTTTTTTTTTCCAGTAGGCATTTGGAAGTTATAATGTTTATATCACTGAGAGCCCTTCCCACCTGCAAGGGTGTAATCATGCCCAGGCACAATCCCCTCCTCTTTGCAGCGTCTTTAATGAATATAGGTTGCAATAAGGAAGAGATGCCATCTGGCTAATGTGACCCAAAGTGATTACAGGCTGGTGCCTGTTTATCTTGGTTGATGATGGCCAGAAAGGCCATCAAGGGTTTTCTCTTTTTTAAAGACAAACCCCTTGCTTGTCCTTAGGAATTAATCAAATATTGACCATGCAAATTTGGTTGGAATATGCAATTCCTGATGCTTCAGTACTTCTGACAGATTTTGGTGGAAGGTGGGATCCTTTTAGTCTTCCAAAGTCCTAGAAGATCTGTGAGAGCAGGAACACCCAAATAAAATGCATGAGACTTACATAATCTGTTCATTAGGATAGGTGATTTCCATCTACAGAAGGTAGAAACAATACCAAAACTAGCCAGTTTCTGATGGCTGAACTGGGAGTCCAAAGGACAGGAAGATCACAGCTGAGCAGGAGATCAACTGACCTCAGAATAGCCAGGAAGGATGGGAAATCCAGAAGATAGAGCAAGTAGGTGAAATCTGAGTCCAATGGCCCTCTAGAGGGGCAAGAGATTTAAAGAAATACTTCAATATGTAAAGCGTTCTCCAAAATGGGCCCAGCCTTTTCCTTCAATTGGAGTCGGTTGCAGCTGCCTACCAAACCGTGCTGTTGACAAGCTCCTAAGAGGAGGCCTAGCAGAATTCTTTAGATTCTGAGATAAGGAGATGATGTTCCTTTCATAAATGATGTTCCTTACGCTACTGTGGCTACAAAAGCTACTGCTTACTAATGCGACTTGGCTAACAACGAAAGGCTATTTTAATCCATTAAAAGTAATACCAAATAATTGTTCTTGTTTTATGCTCCACTGTGAGAAGGAATGTGTGTGTGCACTTATAGACTGTTAATAATAACTGTTTCAGAGCTGTTCTCTGAAAGATTGATGATACTTTTTTACCATAAGTGTGGGTTTTTTTTGTTTGTTTGCCTTTTTTAAGTAAATCCACAAAACTTCACTTCTATACTGAGAAATAGCTAACTCGTAAGAGAGATCTTTTATGGCTATTATTAAAATTTCAGTCATAAGATGCCTTGATGATCCAAAAGAAGGAACTTAAACATTTGAAAATTTGTGCTGTCTTACTTGGAATAGAGAAAAGGCAATTTCCAGCCTGGTTTTTGAGTACAGTGAATTTTGTGCGGAAAATTCTCGCTGTCCAGAAGTGAAATGTCCAAAGAGGAGACAGAGGAGACCTAAGGCTTTATTTGAATA
>JAWLRI010000130.1:633451-681515 GCA_034781795.1 Crypturellus tataupa | reverse complement strand
CTTTGTCCTGCTCTTCAGCCAGGCTGTGGGGGAAGCTCCTTATTTGTGAAAACACACACCTGAGCTTTCCTCACAATTTCAACTGGAAAAAAAGTTTCTTACATAGAGTGGCACAGTAGAACACTAGCTGAAGAGACTGTTCTACCTTTCTTTAAGAAATGATCCCAATTTCCAATTCAATTGTGGAACAAGAAATAATCCTTCTCCAAACAAAGCTGATCAAATTACTGTATGATTTATCAAGGTATGGATGGGATGGAAAAGAAAACTTCTAGAATCTCAGAAGATTGTATTAAAACTTGGTCAATACAGGCATTACATTTGACCTGAGTTTAAACTATCAATATAAAATTAAATTTAGTTTCTTTTATAGGAATTAAAGATTTGTGTAGCTCATCAAGCATGACCACTTTCATAAGAAGGATAGGGTAGCTCCATAACGTATGGGGTCTCCATAGTGCGTGCTTGCTTCACTCGGCTTCAGTCAGTGCGCTGAATGCTGACAGTGTAGCAATTCCAAAATCATTCTGGCAGGGAACTTTTCTCCCCAAACCTGTATTTCTTACTTTGCTTGGTCCTGCTCCTAATAGCCTCTCTCTATATATAATCCCAGCACTCTCATGCCTTAATTTAACTTCTGATCCAGCAGATACTAAGCAGAGTTTGGTGGATTGGGTTTTGCATCTTACTTGATTCAGATGCCAAGGGTCCTAGTTCAGGTCCAGGCCAATAGCCATGCCAATATAGGACAAATCTTCCACTTCCTAATGTGGACTTGCAACCTCCCTTATATCTCAGAACCACTGAAAGAATTTGTCTCAGGTTTTCCACATCCATTTCTCTCTCCTGAAGTGCTAATTGTTTATGGCTTGTTCAGTTAGGGAGAAAAAAAAAGACTGTAATTGTTGAACAGTGATTCCTATAGATAAGATCCACCTTGGATCTGTTTGGAAACAAACACCAAATGGGGCTGATTTAGTAGCATGGTCTTGGTTTCAAAAGAGTTTAGCCAAAGGCAAGAAAGTAAAGAAACATCAAAGTGAAAGGGTCCCCAGTGCATTCTTGAATTCAGAAAGTGTTCTGTTTTAGACTGCTGTGCAATGTGCTGTTCTTCAAATGGTTCTTCCAGGTGGTGTGTGATAGTTCTAGGACTGCTGGTAAGGCAGAAGGCTTTGCTAGCATGATAGTAACTCCAGTGAATGTCTGAGCAAAGAAAGAAATTCAGATTTCTATTAACTCCAGCTAAAGCGGTTGAGGACTGATCATGCATTTTGCTAACCAGATCTGCAAGTGTCACGTTCCACAATGCCTTGTACTTTCTGTCAAAGCCAAGGAATGAGGCAATCCTTCCTAGCAGCAACACCCTTTCCCTAGCAGCCCTTTTATCACCACTGAATTCTCTCAGCTGCCTTGTAAGCTGAGCCATTTTTTGCCTGGAAGGTGTTGAGATACCAGTTTATACCATTGTTTCACCTAAGTGTTTATTATGCTTAGTACTCTGCAGTAAGGAAAGGGTTTTGAACCCAGTCTGTTAGCTTCTGAGCAGTTACAGGCTGTCTCGTGATGAGGCTGTTGGTGACTACAGTTTGTGCAGTTGGGAATCTAAATCCTTGCGATGGAAGGATGCCGTTATCCTAAGCAGACTGTGAAGCACTTGCAGCGCTTCCTCTCCCTTCAGCTATCAGTGTAATATCCTGGGGCATGAAAATGCCTTAACTATATGAAAATTTGGGTACATGACTTGTTGAACCAGTTGGATTGGCCATCGCTGCAATAAGTGGTGATGTTGATTTGTTTGCCTTTTGCAATAACCTGTTAGGCAACATGTTGGTGGAAACAGTGTGAGACTGATTTGTTTCGGTATTCAGCTGATACAGAGCTATATGTCTTGATCTCTTTTTAGTGATGAAACTGAGTGCCTCTAGTCTGTGCAACAGAAGGAGAGAAATGAATAAAAATAAATAAACTCCCTACAGTTTGTGGAAAGTTTAAAAGCACTTAAGGTCTTTGTGACACTGAAATATATGAATTGTGGTGAGTCCTTTTTCTAAGAGATCGTTATTTAAAATGTGTATACAGTGAATAGCAATTAGAAAAAGTAATACTGCAATTTCTCTTTGGAAATCTGGTGTCAAAATGTGGATGTTTATGAGGTTTCTGTTTGCTCACCAAGTTTTAACAAATACACTGACAAAACTTCATTAAAGGATGCTAAGCCTGAGAGAAAAAGGAAAAAAATAAAGCCAGCAGATGCTATAGTGTTTTTGCTGCTAGAACAGCAAAATGAAAGCATAGTGATTCTTCTATTTTTGCCTCTCTTTGCAGTCTCCCTTTCTCCATCCCTTGACACCCGCCCCCCCCCCCCGCCCTTTTCATGCATCTTTACTTGTCTGCTAATGGACTCTCACAGCATTGTGAGTACATAACCTAGGATTAGGCTTTGTCAGCTGGAAAACATAGCAAGTTCAGATTTCCCCCTCCCATATGTAGCTGCATTGGTGGCTTACCTGGTGTGTACCAGACATAAAAAATTGGAGACCTGTATGTCAAATCTGTTGCATTCTTATTAATTGATTTCTTCAATAATTGTTTAAAACTACAGGGGAGGAGGGATGGGGAGGAATACAGTGAGATTGGTTAGCAAAAGGTTTGACCTAGTTTTTTCAATCTGCATGGCTCTGCAGAGAGATTCAATTATAAATCTGTCTCTTCAGAAGAGCATGAGTGTGTGTGTGAGATCCCTGCATGAATAACTGTTTTTTAAATTATTTTTTAACGTTCAAGCTTTAATGTTCAAGCTTGTTCAAAGTGTAAAATCCTGTCATTATTATGTAGGATAATGGAGATGCACCAGGTATGGTGAGGAAACTAGAGGAAGCTTCTGTTTCTGCCAGAATGTTGAGGGGTTTCTGCTGTTCTCCCGTTCTGCTGTTCTCCACAATAGTTGTCCTACGTGTGTCTTTGCTTGCTGTGTGACATTTGAAACACTTGTCTTCTCACCTCATCTGCAGTATTACAAGGTGTGTGAAGCACATACACTCTTTACTCACTGCAAGAGTTGTTGTGACTCTGCTTGTGCACAGAATAAAACAAGGTTGTGAAGGTTTTTTTTTTTTTTTTTTTTTGGTGATAACCTCTCTAAACTCATCTTTTTGCCTTATTTTTAATCATATCAAATGCTAGAGGCTTCTGCATAGCTGTTTTGTTTCTTTTGTTTCTTCTCTTATGTGGCAACAGAGGGCAAGGAGATTAGTAGTAGCAGAGCGGCAGCAAACAGCCCCGTGTTGACAGCGTGGCAGTTCCACGGGGGTCTGCGACGAGAGCTTTGACCCTCCGCAAGCCTTGCTTTGCACTGTGTACCTGAAGAGGAATGGTTGGAGCCGCTCTGCGTGTTTATGTTTGCCTTTTGACATTTGATAATGGTGAGGATTCCTTGTGTGGCAAGGCTGTCACTCACTCGCTAGGGTTTCACTTGCTTTTGAAGCGCCTGTTTCTTCAAACCTTCTCACCTATAGGAAAACCATATCCAAGCCAGGAAATGACACAAACCTGTACTCACTGGTTACAGCCTGGATTTTCATTCAGTCTGTTCTGAGCCTCTCCTTCCCTGTGGCTGAGGCAATGGAGCTGCAGCACAGTCCCACACCACTTCTGCAGTTTCTCCCCATTTCATGAGCACTGCTCTTTTATGGCTCTGACTCCTGTGCTGATCTTTGCCAGCTAGAAATTCTAGACATGATGGAGAGTTGAAACAAGCTCACAACTGCAAGAGGAGGATACAGCCATAGGGGATGAGCAGATATTCTGCCCTGGCCAGGGAAGGTTTGGTATAAGGAATTCCTAAGAGCTTGGTCATCTCTTAAGCCAGCCCACAAATGTCCATCAACAGTATTTGCCTGCCTTGGTCTTTAAATGCGAGAACTCCTCCTTGTTGCCATGCAGCTTTTCCCTGCCCTCCTTCCACACCCCCACCTTGTTTTTGTGAGTGCTTCTCTCAGAGGCTAAGAAGCTATTCCTATATGTAAAAGCTGATCTTGCAATGGAGTAACTTTGTCACCATTTGCTCTTCTAAAATAAAACTTGTGATTAAACTGTAGCGTTGGGTATGTCTGAGACTTGCTATTCTTGTGTTCCTGGCTGCAGGCACGGAGACAGTATTCAGGCTCTCAGAGAGGCAGGCTGTGTCAATAACACACTTCAAAAGGATGATGACTGACATACACATCAGGAAAGAGACTGTCAGCAGTCAGGGGGCTGAAAGGAGGTGCTTAATCACAGAAACTGCTCTGAATATCTTGATGAATATGAAGCATTATGTCTGCTGATCTCACACTTCCATTTTAGCTCTAAGACATTATGCTGAGCTATAGTCTAGAGCTGTGATACTTCTGTGCATGTCCTGGATATAGATGCTGTGTAAATTCCCTATGAGTAGAAAGCAGAGTTTGATCTATGTTTCTATATAAATCTGGTAATTTTATAAAGTTCTGCTCGTGATCTGTGCATGGTTAAAGCATTGTACATATACACAAATATTGTACAGATATAAGTGTCCTATCAGTGCACTGGTCAAGGGTATATGGTGTGCTATAAATGCCCCTTTTAGCTTGGACTAACAGGCTTTAAGTCTTCAAAATCTGTTCTGCAGTAATTCTTACTGAAGTTTTTTTTTTTTTTTTAAACTAAGAAGAGTGGCTTGACCAGTGTTATTTTTAATTTCTGCCTAAAACCCTTCTCCAGTGATGTGATTATAAATCATGGGAGTTCCTGTGCTTTGATCATTAGTTTTCATAGAAGATACGAAACCAAGTAAGACCAGGAACCAGTTCCTCTGTAATGGGGTGATGCCATGAGGAAGAAGCTGATTTTGTCCCAAGCAGCATATAATGTGGTAGAGATATAAAAGGAGGCTTTAAATATTATCTGAGGAGTATTTTGTGACTTGCCAAGGCAGTAAATGCTTGTACCTGCTTGTAAGTAGGTGGTGGGAAATTGTTTCCTCTTTGTTTTCAGACTCTGAAAAGAAAATAGGCAGCCCTTGCATTGTTATCCTAGTCTCACATTTGTGGCATCTAATAGCAATAGTGTTCCAAAGTGCCAGACTTCCAAAAATACCCACTTGCCCAAACCCTTTTTTATTTCTCTGCTGATAGAGGTGGGTGATAATGTTGTAATGCTAGCAAGTAATCATGTATTCAGTGTCAGGTGTCCCTTGTGAGACCATTGGAGAGTGACAGGGTAAGTTGCTGAGAAAAAAAAAAAAAACATTGTTATGCTTTCTCTCTCTGGTGTGTTGTGCTAAACAAAACAGTCCTACTTGCAACCATTTACACTTGTAGCCATTTACACTATAAATACCCCATATACCCGGATTACGTTTCTCTTCTTTTATTTGACATATGCAGCAGCGTTGCTTCCCCTCAAATCCACTGTTGCTTTCAGGTAGTTGACTCCAGAATATGGCTGGTACCCTTGTATATAGCTTATGATTGTGTCACTAGACTTCCTATCTCTGGTGTTCCTCACTATTACAGTGAAGGGAATAATTTCCAAAGTGGCATTTGGGTGATCCACAAGCAAATCCTATTATTTGTTAATAGGATTTGTTCTTGCACTGCTTTGTTTGATCACTAATTGTTTATCACACACGAGCACAATGCAATCGCTTTTCAGCTGTGTTGTGAACCCTTTTGTGGAAGAATTGCTGAATGTTTGCCTGTGATTTTGGGTTTTGCTTTGTGGAGTAAGCCTCGAAATGGAGGACTGAAAGTAAGGTTTCCAAACATTGCTACATATGGATGGAGTTTTGGTGGCCCCTTTGCCCCAGAACTAATGGGACTAGCCAAAGCTCAGGAAGAGAATTTAGAGCTCTGGATGCCCTGGACTGGGGCTGTAGAGCAGCAGCTGCATTTCTAGGTTGCTTCTCAAGAGTGCCCTGCTAAGGTCACAGTGAGTAAGGGGTACCTCAAACACTTTCTACAAATCAGTACAGGAAGGCTTCTCTCTCTTTCTCTCTCTCTTTTTTAACTTCCTCCTCCCCTCCCCCCCCCTACTTCCCCCCACACACTTTTTTTTCTTTGTTTTTGAATATTTTAATCAGTCTGGCTGGTATTTTATGACCAATGTAACCTAGAAATTACACTGCAAATGAATTGTAATAGGGGTGGTTTGAGCTGTTTTTTTGAGAACAGCTATTTCACAAATATTTCAGGTTGTGAGCATTCATATATGTATTTTTACAAATCTTTGTTGAAGTACCTATTCCAGAATAACTCCTCAAGAAGGTGAGAATGACCTTACTTCATACTTAAATCAGAGTTCAAGGCAGGGTAGGGCCCACTCCTGTGAAGGCTCAGAGTTCCTATCCACAGGCTGAGGTTCTGGGACTGCTCTGTATCAGCTTAGCACTTTGGCAGCCACCGAGTTTACTTGGATGAGGGCACTGGTCACCTAAACTCTCTGTTTTCTCTGGGGAATGGCCTGGAAGAGTTCTCAGTGTTTCAGCCCTGTTGTGGCCGCACTGCAGGTGGCACAATGGGACGGACACCAATGAAGGCTGGAGCAGGTGAGGAAACTACTGGTGCTGGGCAGCCCTAGGTGGTTACAGTGTTTTGAGCAAGTCATGATGGCTCAGTGTAAGTCTGCCCTCTCCTGGTCTACTAGAATTGACCTTAAAACTCCAATTGTGAATTTGGCTTCATTGTCTGTGTAAGGAAAAAAAGTCAAAATAACATTTATATAGTTTGGCTGTATGCTTCTTCAGAAAAAGGTTTTCTGATTCTCAAAACATCTATACCTTTTGGAACTAAGTCAGAAATAAGACGAGGAGCCGGTTTCTATAGCAGTTAGCAATACTGTTTGTTCTAATTTTGTATCAAGTGTTTGAAAAGAAATAAGGCTTTAATTATTGTTATTGAGTATCCAGGCAATATGCTGAAGCTTGTGTGCATGCAGGAACTGAACTGGTTTTGTTTGTTTTTAATATATAATTGAGTGGAAGTAACTATGCAGGTTTTATTTTAACTGCTTCTGGTTTAAGTTTGACCCTTTTTGATAATTTTGTATGCCTAACACTTGCACACCAACAGAAAATTTGTTCATCTTGAAGATACTTCAAAAGGACTGATGGTTCTGTGACCAAGCTTCTGGAATAAAAGTGCAACCTCTAAATCAAACCAACTACCTGGATTTCTGGTACTTACAGAAATGTAACCACCCTACTGTGACGCCTCCCTGACCTCTTCCTGTTTCAAAGCAAACAGTCTTCACCAGGAGGATGTAGTGAGAGCTTTCTTCTCAAAGTGGGCATGTTCCTGAAACACATCGTGATTTAGAAAGAAGTGAGCTTTGTACCAGAGGCCTTGGTTTGTCGGTGAGAGTGAGGCACTTGTTTAAATCTTCTTCGCTGTGCTAGAGCGCTCATGATAGAGGAGCCACGCAAACTCCCAAGAGAAGAGTAAGGAGCCATGCAGTTATTTAAAGACTTCGTGGTGTGTGCTCTTCTCTGGAGATCTTAAGTTTTTGCTCCTTCCAGACCGCCTGATAAAAATTTCCAGAATAGAGCATGTCTATAAATCATGCAGACAAGCAGGGATCGTTTGCTGAAATGCAACTGTACATCTCTACAGGGGGGCAGGAGCCTGGGGTACTGCTGGTCATGAAGCACGAGGTGGCTCAGGGACTTCTTGCAGAACCCATTGAAAGAAAGCAAAACAGAGGCCTTTGAGCGAGCCAAACTGTGCTGGCAACTGCATTTGGCTCTGTGTGCTCTTCTAACTTATACCATGTGGCCTGTAAGGAATTTTATACTCCCACTTGCTTGCATGACACTTCAACTGGTTCTTCCATCATGAACAAGCCATTATGCATAAGGCACAGAGGGTTTAATTTTTTATATCCTTTCATTGAATATAAAGCATCTTCTATCTACTCTACTTTCAAAAATAAAAATCATGAAACCTGATGTTACTTAAGTTCCTGTTGAACAATTCAGCCTCCCTCTCTTTAATGTTCTCCAGAAGTGTATTGCAGAATTGTCTGGTGGTTTTCCAGGGCTTGCTGCAGTCTTTTGGAAGAGTATCAAAGGCACTGATTACTGTTGAAATCAATGTTCACTAGAAATCTTTAACTGCATTCTTTTGTTATTTTCTCTCCTGCTAATGAGTAGTAAGCAGACTGCAGTAAGAAAAATAAACTAGAATGAGAGAGCTGGATATGCTGAGCTATCATCTAACGATAAGGAACTATTATGGAGTGCTGTAAAGTAGCAGCTTTGCCCTTCTAGGGGGCAGAGTGAAGATTTCTTTTTCAAAGTGATTATTGAGACTTTTACTTCAGAATTTTACTTGCTGTGATCCACATAGTAGCGTTTGGGTAATTTCCGAATGATAGTTTGGAAACGCTCCTTTTGTTTGTTGGGATGTTGAGGTGTCTTGATGGATGTTTACATGGGAGGTTGGTGGAGGTCGGCCTTGCTCTGCTTCGCTGACACCTTTAGTGTGTTGCTCACAGAGACCCTTTCCTTGCTCCCACGTTGAAAATGTGACCAAAGTGCAAGCTAAAGCAATAGGGCAGGGCTTGTGTGTCTTCAAATGGAGCCATTGTGCCAAGACAGCACACTGTGAGTTAAAAATTAAATCAGCAACCTTTCCTTTCTCTCAGTGCATTCTTCCTGCCCTTTGCTCTGCCCATCACTTAATTCCATGTCGGCTGTTTGTCTTTCTACATATAGATGCTTTCTAGCTGGCTCTGTTTTGGCTAGAAAATCCCCAACTCATAACTGGTTAGAAGTTTGGAGAGTACTTTCATCTCTGCTTTAAGCAATGGGCTAGAGTTTTGGAGACCTAGATATTACCACTGACTGTAAATTTCATGCCCTGAATTTACGACATGTAAACGGAGTAGCAGTGAAACCTCTGTTGCTGCAGCATCCCTACCTTTGGCAGCCTCAGTAATGCCGGCCAAGCTCTACTGATAGGATGCGCTGTTTTAAGAGCTGTGTGGGCCTGGAATGCCTCTCCCCTTCCCTTCCTCCTCTGTCTAATCTGTGCTTGGAAAGTTACAGAGTGACTAAACTCTTTATTTTTAGACATTACAAAGAAAGAAAGCATTAGGCAGCTGGCTGCAGAAATATTTGTTTGTGACCTTTCTCTACATTTGTACAGTTCTTGTTGCTATTCTGGAAAGAATTCTGTGATAAGTATGGAGCGTGCCATTCTTTCACCGTTCAATTCTTTGGTCTCTAAGTTTTAAGAGAAGCTGAAATGTATATAGCTTTCTATATGAATATACGTATATATTTAAAAGCTGAGGAAAATGTAGGCCAAGGTGACATCTGTTTGTAATCCATTGGCCTAAGTTTGTGTCTCATTTCTATAATAACTTATTAGCTAGTCAGGGCAACAATGTTTTGCCCATAGTGGCTGTGCTGGAGTATTCTGACATTGGTGGCTGAACACACCCTGTCTGTTAAGCTATGAATTAATCCATATCTCGTGATAGATCTTTCCTGCACTCATGAGAGAAGGGATTAAACAGGGACTTTGTCCCACTGCTGAATTACTGGGGCAAAAGGGTTCATATGTGTGTGGGGGCATTGGAAAGGGTTGAGCATTGATCAGCAGGGTCTGGCATGCAAACAAACACAATTCAAACCAAAGGTGCCTTTCTGCATGGTTTTGGGATTGCAGCAAAATCTCTGTACAAGAGTTGTAAAGGAAAAAAAAAAAAAGAGTCTGAATGCAAAAAATTCACCTGCATAAAGAAGAAATTTTCATTAATAGAATAGTATGGGTCAGTCATTTCAGTCATGCTTTTGCTTAAACCACTCCATCCTTGAAAGACAGATCCTTGAAGGACACTGTAAGACTATTTTGTAATACTGCTATTGAATTATGAGGTTACCTTTGTCTTTTAATTAATGGGGTGCCTGTTAGCATTGCACTTAACCAGTAGGCATGCAAGCTGAAATGCACCTATTAAGTTCTTTATTACTGTTATTATTTTATTTATTGCAACTACCTTTCACCAAGACTGTTGGATAAAGTTTAATATTTCCTGTGATAATGCTCTTGGACTGAAACCCTTAGGCCCCTTGTTGCCCCAAAGCAGATCTCTCCAACCAGATTTTCTTCTGTAAGAGGGATCTGATTAAAATCATTCTTCATTTATACAGCATCCAAGTATGAAAAATGCATAATACTGAACGCTGTTTTGCTAGCACAGTGTTCTAAATTCATAGACGCTTTGTTTCTCAAACTGAAAAATTCCCAAAGCCTTTTAGAAGATGGTGCATTCCTCTTGCAAGCAGCGTTGGAGCAGTTTTATCCAACTAATTTGTGTGTCAGCAGTCCTTCTGCAGTGTTCATGGGGTAGAATTGTTCTTTAGCCTCCCTTTTAGCATCTTTGAGTGGAGGAGAATACTCTTGCCTTTGCCATTTGTGCAAAATTCTCATTAAAGTTAGTAAGAGTTTTATCCACATATCTTTTGGGATGGATGTAAGGAACTTACAGGGCACTGAGTTTATATAGCTTCATTTGATGAATGAGACCTTCCTAAAACTGCCTTTGTGAGCAAAACTGCGATTAGCGAGGTTGGCTACCATAGAAAGGCAAGGTCCACCCTTGAATAAACAAAATTGGAAAAATTTTTCCAGAGATTATTAATCTGATTATATTTTTGAACTGTCCTTCAAGTATAAAGTAACAAGCTCATTGGCAGAGAGATATAACCCTAAAATTTGAAGAGGCTGAAATGATCTTTCTAGATTCCTAGTGGTGGGAGGGCTGGCCTTGCTCCCTTTCTCCTAGCACACTGAGCTACCTGATCTGCATCCCTGTCCAGGATTCTGTCCATGTTGGATCTCAGCAAATGTCTGCACTTGGGGAAGCGCCAGGTTGCTTCCTGGTTTTGATGACCATTATGTCATTCTATAGCCTTTACTTCCACTGGCCCTCACAGTCACTCTGTGCTGCTACCAGCAGTACTGCCTGCAACCCAAGTAAAATAATGGATATATTTTCTACTGCCAAATGGAGATGGACTTTGTTTCTCATAATGAAGGATTAATGATGGCATTGGTTATGAAATATCTTAAATAGCTTCCTAAATGTAGCAGGATATTTGTGATGAAGTCTTTCATTTTGTTTAAAGCTGTGTTTTTTTCAGGCAAGTTATAATACCTTATAGGAATGCCAAGATCAAACCTGTGTTTAACTGTTGGGAAATTTTGTCAGGTCAAAATATTAATGAAAAGATTTTAACACCTTGAAATAAAATAAATAAGGCTTCTTAATTGTCCTACTCTTTTCCCCACAGGTGAGTGTGTGTTATAACAATTTGAGACAAAGAAAGATGAAATCTCATTCAGTGAACTGAATTTCCCTGCAAAGTATTAAGTTTTCATTTTTTTTAATAGTATGTATGTGGGTTTCACAGTATTGTACTTAGTCTGTATAATTCTATGAAAGAGCTGGGATAATGATGGGTGGATAATGATATGGGTAATGCATCTCTCACACTTATGAGCAGAAAGAGTAGCATCATTCCTCTCAGATGGAAGGCATATGTATATATGTTTTTTGCAGGTCATTTGGGAATAGCTCCTCTCTTAAAGGGTTGGCTGAGCTCTGCCATACACTGACCGTGGGGGTGGTTATCAGAATAACATTGAGCAACGAAGGCTCTGGTACGCAGGCAGGCCTGGGCACTGGGGTGCTGCTCTCTGCAGGCACATTCTTGATTCGGAAGATTTCATTACAAGAGTTGTGACTCGTTTTCCAATGCATTTGATGAGCCTAGCTTCTCTGCATAGTCTTTAATGTAACATGGTCAATCATGTTAACTGAACTAGAGTTCATGCTTTTGCTTCAGACTTTGTAACCTGGTCTTCCTTCCATAGTTCAAGATATTGAGAAATAAAAGGCCAAAATCAGTGCTGGGGTAAGTCTACTCATCATAAGAGTGCAGAAATTGCTAGCCTACCCTACCTGCTGAGTTTGTGCTAGGGCTGCTAGGACTTTCTGCTTTTTTTATTAGTAAAGCAAAAAGTCTGCTACACAAAAATAACATAAAACTAATTTTTTTTTTTTATTATTTCTGTTGTGATAGTAATGTCAGCTGAGAAACAAGCCTATTTCACTCTCACTCTTATATCCTTTCAAAACAGCAGGCAATGTCCTAACGGATTAGGTAGTCTCAATCATAAATCTCTGGAAAAATCTGTGTTTAGGTGGGAAGATCTGTTCTCCATCAGTCTTTCAAAAGAAGAGAATGACTTTTCAAAGCAGAATTGGGTACCTCTCTAGAAAAAAAACCCCAGCAGGCTGGGACCAAACTCTAACAGAGATATAATATTACCTCTTATGAGGTACAAGGATCACATAACAAGGTCACTGATAATGCTACAGGTATCTTCAGCTATGTGACTTCCCTCTCCACAAATAGTCACCAAATGACTTCAAGATTTGGGGTTGGCTCTTGGATAGGAATGTTACAGCAAGGTATCAGGAATGTTCCCTTGGAGAAAAAAAATGCTCATGAAAGCACCATGTGAATGTAAATGTAAATATCCTAAATGTAGATTTTTTTTTTCTGGATTGTTTAATTATTTATCTTAACAGGATGCTTGTTCCATAAAGTTGCAAACTGCTAAAGGGTATGTCATGATTGGGTCGCAGGTGGCTTTAGCAAACAATATTGTTGTGACCGTTGTAATAGTGTGCAAGCCTTGTGCCTTTTTAAGGGCTATGCTGTATTAAATGTAACAGAAAGAGCAGTTTTAGCTTAAAAAAGTACTTCAAGTGGTGCTTGAGTATGGACAAGAATTCTGTAATTTTTAAGAGCTTGTTGTCATATTCATGTGGATGAACACTGAGCTACTTAACTATGTAGGTTGTTGTTCCTGTTGCTATGGTGAATGCAGTCCTAGAAAATTACAAAGTCTTTGAAGTGAAATCAAAAATTATTTAGTTCAAAGGTGTTAGGAACTTGGGAATCTTTGATTTTTAAAAGATGATGGGATCCAGTTATTACTCTGGTTACTACTGCTACCACTGTCACCTATTAGATGTTGGTGCAAGCTTATTTTACTCTGGTTTCTTTTGAAGTATAACTATGGTTCTGATTATTTTCAGCACTTCTGAAATGGAATTAAAAAAAAAAAGAAAAAAAACAAGCTATATCTACTATATCTAAACCTAAAGAATTAGCACACATGTGATTATGAAACATAATTATTTGGGCAGTGCCTTGAATTAATATTGTATATTTTTTCACAATAAGGTTATTTAAAGTAGTTGCAATTTGTTAGCATAGATGAGGAATATACTGGTATGTTCCCCTTGGGATCTTTTCCCTGTTGTTTTCTAGTCTTGCTGAGTTCAATACAAAACTCAGTTTTGAAGTACACGGTTCATGGGCCTGCAAACAAGTGTGTATGGCTTGCTGTGGCAAGGAGGCTAGTGCTTCTGGTGCTATTGATGCACCGTGGGTTATTCCTGTGCTGTGTGAATGTGCCTGTGCCTTTGTAGGTTTTGCAGCTTTTATAGAGATCAGAGAGCTAAACTCTAAATTACAAATAGTTTATTTTTTAATGAATAGAAGGGATGCCTTTGTGTGGAAGCAATATAATTCATCTCTAAAATATATCAGACTTTTTATAAATCGGGTGAAATTATTGGTTGGTGTTTGAATCTGTTTCAGATCTGTGCTTTAGGAGGAAAGTATTTCCTCCTAAGGAAACAAGGAAGTTTTTGAGGTATGGCTCAACATCATTTGAGTATATAGGTGTTTACAAAACTGTATTGAATAGGCAGCTTCAATAGTTAAAGACTTTGAATTTCCACTACATGAATGTGTTCTTAAGGGAGTAACAGCTCTGGAAATGGATTTATGAAGGGCACTTTATTTGAAAGAGATTTATTTTATGCTTCTCAAATGTGCAAGATGCCCTACTCATTGCGTTAGATGGTGCTTTCTAGGAGGCATTCCTCATGCTTTGTTACATGCTCTTTAGCACAACATAAAAGGAGATCCTCCATTTCATGTGCTCTGTGGAGATCCTTTCATCCTTCAAAGTAATGTTGTTTAACCTATGATGTAATTGCCTGTATGAGCTTGCTTTTGGGCTGTTAGGCTAATGATTGTTTTTGTTGGCAGAGCTATAGTGTTTGGACATTTACTGCATGTCACTGATTGATAATGATAAGCAAAAATTTTATAATTTTCTTTATTTTTCACGCTTCTTCTAGGTTCATTGCTAAACCATGTGCCTTAGGCCTTAAAGTCCAAGCCAACGGACCACAGAAAGCTCAGCCCAATGCTATTCTGGAAAAAGTTTTCACAGCCATTACAAAGGTACTCGCCTAAGATATTTACCTTCTAAAATGGGACACAGATCTGAACAAAATAAAGCTATCTGCTAAACACTGTGCTGCATTTCCACAGCTCAAATCAGAATATGCAAATGTCAAGATTGTGATTGGCATGCTAACCTGGGCAGTGGCACATCCTTCATGATGTCTCCTGTAAGATTTTAATCAAAAAAGCTGTTATAGAAGCACTTCATAGGTGTCATACGGCCACTCACTTATTTTACTATCTCTTTTAGAAATTTCATCAAAATCATTGTATTTTGAATGAAGAACAAGTTATGAGCCAATAAGATTGACCTTGCTGTGTTTTCTGTGAAGCTTCCAAACCACTTCAAGGGGAGCTGCTTGAATGGTGGGCAGTTGTGGTTTGCTGGCATTCTAGCTGCTTGTACTGTGAGGAATGCCATTTGAAATAGGGCGGAAAAGCTAGAAAAATGGGCACTTTGATTGAATAGTGTCTTAGAGCTTGCAGATTTTTCTGTAGAAAATAACAGTTTTTTCCTGTTGCTGGGGTCTCAGTCTCTACAAGTTTCACTGTTTAAGATCATAAACTAAACCTTTACAGTGTTGTCCTGACAGGGCTTGTAAGGCAGCTGGTGCTTCCCCATAGCACTGAGCAGGGAAAGTAGGACAGTGGGTCATGGGTCCTTTTGCTGCTCTTCAAGACCTCAGCAGGCAGCATCTCTGGCACAAAGGCCTGAATGCTTCAACCATTGCTCCCTCCCACCTCAAATTCAGGCAGCAGCTGAACACACCACCATGAAGCCCTTAGCCTAAAGTTTTGGAGGGAACACAGAGGGCAAAATTGGTTTCAGGGGCAGTGCAATATGCTGCAGATAGCATCCAGATGTAAGATGCGCATCCAGAGCAGCTTTAGTGCTTGCCTCTTCCTGGTGATCCTGATCTCTCCCAGACTCAGCTGGAGAAAGAATGACAATTTATTTCTCCTTGTGGAATTTACTTGTCCCGTAGAGAGTGTGTCTTAAGTCTCTAACTCCTGTGAGTCATGTCATAAGTTACCCCCAATCACAGCAAGGAAGGGAGTGGGGAGAACTCCAAAGAAAAGCAGATAGTTGCTTGCAAGAGTTGGCTGGAGTGTTTGATCACCATTCCCAAAAGAAACTGGCCAGTTTAGCTAGCAGCTGTGTTTTGAGTCATGCGCAACAGTTTGGTTAAGCTCCCGGTAGCTATACCAGTTACTTATCTAAAGTCAGTGAGGGTGACTTTTCTTCATCTTTCTTTGAAAAACCAATAAAACTAAATAGTTTGATGAAAAAAATACTTTTGATAAACTAAAAATAATAATAGTTTTGATAAACTAAAAATATTTTCATGAGAATGGAAGGGAGATGCTTTCTCTTTTTTCTATCTCTCCATTTTCCCTTCCTTTCCTGTCTTCTTCCCTGGAGACTGATGTATTGTGCTTCAGCCTGAAGAACTTTACTACGGATTTATTAATCCATAGATACTTAGGATGTTATAGAAAGAAAAGTTATAGCAATGTCTTTATTGTGGCAACTATCTCAGTCACTATATCTAACTGGTTTACAGAAATAAACCTAATCCTCCAGAAAATGCGTCCAAGGATGTTTCCTATTTCTTTGAAAAATGCAAGTAGGATAAGTAGCTAAATAATGCTCATGCAATATTGAATATGCAGAACTGCTGTGTGATTGAAAATGTGGTCTGTACCATTCCTCTTTGTCCAGTACTCAAATCAAGGATAGTTTAATTTTCTTTTACTGTACCTCCGCATTAATTTGCAGAGTACTGCTGTTCTCAGGGAATGAGAGTTCCACATTTGCTGCTCTTGAGAATAACTCTGTGTAGCTAATTTTACAGGAAAAAAAGTCAGTCTCTCTGTTTCCAAGGTGATTTTCCTTTTGAAGTTGTCACTTTGTTTAATAACCTCATTCTGTAACATTAACATGCAGAAACATGGGAAATATCCTCTTCTTTCCATGTCAGTCAAACAATCTTCACTACTGCATCTGTCAATAGAACAAAAATACCTATGCAGGAGGATGGAACAGAACACACCCATGTGGAGTGGGGGGGTTGTAAACCCAATTGCTTGAGATATGTATGACATTTAATCCCTACTTATCATTACTTTTCAAGTTTCAGGCAATTTCTGTTTTCTGTTATTAGTATTAGCCAGTTATACAGTATTGCAGCATATGTAATCCTTATATGTTAATAGTAATCACTGTATACTTATTTTGATATGGGTTATTCAGCAGAGTTTTCTGTGGGAAAAAAAAAACTTCATTGTTACACAGAAATGAAGTAGTAATGTGTCTCATAGGCAGCAGCAGAATCAGAGCAGACATTCACTGTGGTTCTAAATTTAAAGTGGATTTTTTTCAACTGGTGAAAGCAATAATTATTGTTAATCTTTGTTCTGTAGCATCCAGATGAGAAGAGGCTGGAGGGTCTCTCCAAGCAGCTGGACTGGGATGTACGCAGTATTCAGCGTTGGTTTCGACAAAGACGCAACCAGGAAAAGCCCAGTACTCTTACGAAGTTCTGTGAGAGCATGTAAGAATTTGCATTCTTTTTCTGAGTGTTTTTGACCCTGTGTCCTCATCAGTGTTTTCCTTTGCCCCTAAAGCTATTTTTGTGTTTCAGTTTAAAAAAATAGTGGTAGAAATTGGTAGGAAAACATTTTAAAATTCTTTCTCCTGAAGAATTCAAAATGTAATTTTATGTCCTTTCAATGATGAAAAACTTTCAGAAATCCAGGTGATTGTGAGTCTCTTTTTTTAGGGTACCAACCTGATATTTTGAGGAAAACCAGTTTGAAATAACAGTGGGAAACTGTCTATGCATCATAATTTTCAATTGTGTAATTTGAGAGAGATCTGAAATGCAAGAATAAAGATAAAGGCCAGCTGGGTTGGTTTTTCTCCTAGGTTTATCCCCTTTAATAGCTCCTTTCCTTCATTGCACTTTACTCTGAGAAGCTAAAACACTTGCACTTTCTGTAGGTAGTTATTTTTCACCTGTACTTCCAAGAAATCTTTTCCCACACCCAGCTGATTTTAAAACTTGATGTTTACATGTATACTTTTCTAGTTAAGCTATTTTTAGAATATGAATTACATTTCCATGCCAACTGGATTTAACACATTAATACTTAGTTTGCATTGAAGAGGAGCATGGAAAATTTGATCTACTTAGTATTTTAACATGTTTTACTTAAATGGAAACTGATAAACACTGAATTCTTAGCAAAGCAAACAGCTTTTTTTTTCCTTTTCTTTTTTTCCTCCTGAAAGATCCATTAAATTAAGACTTGGTCCTACATTAGCTGTAATGTTGTTCGTTTGATATGGAAGGTCATTTAAGGCAAGGTTTACATGTTCCAAATCAAGAGACTTGGCAAATATTGTGGAGGCTATAAACAATCATTGGCTTTAACACATCCAGCTGGTCAAGTAGTCATGTTATTGCTGGCTTACAAATACACTTTTCCCCCCCCTCCCTTTTTTTTTTTTTTTAAACCTGGAGAAGAGATATTAGGTAGAAATGTCAGGAGACAATGATGAAGTCTTATTTAAAATAAGGACTAAATGTTAGCTATTTTTAATCTTGTTTTATATTTTTATTGATTCTTAATGATTACTAAATGCTGTCATTAAGAAATTGCAAATAAAGAAATCCCAGAGATACTGTGGACTAGCAGGTATATATTTTATGGTATCCTGTTGCATCATTCATATAGATTTTCTGAGTATATTTCATACTTGTCTTTTGTATAGGTTCGCTAAGTATTTACTTAACCATTATGTTTCTGTAGAGACATACAGAAAGGTCAATAATTTAATATGGAATAAATAATACATTTAGGCAGCTTTTCTAAAGCCAAGCCACAGATGAAACATTATTCCAGTAGCAGTTGTTATTTATATTCAACTAAGGATGGAATAGAGGCACAATTAGGGATGTTACTGTTAACCATGTTTTTCCTTTGGCTTGAAGAATTAGAGTGTGTTTCTCATATTAAAGCCAGATAAATTGTCTAAGTGTTATTGTCCTTTAATAAACAGATAAACTTAATTTCAGAACTCTTAATTCCTTTGCTTGGTATTTACAGCTAAAATCCCCTCTATTTAATATTTAATAAAGCCAGAGAGGTTAAGATTATGGAGAAACCCAGTCTTCTTGTTGCTCGCAACTGGAGATCTTGGGATTACTTGCTGTTTTTGATATCAGGAAGGAACAAAAATCTTAACGAATTTTCTACAATAGTGGTAGCTGTTAATGTATGTGCTTGTCTGCTTAACTTGTCAGAAAGGCTATGGAATCAGGAAAAAAAAGAAGTCTGAGTGTCTAGATTTGGCATATTTTGGAGGTGTCTCTAGCTCTGGACGTCAGGTCAAAGATTCCCTTTCTTACCTCACCATATTTGTGCTGACCTGAGCTGGGCCCTGAACTCTCTCCTGAGCTCTAGAGGACCATGCTGAAGTGTGTTGCTGAATTCAGCATGGAGAGCTGCATGCAGAGACCAGCTGGGGAAAAACTCGTCTCTGCCTGCAGTTCCCTCAGGAAGTTGAGTTTGCTCATTGAGGGTATACATTATGGAAAATGTGTGTGGATAAGAGCTATGAACACAGATTGAAAAGTGGGGTCAAGCTGTAACAAATACATGGTTAATAGATGCTGGCAGATTTAAATGCTTGCTTCATTTAGAGAGTGCCACTGGGCATTGCTGCAGCATGTGTGCTTATGGTAACGATAGCACCACGGCTTCAAAAAGAAGCGAGGTGACCCATTTGAGTGGGTGTTCACATCCTCTGCACTCCTCCAAGCTTCGGATATCCTGGCTGCTGCAAGAACGGTTTACTGTGCTGCTGTGTGTGCATTGCTCTCAAAGCCACCCTGCAGTGCAGTTTGCGACCAGGCATCGGTGGCATGCACTTTGGATACAGCTGCTAACAGCTAGTTGAAATGGCACCTGGAAGTCAGGGATATCCTCTGTGTGCATGTTAAAGGGTTGTCTAGTGAAGTCTACTTACGTCTACTTGGAGGCACTAAGTGAAATGCTTCAATTCAGTATGTTTAGGATAAAGAAAATGTGATAGGACCCATAGCAAATGTGGAACTACATTTAAACTTCCCAACTTAAAAGGGAAACAATTCATTTTACTGCCAGCAAGGTATTTCTGAGGTCCAGAATGTTTTCCATGATGCCAAAGAGAAGGCAGCTCTGCAGGAGAGGATGTAAACTAGTTAAAGTTGCCGCATTTTTCTTGCCAAATGGATAGTTTAGTTATTATATAAGGTAGAGGAGCTTCAATAGGATAAAAGCTGAGAGTGAACCTCAGCAATTAGTTTACCTGATTGGGATGAATGACACCCAGAATGCAGGCCCAAACAAACTGCAATAATGACTTAATCACTGGAATCCTCTCATCACAGACTACTGTGTTCTTCATCTTTACCAAAGATTTCTCTGTTCTTTCATTACCCTTCTTATCCTTCTCTCTCTCTCTCTCTCTCTCTCTCTCTCTCTCTCTGTCTCTCCTCTTTTTTTTTTTTTTTTTTTTTTTGTCCATATGTGAAAACATGGAAATCTGCAGACTGTTTTCAAAAAATCAGGGTGCATCTTCATTGCCTTTTTCTGTTTTGCCCCAAGGGATCTTGTTCCCAATAGTCCATGCTTCACAAATACTGATTTGCTGCTGGGCTGCGCTCCCTTCTACGGTGACGCTACTACTTTTTGCCAAAAGGGAATGAGGATGCTATTGAAAGGATAATTTATTCCAGGGTCTACTCCAGACAGGTAATATAGATACAGAGCTTGCCAAATGTGACTTTTAAAGCTGGGGCAGTCTTATTATTTGAGCAGGGCTAGTGCTACCACATTTTGTCATAAGGCAAGCAACATATGCTTGGTGCCAGGCTATAAAAATGCCATTCTGGCAAGTAGCAGTACAGCTCACAGTTTTTGAGAAACATTAGTCTTTCTTGGAGTGGGGAGGGAAAAGGAGGGTGAGGTAACAGAAGATCCTGTGTCTCGGAGCTATGAACATTTTTCCTATGGATATAAAGGAGAGCCTGAACATGAGCTAACCAGGTTTTGACCCTGAGCACTGTGGATATGAACAAGTCCAAAGTAGTTGGTCTCTTGCAATCTTAAACTCTATAAAATGTTTGGGAGAATGTCAACCTTTCGGGTGATACAGATTTAAAGACAGTGTAATGCAGGGGGACAATGACAAAGGTAAGGATGTTAGTCAGTCAGAGCAGCCTTGGACGGGAATCGAATTGGCCTGGTCAATTCTGTGAAGTGAGGCTGTGTGACTACTGAACTCCTCAGTGTAGTGGTGTGGTGAGCAGACTGAACTCTTCCACTGCTATTTTAAATAAAAGGACTTAATAAGTGTAATGTGAAAAATATCGTGAGGATGATGGGAGAGGGTCAAGCACAAGGTAAAAGCATGCAGGAATCTTAAGCTGTATAGGGAAAATAAAGGTAGGAGTACAGCAGAAATTGCCTATCTCAGTGCAAGAATCAGGAGATATTCAATGAAAATGCATATATTCAAATCTGAATATTCAAAATAGTTTTTAATACCATAAGTAATTAAACAGGAGTTTCCTATTTCTTTCATAAAAGTTGTTGTCCTGCTGGGGCAGTAACTCAGCACTAATTTGTCATTAGAGATTTGAGTTTACTTGGACAAGCAAGTACTGTGGTGACAAATAGATTATATCCATAGTTTACTTAGAAACTGATTGCAAAGACTAATCTTTCCCTAGCTGTATGGTGTCATACATGTTAAAATGGGAGTAGAGAGAGAGGCATCAAAAGATCCATGAAAGTAAGTAGCATTTGTGGAATGAAGGATGAAGAAGAGAGTAAGCTGAGGTGTTGGAAGAGTCAGATTTCTAAGGAATGTGGAGAAGGAAGATGCAGTGTTCCAGTGAGATGTGGAGGAATTTGATATCTATGAAATTGTTCTAGAGTAGGAAAGATGTGACCTCTTCAAGATGAGGAAAGAGGATTGATTATAAACAGGTAGTAGGGGGTATTGAGGTGAGGCCAGAAAGGTTACTTTAATTGAAGTCATTTAGCAAGAGGCAACCAAAGTGTGGAAAGTAGCAAATATAATCTTGAAATTGGTATCCATATTTCTGCGATTTTATCAATTATAGCACAATAAAATTTATAATTTACTGGGATGGATGCACTCAAGGACCTATTATTGTTTTAATAGAGTATTACATCAAATAGCATCCCTGAGGAGGAACAGAGATGTGGCCTGAAAGCAAGGCCTCAGTATAAGTTAAAAGATAATGGAGGCAACTTTACTGAAACTGGTGTGCCAGGAAAACTAATAGTTTGACTAATAGTTCATGACTCCGTGTCTTTTTGTATACCAAGAGAGAAGTCCTGCTCCATCCTACGTCAGGACAAGGTATTTTTCCTTGAACAGCACTGAAGAGCCCTGTAAATTTCTCATTCTTTTGTTTAATATCAGAGTTGGCCAATTTGAATTTGTTTCTCTCTAAGCTGCATATTAAGCCAGTGTAGAAGACTATTGATCAAGTTTTTTCATCTAATGTAAATATTTTTTCATATGGAGTCATTCAGAGTTGAGTTCACTAATGGTTTCCCTGCTTAAAGAAAAAGAGGTTAAGACTATACATGTTGTCTTGAGTTACATAAAATGTAGGATTTTGTAGCCTGAGGCCCTGGACACATGAATAAGTTAATGGTTGGCATAACAAGCTGTCCTGATTTTGAAGTCATTAGTGCACAGTGAAGCCTCGGAAAGCAATTTTAACTCTACCCTAACACTTGATCTCTGATGAGTCGGGGCTAATCATTATGCACATGCTGCCTTTCCAAATCACAGCTTGCTCAGCCCTTGCACTTCCAAATGTGCAGCCTGTGCCATCACACCCTGCTGCTGCAATGTGACCGTCTGTGGGGTTATGCCTCCAGTTTTGCCTACCTGAGCATCTGTATTTCAGACTATGGACTACTGCCATTTCTTTGATGGCAAGGCTGGCTTAAGCAGCTTAATGGCACATTTTTCTACATTTTTTGTTACATGCTTTTGTGTTGGTGTTCTCTCGCTGGCCTGTTGCTTGCTTGCCCAAGGTGACTTAGCCTGTAGGTTAGCAGCATGTGCTGCTGTTGCTGCTCTGTGAAGCAATAACAGCCACTTCCATGACCTCTTTTGTTCCCGACCTTCCCATTTTCCCAGCACTGCACCAGGAAGCTGGCTGTACAGCTGCAACACAGGATGCTTGTTGGGTTACTTGTTGGGAGCAGCACAAGCTGCTCTTCCGTCAAGTAAATTTTCTGACGTGGATCATAATGTCGTCACACGAATGTGCTGGAATAGTGCTGCTGGTGGTTAGGCTGGGAGATTTGTATGCATGTGAGCAACAGGAAGGAAAAATTGGAAGGGCATTCGTAGGACTTGCATCAAATGTGAAAGCTCACTGTGATGCAGCAGAGGTAGAAGGAAAGGAATTGCTGCAGAAGTCCAGCACTGTGAGAGGACTTGGAAGCAGGGCATGGTATGCCATGGTGCTCTTGGCACATCTCTCCCTGCTCTCAGCTCTACACAAATGCCAAATGCTTAGGTTAACCGCTGAGAGAAATTATTTTCTGTTGAACAGCTGGTCCAAGGCATATGTTCATGCCTTTTATAGAAACATTTCCTGTAATAATTTCTCAATTTTGATTACTAAAATATTGGGTCAAGCTCTACTGTTGTTACTCTGCTGTCTGACTGCACTAGAAAGCAGAATGGTTTGGCTAAGGGGAGGGTAGATAACTTATAACTGCTTATAGCTTATCACTCTTTATATATCTCCTTAGTATGTTGCTAAAGAGATTCTAATTCTCCCTGGATATGAGTTTTGATGAAGGTATGAAGCAGACTCCCAAACAGGGCAAAGTTAAGAGTTTCTGCTTTCCTACCTTATTGGCTGTGCTCATATGTGGATCCAGTTTATAGACTTCGGGTTTTCTTCTCCCCTCCCTCCACCCCAACTGGCATCAGGAAGTCTCTGTGCCTAAATGTTGGATTGGGGGGAATTAAAGCATTGGTCAGGAATCACCAAGACCTCTTTTCTAGCTGCTCTTCTAGAGCAGTCAGGCAGGGATGTCTATGCTGTGTCCTCAGATTCTGTTCACTGTATTTTTAGATTATGCTGTAAGCACTTTTCATTTCACATTTTATGAAATTCCCCTCTTCCCTCAATTGCATTACTTAAAACTTCAAATTCCCTGCTTATTCTGCCTTCTGTGACACAGTTTTTAACACAATTAATAAATTTAAATATACTCATCTGCTAGTCCTGCCAAGATACCGTCACTTAACATCATCATTGCACATTAAACAAGGTTGTTATAAATTAACTAGATTTCCTTTCTCTGGTGGTTTGTGTTTGCTCATCATTATTTTATGTTATGGAAATTAAATAGTTCTTCCATAAGTTCTAGTTAATTTGAACACTAGTTCAGAATTGCAGCCAGAACAGAGTGATTAAAGGGAAAGCTGCAAAGGCTGGACTAACAGTTTGCTTCTTACCAGTACTGCACCTTGAGGAGTTTGGCTCTTGGTTGTAGAAGAGGGTGAATGTTGTCTGTCAGCCTCAGCTCTACATGAAAATGCTAAAGGTTGCAGGCAACGGGCTTGGAAGTGAAAGGTCGGATAGATGGACACAAGACTTTCCGAAAGAGTTGTAGGGTGGTACAGCCAAGGGTGCAAGGGCTCTGCCCAGACTGCTGCAGGTTTTGAGAAAGCTTGTGGTGAGACTCACAGGGCTTGAAAAGAGACTCTAAGGTTTGGCAGATGTTGTCTGAGATTTCAGTAAAGGGGACTTCTCCCCTTAACTTCAACTTTTTTTTGTTTTTTTTTGAAGCTTCTTTCCTCTCCTCAATTGTTAGTGTGTTTGTCTTTTGATATTGATTTTGCCTATGTAGTGGATTTCACATACTGATATATCTTGTTTCTATATTATTATTATAATGGATTCTAAAAATATTTTATTGCTGCTAAATTTTAGGGAAAGGAGGTTATTTCTCTTAGCTATAACTTTATAATAATAACACAGTTTGTGCTAAATAGGATTAATCACAAATACAATGTAAAATATTTGTTATTTATTAATAGTGGAGATTGAAAATATCTGTCAGCCACCACTATTAATGGAACATCTGCCAACCACCACTATTAATGATGGTTGACAGATCTTTTTCAACTGTGCTGTTGGATTTAAAAGTAAAACAACTGAGCAGAAGATAACAAAAATACTTATTTTCTTTTTCTTCCTCCCTCCCCTTCACAACTTGTTCTACTCTTTTCATTGTTTTTCTGAGACTTTAATAATTTTGAAAGACATCACTAACATTTATTCCTGAAGAATTATTGTCAGACTCAGAGTAAATTCTCCATTCTCACATGAGACAACAAATTTTTGACTCTTCAGCAAATATAGATAATCCCCTCCAAAGTTCTGCTCTTATTTTCATTTTACAAAAGAAAAATACTGATAGAGGTCAATAAAACCCTAATTTGCAAGGTCATCTGCATTCTGTTCTTGCTGTAGTGAGTGCTAAGAGCCAAGCTAGTTCGTTCAGCACACAAGGCAGGGTGCATGGCAGGAATGTCTGGGCGCTCTCTGCGCTTTCCCATGTTTTTCAGGTGATATACTGCTGTACCTCTTTGTAGGGCAAGATTAGGGGATGCTCATGGGTATCTGAGGCCTTATCAAGGTTCATTTCATATTGCCCTTTTAGCAGTCGAACTTTAGCATAACTATTAAACATAGCCTACATAGCCTGGAAGGAGTTACCAATACACCTGTTACACTGTGAATCTTTTCTGGTCTAATTATACAAACATGCTTTGTTGTTTATAAAATTGCATCAATTCAAAATTTAGTACTCTTTTTCTTTCTTTCTTTTTTTTTCTGCACTACTAAACTTTGTTCTGAAGGCTGAGAGCTCCATTTTGAACATACGGATTTAGGAGAGTGCTGGTATCAAGTGACACTGTAATATTAAATATCAAATAACTTCTTCAAACTGCAGCCAAGAGGAAAATCGAAAGACAGCCAAATCCTAAGCTATAAAGTTTAAGAGGAAAGCAATGAAGATTTCTCAGTCTTCAAGATTGAGATTCTCGATCCTGATTCTCAATCTTCAATCTTCTTCAAGACCAGAAGAAATGACTTGGGCTTAACCATAATGCAGGAATTTGTGTGCATTATATTGTTTCTGTCGGACTCTGCACAAATGCAGAAAATTATCATTAAAGAAATCTTGAGAGGCAGAAAATTGGAACAGAGAGGCTACAGTTGTGGCAAATGCATCATCATGCTTGCAGTTCTGCATAGGACTAGCTCACAAAAAAACTAAGATAAGTAAAGATTTAATGGAGGGTAGTAAAGGTCTGCTCAAAGAAGAGTTCCATTTCTGCCTGAAATGGAACCAGAGCCAGTGAGAGGTATGCCATGGGGCTGTCAGGCTCCTGTTTCCGTTTGCTCTGTTTTGGGATTTTCGGCAATCTGAAGCTCCTACAGATGTAGGTCTGAGATTGGGCTAGGAATAGAAATTCTTCAGGAGATCTCAGAAACTCAAGTGTGAAAACATACATTCATGCATATCAAGAAGAATGCTCCATGTGAGCCAGGTAGGTTATCAAATTGTCCTTACCCTATTCTCTTTTTGGGCACTGCCGGGAAAAAGCATTGGAACTCTGATTTTCCTAGTTCCTTAAAAAACTAGTGCCTCAAATAGAGGTGGCAATTTGTTACTTCATCCTACTAAATACTGATTTAGCCTACCAAGTATTAAAATTTGACTGCAATCTTTTGCGTACTGGGACTTTGATTAAGGAAGGAGAAAGAAAAAAAAAAAAAAGACCTCCTTAGTGGTGACTCAGCTTGTAGTGGCATAGCACTAATGTTCTTGTACCTGACGGTGGTTTAAAACAAAAAATTGCCCAGAGTAGAGGAAAACAGAGCGTCCAGTGAATTCTTCTGTATGGGATTTGAGAGCACAATTTTGTGCTATCTCTGTAAGATCAGATGTGTGACACAGTACAAAGGTGTCAAAGTTTGAATTTGCAAGACCGTTAAACATTTAAGGGTGCTAGTGGTCCTCTTAAGTTTTTGATTAATAAGCATTCTTTTTCTGTGCCATTTTGTTAATATTTTTTGCATGGTTCATTGTCTAAAACACAGATTCCAGTAAGTTGATACAAAACTTTGCAGAGTTCCATGTCTCTATGCTCTAAATTTTAGACCCCTGGGAATATAATCAGCAGGTAAGAATGTGACTTAACAGCTGTGTCCAGAGCAGCATTAAGTGCTCAGTTGCATTCAGCGAATTAGGAGGGACCTGGTAGTATGTTTGGAGGAGGAGAAAAACGTATCAGAGAATGTAAGATATGGACTGTTTGAAGTCATAGCAGGAGTATAGTATCTGTATCTCTTCATAGCCAGCACAAATCATTGCAGCAGAAACACGCTCCCAGTCTCTGCTGACCGTTGCAGTAGCAGCGCTATGCACTAGCCCAGGTCAGTGATGCAGCGGGGGTTAAATGCAGGAGGACAAGCTGCATGACTGTGGTACAAGCTCTCTGAACGTTTCTGGGGCTCAAGCAGCATGGCTGTGAGCTTCAGGAGTCTGCGCTGGGCTCGGCTTGCCGTTCAGGGCGTGGGTCCCTGGAGTACTCTCAGGGAGAACTGAGAGCAGCAAACCCGAAACTTCACTGTAGTGAATTTCCTTTGGAAATCTTAAGGGATTAATAATTTAAAACATTGAAAGCTTCCTTGTTTGACCACAGACAATGTGATGAGCCCATTGGTAATTGCTAAATAAGTTTAAATGAGTTTTTCTAGGACTGCTTATTGTTAACTATTTTGAACTGTAGCATTCCTATATTACAGTTTGTGGTAGTGGTTGTAGTAAATCAGTTGAGAAAGCATTTCTGTAAATAACAGCTAAAATGCTCAAAGCAAATTGGCTCCTGGGGTAAAATGTTCCCTAGATTGTGTGCAAGGTGTGTGGTTGTGCCCAGCAACTGAGCAAGTAAGTCTAATCCTGAGAATACCCCTTTCTTGTTAGGGTTACCCTTAACTATTGCTATTAACCCAAACACTTTTCTGACTGACCACATTCACTCATAGTGCTGGAGTGTTTAAGGGCTCTCCTGACGGCAGCGCATGGGGTAGTAGCAGCCACGGGACAGGCCGCAGAGCAGCAGGATGCAGGTGCCCATCCACAGCACCCATGGGGCCTGAGCTAGACCGCTGCCTCGCCGTCCCAACAGCTTGGCCCGTGAGTGCTTGTGCAGGGCATGCCACAGCAAGGCCTGGCTGCTACACGCAGAGCTGGGCTCTATCCAGACGGCCATGCAAAGGGAAAGAAAGGGAAAATTGCAGGGGGAGAGAGGTCTTGTACCTCTCCAGACTTACATAACATTTAGCTATGCTCCACCATGTAATTTATAAGCTCTTTAGCGTATTTTAATTCACAGTTGTCAACCTAAGGCCCTCTCCCGAGAGGGTGCCTCTGCTGAGCTCTCTTGGCTGGACAGTGAGTGCATGGGCAGGAGGGCGTCCTACTGACATGTGCCAAGCTCTGCAGAGTGCATGTGTGTGGAGTTGTCATTCGTGTATTTTTATTAGCTGAAACTTAATTTCACAATTTTTGGAACAAAAATTTGGAGTGAAACTTTAAGGCCATAATTTAGCTGTGAGATAAGGTGGTTAGGGATATGCCTGAAGTCAGTGTGCTGACTACTGAGTGCTAGAAGTTGGACAGGCACTTAAATGTTTTTTGCGGAATTGGGCATGAGGAGGTAAATAAGATAAATTGGCAGAGGCTCTCCAACTCATCTGTCTTAATGCATCAAGCTGGAGCATCTTTAAAATTTCATCAGTTGCTTGAAGTTGAAAGGCTTGAGAGGTTAAGAAACTTGATCTGTGCTCTGGATCAAAAAGGCACACGTTGAACAAGAGCAGTCAGATCTGTTGCTACACTTGTGCAGGGCTTTAGAGCATTCCTTCTAAGATAACACTTTCAAAGAAAAGATTTGCTTTTATTACAGAGTCGCTTTTCAGTTTGGCCCGTCTCTGTAGCGTGTCACATGTCTATTTGAAGCACAACAGTCAGGCCGATAAGCACCCAGACACATGCATCAGGATGTGCCTGAGAGGCCTCATGTCAACGGGCTTAAGCTCACTCATTCTGGGCTCATGCAGACCAGACACAAGCCAGCTCAAATGGGAAGTCTTGTAGGCAGCTTAGTGCAGAGCTGACGTGAAGCTCATGAATCTTCTGGGGAGTGAACAGATGGAGTCTTCCAGAACACTTGCGCCTTGAGTGGTTTCATCCCAATTTAAATTAACCTAAGGTTTCTTTTAAGCAGTGCACTTCGTTGAGTGTATCTGGGTCATTCAAATTTTATGTCTTTGTATAACAGACTGATAGTGTTTCATATCTGATGGCCAGAGATAATTGTCACAAAACAGCAGCTTCAGCTCTCTCCTCATTTCAATTAAATGAATTGAGGTGGAAGTCACACAGAATGGCTACTTCTTTGGGTGGTGTTTTGCTAGATGAGCAAATATATCTCGCAGGAAGGGGGCAGCAAACAAAATATACCATAAGACAAATCTTGCCTTGCTTTTTTTTTTTGGTCTATTGGGCTCAGCTCCTGCTACTTTAGTATCGTTTCTTACTTGCACTGACCAGGCATTTACCCTTCCTGAAACTCTGCGACTGTCCAGACTGCTGGCAGCCTCAGGACTTTTTCTATCAAAGGACCTCTCTGGATCAGCTACCAGTGTGAGAGATCTTGTGGGAAGGGACGTGGCAGCCTTACATTGAAGAGGTCTTCTCTTCTGTGGTGCCTTATGCAGAGAGAAAGAACATATGACCCAAGTGCCCCAAATTCTAAGGTGATTTTGTACATTTGGCTGTACAGGGAGTGGACACAATAACTTTTTCCTTCCACTAGCATCTCTCCATCAGTGGATTTCAAATTAGAGAGTTCTCTTCTAGAGGATGTGAATGATGAATTAGAGTTTTGTTGCAAGACAGCTGAATGAGAAGTTCATTTTTGGAGGAATCTTTCTGAATCCCCTATGCACAAAATGTATTTGTCTTTTATCTTCTGTTCCGCTGTGGATGATCATGACTGAATTACATAGCTCCACCCCCTAATTTCAGTCCCTTCCTTCTGATTTTCCTCTCCAGTCATATAGTATTTTCTGCTACATAGGACAATTTCATCAGAACAGATGGTTCTACATGTAGCAACTTTGTAGCTGATAAACCCTTCAGGTGGTTGGGAGAGATGTGAGGGAGGAGAAAATTAAATCTAGATTTTTCCAAAGTCTGGACTACTATGCTACTGAGTAAGTGTGGAAGTTGAAGTGAAGTTAGTTCTGCTCATAGGCCAATAAAACATCAACATTGCTTTAGGTTATTGGCTCCCTGTAGGAAATGAGGCAGGACTGCAAATTCAGTTCCTGGTGTGCTTCAGAGGCATTGTGATCTGTATGTGACCTTGTGCAAAAGGTTGTATGATGTCTGTGTGTGACCTTGTGCAAAAGGTTATGGGTAAATTGGAAATTAAATTACTGATAGTACATATCTGGCAGCTACACACAGACTCTTGTCTTTCCTATCTCTAAAGCTGAGGCTACTGATGAGAATAAATGTCCCTTAATTCTGTCCATTTGTTATACTTCTATTTCATCAGACTATAATGTCTCATAAATGCCACTCATTCTATTGTATAAATGGTCTTAAGAGTTGATTTAGTTTAATGGAGATTTTATCATGCTCAGTATACATAATTCATATGCAACAAGCATCTAGTTACCTTATTGTCATTTTTTTCCTAGCTTCAAATAGCTACAAATGAAGCATCTCCGGACGTGACATTCATTGCTTTTAAGTGTATAAGTTATAGTTAATGTACAATATGTGTGTTGTACATGATTACTTAGCTAGTTAGACAAGATGTATGCGCTTACTGAATAATAATATGCGCTTAACTTTCCCAGTTCTTCTTTAATTCATCCATCTGACACTGGCCTGTTGAAGTGTCACTGTAAATTACATCAATAAACTGCCTACTGGGGCAAAAAATAACATGGTAAACAGCTCAGATTTCTCTACATGAGATTGAGATTCCAATCTGGGTATTGAACCAGGTAGGATTTCCCTTTGGAGACCACGAGAAAAGGTGTCTGCCTGATGCAGAGCACTGGGGAGTCCTTTGCAGCACTATTGTTACCAGAGCTATCTGATTAATGGAACAAGGATATTGGAGGACAATTCTGAGCTTCCTTCTTTATAAATTTTTCTCTATCATGGTTTCATAAAGCCAGAAGTTAATTTAATAGCTTTTTATGGATGTCATTTATCAAGAATGAGCAGCTTGTTTTGGTTTGTTTTTGTTTTCTGTTGATATTACTATTTTTTTAAATAAGCTAACACTTTGATCAGCTATGGCTTATGGCTCACCCAGTTCTGAGATTTTTTAATGCTTAGCCCATTAGTGTCCTCATTGGGGATGGTGTAGAAAAAAGAGGAAAGAAGATAAATAGTATATTTTATTATATATTTCTGTGTGTGTATATAATCTTTGTAGCATTTGAGCAATTAGAGCAATTGGATAGCCTCTGGTAAGCCTGCATCATGACTGGCAGCTTTTGGCTTCAATATTTTTGTGAATCTCTAGGGAACTCTCCTGTGGGGCAATCCATAGTTTTACCATAGGCAGTACCTCTGGGCATGACATGAGTGTTTTCCAGTCCAACATGTTTCAGGAAAGGGTTTTTTAATTTCCTGAGATGATAGCTGAACCAAATACTGCAAACAAACTTTTACAGAAAATTCTGCAGATGGGAATTCTTGGGTTACACCACCTAAAATGTAACTTCAGAAATGTTTCAAATAGTTATGACTACTTCTGAACTCCTCTGTGGGTGCTGCATCACTCAGCAGAAATTGACAATGTCCTCAACTGTGTTTTGCCTGAAATATGTGGAATAAAAGTGATATTGAGGAAATTTTAAAAAACAATGAGAGTTTTGTGAGGGTTTGTTTTAACTTCTTATACTATACTGGCCGCTGAAGGGCAGTGTCAGTGCTCAAAGTGAAGTGTTAAAGTTGCCATTCAGAGCTGTGGCTCCCTGTGATGCCTTTCCTTACAAAAGCCCATTTTTGATAGGCAGCACTCAGACACTTCCTGCCAAAAGCTTAATTAACTTGCTTGCTATCCTTGTCCTGTCAGGCCATACAGAAACACTGCAGTAGGTTTTTCTTTTCCTCTAATTGCTCAGCAACTTTAAAGTACCAAAATGCTTGTAATTCTGAGCGTTTACTTTTAACCAGGAAATCAAAGCTTTTTGCAAACAACTTAATTCTAAGATTCCTCACTCAGGTAGGCCATAAAAATGAAGTACCAAGTAAGCGATTAAAATCCCAAGAACCTCTCAAATGCAGAGACAGAGTAACGAGGGAACTGAGAAGCACAAGATACATGTTTAAACAAGTACTGAATTATCATGGATTTCAGTAAGATTTCAGTAAGCATTCAGTAAGTGCTTTTCTCAGTGTCAATATAGTCCTCAGAGGGAAAAAGATGTTATGTGAGCAGTAGATCTAAGGAAACCTTGGTAGGTTTTTTTGCAAATCTGTCTTATTTGAACTACATGCTTCATAAGCAGGTTGAAGCTTTTCTTCCTTGGGACAGGTGGTGACAGTCTCAGCCTCTTTTCCCCGTGACCAATGACCAAGTAGCGAGTGAGTTTCCCTCCAGTGAGGGTGCTAAGTGTCCTCTGCCCTCTACTGTCTTTGATAATTTGTATAAAACTTTCAGGAACTTAATTTATTTTTCCTGTCATGTTACATTGAACCTAGTTGTATTTTCACAGAGATAATGGCAAGTGGGGAAAAGCAGCCAGCTGAGCACAATAAAAGCCTTAGAGAACGAGACCAAAATTTACTTCAGTATCTGTTAATGTGAGCAGCGTGTGTTGGGTTGCCAGTGTTACATTTGATGGTGTGTTGAACTGCGGAGTACGCGAACCTGGCATCTTAGAGTTAATCTGTTGTACCTTTTGCAGGTGGCGATTTACATTTTACCTTTATATATTCACCTATGGAGTTCGGTTCCTGAAAAAGGTAGGTGCTTCTCTTATTGCATTATACTTTCATATACTTTCATATACAGACATAAAAAGATTATTCATAAACAAGTTGCCACTGGCTTTGAAAGGGAGTATAATTGTTCATCGATATTTAATGGGGAAGAAAAACATTGATATAGCAACATGACTAGTTTGCTATATTACTTTTTGCTGTAGGCATCAGTCTGCTTACCGAAATATTCATCTTGGTTTATTTATTGTTCTTACCTACATGCCTCTTACAGAAGTTGCCTTTTAGTAACCAGTAGAATCGGTTAATGTTAAAGCTATTTTTTGCTATTTCTTTATCTAGTGTACTTTCTAGTGGAAAGAAATTTCTATGCAGTTTTCTGCTCCTGTTGTCTTTCTGGCCCTTTAAAACAGAGAAAGGTATGGATGGCTCAGTGCCATGGCCTAGGTCTATTAACTCTAACATGGTAAGTAACAAGCAATAATATGGATTTAGGGTGCAAGTCACTTTTGCAATGTGGCTATTGTCAGGCAATATTTAGTGTAATTCTGAATGTGGAATTAGGGGAAGGTGTGAAGGTTTTGGTGTGTTCATGTAGTTTTACCTTCTTCATTTTGAACAAAAGCTTGATGTAAAGAAATAGATTCTAAATGTGTGAATGTTTCATAACTAAAAGTAGCTATTTAAAAAAAAAGTAGCTGTTAAGAGAGAGAGCGAACGAGCGCCTGTTGTCCGAGCTGAGCCAAGTTGCAGAGCGGGCAACCTCTCCCTGCTTCCTCCCACACTTGGATGTTGTGTGTGTTTCATCTGTTAACACCATGCTGTTTTCTGCCCTTGGTCTGTTGTCTGAAAATGATGTTACTGCTGGGCAATTAGGTGAATGTTGCTGCTGTGCTAAGCACTCCACACTGTCGTTGGTTGGTTGTGGCTTACTATGATTCTGTGGCTCAGCTCGGATACTTGAAATCAAGCTCTTTTCGATGATTTTCAGAGTAGCTACACTACAGTGGAATAAGAAAGAAAAGAATTTTTGTTTGTTTGTTTTGCATATTATACTTATACTATAAGGCAAATAAATAATACTGTGTGAAGCAGAGTCTTTCAGCTAATCCCAGAATTCTGGGAAACAGTGTGATTCAGCTCTCAAATAGGAAAATCTGATTTGCCTAAATCAATCTTTGTTTTGTTTGTGTGAGTGTTGAAATATATGAGTTTTTTTTCTTATATATAGAAAACATTTGAGAACTTAAAAACAAAGTGATTTATTCTGTGAAGGGAGTTACAATGAATTGGATTAGATTCTTGAAAAACTGTGGATCTTGGCATTTGTAAAGACTGAAAAGAATACAGTAGAGGTGTATTTTATTCCAAGCCACCGTCAGCCATTCTGAAACCAGAGTTGCTTTCCAGAGTGCAGGATGTCTTCCTCCCAGGTCAGAGCATCCCTGCTGCTGGGAGAGGGCTTCCTCCCATAATCTGGTGGTTTGCTCTGTTCAAATGATGGTATAGGTGGTTGGGGCTTAACAAGAACTAGCACTGTAATTTTGATTTTAATCTTTCAATTATCTTAATTTTTCCAAGGAGGAATTTTTCATTATGTAACTGTACATATTTTAATTACTCATTTTGACGCATTGTGAAGGAATTTCCTCATCATTCCAAAATCCTCTTTTGTATACCGAGGTCTTCCACATTAGTAGTGATGTAAATTAACAAAATTACGATTGTGGTTTTATTTATAGTTGCACTGTCTTCATAGTATAACTACAAGAACATACAGTATTTTTGCTGTTAATCAGAACCAGTGTTTCCTGGGCCTACTTAGCAGGCAGAGCTACTTAGGAGGCAGATTTTCAAGGAGCAAAAATGAAATAAAAAAAATCACACTCCAAAATCTAGAGGGAGACATTTTTAGAGTTCCAGCTATAATGTTTTCAGCTACACTGTGGTACCAAAGTGAATAATCCATTTTTTTCTGCTTGTCCTATTTTTTTGTATTGGAAGAACTATGCAAAGAAACACTAAACCTCTCTTTAGAAAGCTAGAGAATAGTCAGTTGAGCACAGCAGACTTAAAATTTTGAAAGAAATTTTGTGTGAAAGGAAGTGTGGTGCTTCCAGCTCCTCCAGTTTTACCCAGCCTCTGGCTTGTGCAAGTGCTGCTCCACAGTGCTCTCCCACAGCCTGCGCTGGTGCTGCTGTGGAGCAGGAATGCGAAAACTCTATGGAGGTTGCACTGGGTTTTGTTCTCAATGCCTCCAGGCTTGAGTAAGTGCTGACTTAAGGCAGTCTGCTGCCAGCTTTGCTTCTGTTACAGAATCAGGTTACTCATTATGTGATGTTTCATGAATCAGCCTCCTTTTTACAAGGCGCACGGGTGATGGTGTTTCCCAAACCCAGCGTCTTCAATTACTTCCCTTTTTCTTGTGGCAGAAACAATAAAAACGCATCTTCTGCTCTTGATAGCTGCAGGTGGCTTTTAATTGCAAGATGCAGATCAATGGATGGTATGTCGTATAAATGAAATGAATTGTAAGGATAACCCCTTACAAGGTTACGGTGAAGTGAGAGAATTAAGTGCTTATGTCTTCTGTGAGGGAGTGAAGCCAAGTATTGAGTCACACCTACAAAATGCCTTGGATATCCATAGGATACTAGCAAATTTCCCTAAAAAAAATGTTTATAATTTATTACTGTTCAATTATTTTATTAGACAATCTTCCCTTTCCCAGCTCCTGCTGGCCCTCAGCCTTTCCTTCTAGTTTCCCTCACATCAAAATAACAAGTAAATGAATATTGTGGAGCTGCGAGGTTTTAAGTTTATTAGGGGTGTTGCTGTTCCTGTCTGTCACCAGAGAAGTAACTAATGACATTTAATGTCAAAGCATTTCAAAGATGATTTTTTTGTCATTATTCTAAAATGACAAAAGTCGTGTCTTCAACATTCTGGAAAAATAATAATAATAATAAAAGAACTTAATATCCTCTTACAGTTTGAATTCTAGCTATCTTGTAATATTACCAAATGATAGAGTAGTGATATCTAAGAGAGAGACTCCCATGAGATCTTCCAAATCAGAACTTTCTGTGCCCTGAAAATGAAGGGCTGACTTTGCAGGTAATGAGTATATAGCAAGGGTTGAGATACTAACAATGTTTATCTTCCCCTCCCAGTGCCCCATAATGTTGTGTTTCTGAGCAAACCTTGTGTCCCTAGGAACAACTCTGCTCCCTCGCTGATCACAGCTCTCCCACTGAGCACAGGGGTGTAGAACTGGCCCTCACCATCTGCAGTGCTGCAGCTCGTGTACTGAACAGGTGAACTACACCCCGGTAATTGCAATTTGAAGTTACCTCTGTCGCTTCTGTGCTACTTTATAAGAAGAGAAGATCGGTGTAAACGTAGTTCAGAGTTCTGGCCAGTTAATTTTCCTCACTCAAATATTATCACTTTCAAGGGCAGATTTGGTGATGAAAATTTTTCTAGATGAGGAATTGGACTGAGACACCAATATTCAAAGAGAAGGTGAAGCCTTCTTTCATTGTGCAACTTTCAATGATTTGGAACTAAAGATTGAGTGGCCAAATGCACTTTTAATTCAAAATATTTGTTTTCCCAAATATTTCTCTATGCCATAGAAATGCCTCACATCCACTGTCCTTGGCGAAGTGACAAATTCTGGACTTGATTACCCCATCTAAGTTTTCAAGCTTCAGAAAGAGGTGTTTATCAAACCTAGCTCCATTTTGACAATATAAAGTGAAGCCATTCCTTTTACATAATTGCTTCAGTGAGTGCCCTGAAGTGAAGCCCAATTAAAATTACTGTGTATTTTTTAAAGGATTCTTGCTACAGAGTAAATGTTTACTGTTGCCTTTTTTTAAAAAAATGGCGATTTGACACATTTTTTCATAATTTGTATGTGTTAAACCACAGGATGCGATTTGCTTTTTTTTCTTATTTTTTATACTCATTTCCCTTTTTTTTTTTTTTAATTAGGTGATGAAAATCTGCTACAAAACCAATGTTCTTCCAAGCATTATGCCAGAGCCATGGTTATATTGATAATTTTTATCTTTGTAGATGATTCATGACACAATAGTGCTAGATACTAATTTAGAAGAGCTATGACCAGGTTCATCTGTGATGTGATTACATTGCCAGGGTGTTTGGCTTCTAATGTCATCATCGGTATGAAGTACAATTATGAAATAATGATAGAACCCTAAGTGTTCACAAGAGTCAGCATCATGTTCTGTGTGTCTGGAAGAGTGCTCGGGTAGTAAATGTACTGCAGCATTCTCCATGCTTTTATAAATCACTAAAATTTGAAACATAAAGCATAAAAGAGAAGATATTTAATTTTATTTCCACTCTGATCTTGTATCAGCAATTTTTTTTGACTGCAGCTGAGATTTTTCAGCTTGTTACTACTGTTTGTTCAGTCTGCATGTCTGTTAAACATTCCCTTGCAGAATATCACACCAGTAATGATGCCAAGAAAACACTAAGTTCTCGTGACATTAAACTGTTTTACTTATCACTAACATTGGAAGATGATAAAGTTTTTTTGCTTTAGCAGTGTTCCCAGTGAGATCAATGGCAGCTTGCTTCATTATTTTCTAAAGGTCTGATTGTGTGTCCATTATATTCCAGTTGGTAATATTACCAGTCGCTTCAGTGCTGAAGAAACAATGAAGAATTCAGGATTTTCTTATTTTATATAGCCTGGTCCTTGGTGTTAGGCAGTGTCTCTGTACTTCTATAGTATTAAAAATCTTTAAAAACATTGAAAAATAAACCTTCTCTAGGAGGAGATTACATTTGTTGACTTCTTGCGTTCATTTTCTTTCCATCCATTGCCCCTAAGAATTTCAAACTCATTGAAGATCATGAATTCCCCTCATTTGGGAGTATTGGGAAGTCTGCATTGAGATTAGGGAATCCAAAGTTGCATCCTACTAGAAAAAGGACCATCTGCCTTGGTGAATGAATCACTTTTTCTCAAATTCAGTCTTGAAGAAAAGCTGATGATATGAGGATAGTGAGGCTGTGTTAAATAAAAACACTAAGTATAACAAACTTTCATTTTTCTGCAGTTGGTTGAGTGGCAGATTTTTATCTTGATTCCTAGGGAACAGTTCCTGTTCAACAGAACGTCTTGGCTGAATTTGTTAGTTTAATAGCAAATGCTAGTGGTGGAAATGTATCTCAAAACAACAGGAAAGTCATACTGGAGTGTAAATTTGACCACCCAAACCTATTAAAGTCACATAACAGGATAAGTCTGTTTTCTGAGTGGGGGATTTAAAGCTTTGTAGAACCAGAACAAATTAGTAAATTGTATCCTGACTTTTGTAGAGGACAAACTCCTTGTAGAGCCTTTGGCTATAGGTGCTCAGTCTGCAGAAGACAAACTCACCTTTTTTCTCTCAGTTAATTTTGCTATAATCTCTGATTTGAAATCTGAATTTCTCCAAAATTGGCTATTTCATTCATCAGACAAGCAACAATTTTCAGCTGCAAATGTTGGCAAGAATGTTCCAACGCTATATTGAGCTATATATCTCTCAAACTAAAACAAAGGAACTTATGTTTAGACAGATGTAAAATGCGTATGGATATGGCTCCATCTGCACCTAGGTCACCGAGGCAATACATTGAAAATGTTATGCATGCCTGTAAAGTTGTACTTTTGTTCCCTAGCTGCAAACTCCAGATGTGTAGAATGAGTTATATATAAATTAGAAAAGTCAAAACGAAAAATTAAAGTATGTAGTTAATGCAAAATGGATGTATATAAATAATTTTGCAGCAAGAGGTAGCAGAGGAATTATTTTGTATTTTTTCCTTATAGATGCTAATTACCATGGCTAATTTAAGTTACTGTGGTAACACTGAAGACAGTTGTTCACTCTGTCTAAACAATTTGTATATGTAAAAAAAATCTGTTATCAATTTGAATGCTGATAAATTTTTTTTGATACAAACTGAAATGTAGTCATGAGCCAAGCACCCTGTGCATACGAGCAGTAGAGAGCTCCATGGGTTAGATTTCTGTCTCTATTTGATTATTTTCCTAGACATGGTTGAGTAAAGAATTCTATTTCTCTTTGAATATCTAGGAATCTGTCCTAGCCCTATCCTGTCCAGGAGAAGTGAGTGCATGAAACAAGGGCAGGCAGCAGTGTGCCACCAGTTTAAAAAACACTCGTGTGTGGCCGGAAGAATTCCTTGGCAGGATACAATTGTGAGTTTACTTGAATAGATCGATTAAGCTCTAGAAGATGGAAGAAGAGGATAAATCTTTTTGCTCAGGTCCCAGAGGAGGAGGAGTCTGCAGGAGGGAGAGCTGGTGCTCCCTGGCAGGTACAGAGGAAGGACTAAGAGCGTTTCCCACAGTCTGTTCTTTGCTGGTGAATGTCTTTAACTTTTGGGGTCTGATTCTGCAATCTGGTGCTGTGAAGATGATTGTTGTTCAGTCTGACTTCAGTCTGACTTTTGCAGTGATCTCCAAAGCTCATACTCTTTACCAAAGTAGCACTCACTCCGTGGCCATCTGTTCTCTCTGACCTTTAAAATCGGCACTTCCATGTGGCATCACCTCCAGCTGGAGTGTTCTCTGTCTTACTCATCTTTAGCTGAGGATGCTTGCTTATGTTTTGAAGACTTTTGTCTTCAAAATAACATTATAACCCTTTTGCTTTCTGTAAAGGAGGAGTTAGTATTAATGTAAAGTCACTGCTATACTGCCATGTGCGTTTCTGCCATTAAATTATCTTTTCTTTAAATGCAAACTCTCTTTGAAAGACACAAACCATTATGCAATATTAACCACCTCTACTATTGGAAAAAACAAGGATGAAAGGAGTTACTGTTTGTATTCTAAAGAGCAAGCACATGTTCTCTTTACTATGAATGACTGGTTATGGAAATCTGTCCTTTTTTTTTTTTGGCTTGTCTATCTGAAGTTGAGCTGTTAGGAGGAGGCCCAGCTTTGCTGCTGTGATCCTTTTGGAAAGGCTAGTTTGGGCTCATGTCCTGTTTTTCCATGGTCAATTCTTTGTTCTGTTTTGAACAGCGCTGGGTGTGTTTGCCCTGGGAGTGGCAGGACTGTTTGGGGAAGAAAGTTTTGTAATGACTGTCTTCTTTCTTTTTCCTTTTCCCTGGCTACTTTTTATTTCAATATTTTCTCTTTTTATTACTTTTTATCAGATCATTGTGCTGCTTCTCCCCTCTCCCTCCTTCCTAACCTGGAATTATTTTGGGGAGTGGGTTTGCCATAATCTTGGGGACTACACAAGTTGATATAATCTTATGGACTGCAGAGGCTGCCTGTTTCATTCCTCTTTTTCCTCCATCATTTTACCATGACTATTTTATCCAGTATCAATGCATTTTCCCTAAGAGATGCAGGTAGGAATAACCTTGCTTTTGTTCTCAATGTCAGTAATGTTTCAGCAGATGAAGGTTCCTGGTGTTTCTGAAGGTTATTTGTTCCTTTTAGTTCTCTAAAAAATGAAGCAAGCAAATCTAAGGAGATCTTTTTTTTTTCCATTGCAATTTCCAAAGTGCTAATGAAAAGAGAAGTGTGGGGAGGGAATTCTTTGGACTCTACCTGGTAGCTAGAGGTTTAGTAACATGACTGTCAGCTGCAATTGTGATTGATTGGCTCTTAATGTGCAAGGATGCAATCTAAGATGCAGAATTTGAAGCCAGCTGGTCTTTCTCAGGTGTCCAGCAGCTCTTCACTGCAAGCAGATGCTGGGAGATGCATACTGTTGCTTTTCAAAAACCTCATGCTGGTTGCAATGTTTTATTGAATCCTATTTTTAAGAATGTTTTTGAAGTCTTTTTGACAGCTTCATAACAGAGCAGTTGTGTTGCAACAAAGGTGATGATTTCACCTTCAAAGAGCTGCTCGGATATTCAAGTGTAGCATGACTGTGAATGGCTTTCTTTTCCTAACAGTCTACATAGTGCTGAAAAGGATTTTGTCTACATTGATGCGCAGTTTTGAAGTTATCATTTTAACTGCTTTACTTATTTGGAAAGCTGTGCTGTGTCTATGGTTATTGTGTCCGCTATGTCATAGTGCTGTGACATTTGCAGAAAAATAAACTGCTATAAGAAGAGAAGATTGCTGACTGCTTTTAAGCAAGTCACTCCTTCAGTTGGTGGTGGATTGAAGGATGAAAAAATAAATGGAAAATGGTTTTGGAAATAATCCTTTAAGAAATGAAATCTGCAGTGGCAGTGTGCTGTAAACATTCTGTCCTGTTGCTCATATGTTTTTGTAAATTAGTCTACAGATAAATAATTATAAGTGTATGTTCTTATAGTATGCATAGTTACATACTATCCAATGTGTAATGCTGATACCGTGATATCAACATGCTTCCTCAAAGCCACGTGTTTGTAAGTGTAATAGCTCAGAAACTTCTTGTTGAATAGGAACCTTGAACCATGAGGTCACTCTGGCAGGATTCCCGTTGTGTTCTCCCTTGTGCCAACTGAACTGACTGTTTCCTGTGTGGAGCTGTGAACAAGACTGAATTTCTGAAACTAGCAAATAAGAAGGTGTCAAGTGCATTTATTAGGGCTCCTGGATTTTTGGGGGGCTTATTAAATTATCATTTCAAAATAAAGGTCATGGGTATTAATGATTTTGTTCTGGAGGGAATGACAAAAATGTCTGAAAGCAAAGATAAATAATTTCAAATTTTTCATAGAGGCCTGGGAGTGGAGAGAAGGGGCTTTTGACTACTGCAATTGTTAGGAATAAAAAACAAATTTATTTTCATTGCTATTGTAATGGGAATTGTAAGAGAACATAATTCCTGCTTAAACTACAGACAACAAATCTTCCCACTTGGAAGTTTTATACAAGCTATTCAACTCTAAGGCCACCTGTGATAGCAGAAGTCCCCACACAAGCAATTGGTATCTGTGGTGCCTTTGAATCTTTTTAGATTGATGTTACTGTAAAGGTTCATCACAGATATAAATCTTTTTTTATGAATCTGAATTGCGTTGAAAGTCATCTGCTGCAAAACACTAGCAGCTGCCAATCTAAAACGAGAATTTGTACTGATATTGAACAGCAGTAATTATGTCTGCTTCCTCTACAGGATAAAGGGCCAAGTATCAAAACTTATTGTGGGATGGAGAGTAAACAGAAAGTGTAGTTTGTGCTTGCCCTTAGAACACCTAAAAGTTCAATGGTAACAGCATATATATCTGGCTAAAATTTCTTTGGTTTACATGAAGCAACAATGCAAATGAATTTGTTCTTGCGTCCAGGGATTAATTCCCAATCCTACAGGAATAACTGAGTACATCCAACAAAGTTAACACTCTTTTGGGCTTTCTAGCAGTGGAATAGTTGATTCAGTTGTAAAAGTTTCTCAGCTGGAGCAAAGTTATTCATAGAATGTGTTGTCTGTTACATGTCTGGTTTGGAGCCAAACTGATTAGAATGGTCAGCTTTTCGTTTCTCACTGTCACTTCCATTCTTGTTCCTGCACCTGCTGTGTCTACTTTTTCATGAAGTTAATTCTCCAGGTTGTTTTGCAGGATGGGATAATACAAGAAATATAGTATATTAGTAGTAGTCGAACTGCTGCTTTGGAGCTTGGACAGATAGAAACACTCTCATTGCAGTGAAGAGTGGCAGAGGCCACTCTTGAGCCTTGTGAAAACGACGCTGCGCTCTGGTGTTTCACTGGGCTATTAGGAGAGTTCTGAAGAGAGAGGCATGTGGCTCTGCAAGGAGAGGAAGCCTGCCTGTTTGTGCTGTAAAATTGATTTGGACATTCTTGTCTTTAACTGGAAAACAAATTGCTCAGTGTATGTGTGTGGTAGAAATTGTTAAGTTAAAATACTTTTGGATGTTAAAATCCCATCTCTTACTGCTTTTCCTGAAAGTAAGACTGAGCCTTAGGTGCTAAATCAAACAGTGGCCGATTAGCTGTGCAAGCAGGAGTCCCAGGAGGCTCCTGGACCATGCAGGTGTGAAAATGGGAAGCAGTGAATTACATTGTGAGTGGAAAGAGCCTGCAGTAAGACCAAAGCTATATTCCATCAGTGGAAGAGGAATTTGTTTCAAATGCTTGTTCAAAAGGCATAAATATGGTTCAGGGCATTTAGGAGAGATAAATAGAGTCCTTTGGACATCTGAGATTTACATCGCAAATCGTGCTGTGAGAAAGATCAAAGTCAATGGAGAGACTGAATTTCAGATGACTCTAGTGTTTTAGTGAGCATCAATGAGGAAAAACCAAAGCCTTCTGGAATATGAGAATTGTTAAGAGAAGGTCAATCTGCACTGGGAATAATTAGTTGTGGAAGCTGCTTGAAGTTAAGATAATTAACTGGATCAGGCAAAAGAGGGCACAGAGAGCAAGGACTCTCCATTTATTTGTGGCTGAAAAAATAAAGGCAGTTGTAAGAAACAAGCAAATGGAGAATAGATTTTAACAGTAATATCCCTGATCCGATAATAGGACACTGATGGCAATAGAACTTTCAGATGCAGACAACAAGAACAAATTTGACATAAGCACGGGGAGAAAAAGCAACACAGTAATTTAAAATATATCCAGAATTGAATTTCACTTTATCTGCATGGAATCCAGATGGGGATTTTTAATAACCAGTGACAACAGTAGTAACTAAATGCTCTCTAATTAATCAGGTCTTTGGAGAGTCAAGCCTGTACTGAGCCATATACAGCATCTTTAATATTTTATACGATACTGTTGCTGTGGCCAGTGAAATGGGCTTTGTCAGCCCCTGTGTGCTTTTGTGGACAGGTTGTCAGCTTTGACTTCAGCACAGTAGTTATGCTCCCAGCAGCTCAGCTTCCTGAGTGATAGGAATTGCTCAGTGTTGTATGTGTAAAAATAGCAGAGCTGGAGTGAATACTTCCCAAAGTGTTTCACTGGGCAGCTTTATGATAAATATAGTTTTAATTCATCTGGAAGCTAAGGTAGTTCATTCATACAAAATTCAAGATATTTAGAGCAATGCTCCCCTTTTGCCATGAGTCAAAAATCTTTCACGGTTTGCTGTTCAGCTGACTGAAGCAGTCATGTTTTCCACAGCTAAGCTTTAGCACTGAGTACGTTTGATATATTAGAGCAGGTTAATAATAGCCTGACTGGTTCTTCAAACTGCTGTTACTGAATTGAACTGATTCAGCAGTGAGGCAGTGGCTGGGAGGGAGCTATATGCTTATTTAATTTAGTATAACCTTTAGAACAATGTCTACTTTTATGCTATGGAAGTCCATGAGTTGTAACTCTGCTTTACTTAACCTTAAAAGTAGTGCAAAAAAGAAGCTTGCCAGTTAAGCAGATATATTATCAGTTGTTCATTGGCCAATTTTTTATTCAAATTATATTCCTTTCAGGTCCCATAGTTCTTATTGGCTTCTCATTTGTCCTGCCAGTAGTCTTGGCTATTGCCTGTTAAGTAATGACTGAAGTTAACATTAAATTCAAATCTTTCTCAGTTTTGTTTCTGATTTTTAACTGCTTATACATGAATCTTATACATGATTTAAATAAGTTTCATGAGGGGTTTTAGATTTTTCCCCAGGATTTGGGGACTAAAGTTTAGTTTGGTAAAGTTTACCAAAACTTTATACTATTTTTGCACTTAGAGAACATTGGCAACAAGTTGTTGTTTTGTTGTTTAAAACTGACCCTGCATCTGTCAACCACATGCAGTAATGGAGCACGTTATGTGTCAGTGAAGCAGGCCACAGTGCCCCTGCACCCTGCAAAGGAAAAATGGTTTGGGATTTCCAGCAGGCGGCTTCAGTAGTAGGCTCCTAAGAAGCAGTAAACACTTTCCTTCAGTAAGTGGGATGGAAATCATTGGCTTGTCAAAATAAGTTGGATGTACTTTTCTGGCAAAACAGCTATAGGTATTAGCTGTAATTGCATAAGTATATAACCATGAGTTTAATTACTCATTACTTTCTTGTATTCCTCTGAATAGCTGTAATATCAGAATACAAAATGCTAGAAAATCGGGGCACTTGTTAAAGTTATGTGCCATGAGATAGCAAAGCCTGTTCTTGAGCGGCTCAGATTTTGCAGCAATCTGAGCATTGCACAGCAACCTGGGCTGAACTGGTGTGGATGGTTTCTTGCTCCTGTGTGTGCATGGTTTTGCTTTTATTTGCTCCATCTTGGAATTTTTGCTGGACTCTTAAACACATGATAATTTTATTTAACTCAATCTTTGAGCAAGCTATGGTTGTCGACATAAATCTCCACATTATCTCTTTAGGCAGTAATTGCAAGCCTACAGTTTATAGCTGCATATTGTCTTTCTTAATAAAATAACTTCACAAATAACCTCTAAGATGCAAATGTCTAGGTTAAATGGTGCGGTCTGGCTTTATAATTGGAAAAAACAAGACAGCTATAAAGCTAATGGATTTACAGCTGCTTTGCTTCACCAAAGCATTATCAAGCATCTGGAGTGCTCTGCTGAATGGGACCATTACCTTTCTGTACAATTTTCTTAGTATGCTGAAAGAATGACTTCAAAATGCACTGGGGACTGCCACTAGGAGATCTGCTACCCACCAGTAAACAGAAACGTTAGCCAGGCTTGTACACCACTTACAGGTCCACAACTGTCATACATAAACCTATGAGCTGTCGTAGCACCACAGGTTGCCCAACTTGCTCATGACAAAAAATCATTAAAGAATTTATTACTGCTACACATGAAGACAAAGGTTTTTGTATAATACAGAAGCAAGTAGCAGAACAAGAAAGTACTCAGGTGAGAGCGAGTTGTTTGATGCGATGCAGTGAGAGGGAACTTGGTAGCTCAGCTGGCTGGCTCCTGAAAGCCCATTAAGGAGAAGCTGGAGGTGGCAGCTTCTCAGACTGACCAATTCCTCTGCTGCTGAACACTTGCTAGCAGCCACTTGAGGGCTTCTGAGCACCAACTGGGAGAAATGGTGCAGTTGTTTTGTCTCCCTTCCACTCTAGCCTTAGCTGTGTATAAGGCTATTCCAGATACTCTAGAATTATGTATTCCTTTTGCTGCTTTGTTTCAGATTACTGAGGACTAATTTTGTATATCATCTGAAGGTGAAATTATGCATTCATTAGCACAAGTTATAAATGCTGCAAGAGATCTTTGTACATCATATTTTTAAGCAGAGAAGTTGTAGGTATGTGATGGAGTGAGCTTGCTCTGTCCTTCCAGATCACTTTATGTAAATAAATCCAAATTTGAATTCATATTTTTCTAAAAATATTTTTGTACACATGCACACATTTGCATTTGAAATGTCAAGTATATCTTTCAGTGAATGTTGCTAATCTTGGCCTTTTATGCATCCTTTCATATATTTTACAGTTTCTTCTTCCCATTACTGGAAGTATCATTTTTAATTCTACATGGGAATGAGAAGTGCAGGTCACTGAGCACTCTACGTTGCAAAAGCTTTTCTTTCCCTGAAAACCCTTGTTTCTATAGACACAAAGCACTATCCTTTAGAGAAGTAGCCATTCTATGGATCCTTATGACAGCTTGCTTAGTCATATTATATGAAAAGAGAAGCTTAGGAGATTCATGGGCAATGTGTCATATTGTCTTTGCTTAGGCTGTGGGCTGTGCCAAGAAATAAAAGTGATGGGCTCTGAGAAGGGTTTGTAAAAATGCTGTTCGTGGTGAGAGAAGCAACTGCATCCCAAACCAAATCACAAGTCACTGGAAAGAAGAACATGTTGAAGCTGATGCAAAGTATGAGCTATAGATTTTTTTGTTTTACTGAATTCCCTTTGTTCCTAGCATAGTGTTTTTGTCAGTACCTAATAATTTTGTGGATAGGGCAGGGAAAAGTTTTAGTTGTGATGTGTAGGTGGATAAGTACTGATGTTTGTGGAGAATGTATTTATTTCTATACTGTTTTTTGAGGGTTCTACAGTTCATCCTGCCATAAATGATACCACCCAGGAGAGTTGACATTATTTGCTAGAAAGGTTGTAACATAAAAGCCTGTCACAGAAGGCCACTGGGGAATTGAAACTGCCTGATATAATAGTTAAATGCGAGTTACTTAGTATGAATGATACTTAAGTAGCAGCAAAATAACAAGAGGTTATTTTGACATGATTTAGATTTGGTCTTATAAAGGGTGATTTTGGAGGGTAAGAGCAAACCATTTCTAGGCGATCATGGAGTTTCAGAGACATCCACTGCTCCTATGTTAGTCCTTGGAGGTTAGACAAACTCAGTAGAAGACTAGAAATTTGAAAAACTGACACAATATTGTGCTTATTCCTTTCATAAACCTTTTAAAAATAATGGAAAATGAGGAAGAAATTTTGATTGTTCTTTTTTTGTTACCAACCAGAGGACCTTTTCTGCAGTGGGTATCTCATGCTTTCCTGAGCACTTGCTCCTCCGAGATGTGCACATGCAGGAACAAGGTGTAAACGTGACTTTCCTACTTGCCTTTCTTATGCTTTATTATCTGGTAATTGTAATCTGATGCTGAGAAGTGAAACGTAGTCTACAACCTTAGAGTTTTGTGAACGAGGAAAAAAGTGGTTTCCACCTTGTCTAGTAAACTTACCAGCTAGAGTGGCAAAAGCTATATGGACTATAAGATAATTGATTCTTAATAAGACAGGTCTCCAGCCCCTGCGGAGGAAAACACGATTCTCCTTGTGCCATTTTCATGTGTTTGGTAAAATGTACAACTGTGGCCCTATATTCAAGTGTTACCTCAGTGAGTGAAATTAAACATGGTTTTAATCTCATTTTGCTGCAATAACGCTAAAGTAACAGCATTTCTAGGTACTTTTTATTTAGCTGAAGCAGTGCTTGGAATATCTTAAGATATAGTCATAGTGACTAAAAGATAGTCATAATGACTGCTGGACAACATGGAGATAATAATGTATTAGCAAGGAAGATATTCTCATTATTTTCTTCTATTATTTTTTCTTCAGAACAGTCTGTATTTGGTTCTGCTTTGACTTGTTTTACAGCAGTTGATATATAGGAGGTCTTCTGTATGCAAGAGAAAAGACTTTCAGTTCATTTGTACTGAAGAAAACATTTGCTTCCTTGTACAATATACATGATTCCCTGAAGAGAGAAAGCCCACTGTAGTCTACACTAATAGAGATCCCTCTTAAGCCCAGAAAGATGGGCAAGGAAACTCAAGGTCGCTGTAGAATTCAAATCTAACAAATAGACTTGCTGAAGAGTCTCTTCATTTTACCATAAAAGGCTGAATCATTTTTACACTGGAACATGAAGCTCCAGGGGTGGGAAACTACCCAAGGATGTTTTGTGTGCTGCCATGGAAATCTGTCTTTCTTTTGAATGTCAGCAGACATTCAGCATCCCGTGCCAAGGGGGTGCAGGTGTTATAGGAAAGAAGAAGAAGAAGAAAAGGCCATCAAAGTAATTCATAGAATCATAGAATCATAGAATACCTAAGGTTGGAAGGGACCTCTAGAGGTCATCTAGTCCAACCCCCCTGCA
>JAWLRI010000130.1:615719-633351 GCA_034781795.1 Crypturellus tataupa | reverse complement strand
TGTACAGGCATTTCAGGGAAGTAACCGAGCCTGCAGGTACCCCAGGAAGAGTGAAAGAGTGAGCTCTAGAATCATTTCCTGTCCTAACTTCCCCACGATTAATTCCCTGCTAAACGAGTACTCATTCAAACCAGTGATGTGCAAAAGTAATATTCAATAATGTAGTGAATATGAAAAAACTTCTGGAATTTGTAGCCTTAATTGGAGGGGAAAAAGGTGAACATTGAGATACTATTAAGCGTGTAGAAGATGAAATGCAGGAAAAAAAAAGGAAAAGAAAAGCCTGTTATACATAATTGTTCTTCCACTGATGTTATAAAAGGTGCTGTTCACTAAAAGCCTGTAATTTTCAATTTCTGTATAATAAAAAAGATGAAGAATTTATATTTTGCAGTCAACAGAAAACTGTAGTCTCTCTCCCCCACACACACCTCTCATATTACAATTGCACTCCTACCTAGATAAACTGGAAATTTCACAGTACTGTGAAGTATGCATGCACATGAACACTAGCCTCTGTTCTGCCTAGGATGAGAGAATGTAGCTGCTGTGGAAGAGAAATTACTCTTAGGTATCAGATGGTGCGTGTTAAGTCTAGGGCTAAGTACTGGCCACAAAGCATTTTGGAGGCCTGGGCAATCTTCTGGCCTCAGCTGCACTACTTGTTCCCAGGAAGAGCAAAGACCTCTTCTAATGTAATGAAATGGAAGCAGTGATACAGATGCAGTAAGTCATTTAAGCATGTATTTGCCTGTTTTAAACAGGAGTGTGGTGAGTGGGATATTGCCAAAAGTATTTACTGTCTTGACTCCAAAGCTGTTATTTTCTCTTGCACTTAATGTACTTCTAGCTATTGAAGACAAATAGTCTGTGAACTGTATCCAAATGTAGTATCCAAAGTATCCAAGCCCGATTAAAATCTCCTCACTTCGAGATTCTAGAGTAGTGAGGATATTTTTGATGAATGCTCAGGATTTCTGTATTACAGTGCTTTTTCTTTTTTAATGATGAACTGTTTTCTAAGTTCAGAATGTTTATATTCTGGACTGAGAATGTCACATTTGTTGTTTCAAAATATGTTTTGTGGTATAAACTGGCTTTCATGAGGAAAAGAGAAGTGGGTAGATTGTATTTATTTTTCTGCTGGAAAAACTCGGTGAAGTCTTTATTATTATTAAGGTTTATTGGGAATCTTGGAACCCCTTTGGGAGTTGGAACATGCGCATGTAGTCAGGAACAGCTCAGGTATGTAGTAGCCCTGTCTAGTACTGCAGGCTGTCAGGGCAGAAGCTGATCTGCAGGGATCTGGGTTTTGCTGTCGTGAGGCTTAATGATGTACATCTAGACCTATTTCTATGGCATGCTATTATTTGTTTCAATTTTAAGGATGACAAAAAGCAAACCAAATGCCAGCAACACTGTCTGTATTTTCTGTACATCTCTTATATATGTCATACTTCCAAGTTTGAATATATATTATGGGGAAAAAGAGTGCCAATGTTGGTAGATAAAACTCGCATTGTTGTGTTTCTAATTGCACAGGGTTGTACAACTGGCTCAGTGACTGAAGTAACTTTAGCTGCACAAAAGAAGTTGCTCTGCAAAATTATGTGACCTACACTGTAACTTGCCTGGTTTAATGTAAACAGGCAACTTCTAGAATATATTCATGGATTTCGCATATACTGATAGAATGCTTGATGTGCAGAGTGATACAGGGGTAGCTGATGGCTGGCTGGCTGGCTTTCAGTAAGGAAAGTACTTGCTTGTGGCCTGTGCATTTCTTATCTGTGCCTTTGAGGTTCTCATTCGCAGAATTTGCATTTCCTGTGCTCAGCTGGTTCTGTTGGGTAGATATGGATATGAAAGTGATATTATTTTTCTTACTGTATGATGAACCAAAATCTAAATTGTTTTCAAGTGATATTTTACTGGATGCATTTGTTGCCTTTTTACTAAAATATAAATACAAAAATACAAAATATAAATACGAAAAAAAAATCTTTCAGGCAACTCACTGTCTGTGGAGCAAGATCACAAATAGAAGGGTTTTTATTATGCTATGTTTTTTTCCGCCCATTTACTATTGGAACTGACCTTTATTTCACATGCTAGATATTAACAGTACTTGGAGCAAAACATTCAGATTTTCATTGCTTTGGGGCTTCTGAAAGTCAGAACCCAATTAGAAGCTTTTTCTAAAGATAACTACCTAGGACAACCAAAACAAAACAACCCGGGGCTTCTGGCTAGCGTGCAGATGTCTCCCATCATTTGTTTGAGTTTTTAAAAAATCTTCAGTCATTCACCTGTCTCAAGAGAAGATTTTTCTGAAATTACTTAAAATTATTCCCTTTAATCACAGAGTTAAGAAGAGGTTTGATGGAACTTTTGACAGATATTTCTGTAAGGAGAAGAAAAGAATAGAGATTTGTTCATTATTACTGCAAATGACAGCAGATTCAACAACTGTTTATCATCTTTCACTGTCAGAGATGCTGCACTGATTCAGCATGACACTGAAGTGCGGTAAAGCTTAAGTTCTCAACTCTGTCATGTCATATAAGGGAACACTTCAACATTGTAGGCTGGTGCTTTGTGCCTGAAAAAAACTGAGGCTGAAATTTTTAGTATTCTATTTCTAGTTGAACAGTGCTGTTTTGATTTCTGGTTCTTTCTGTTTCTACTCTTCTCTCCATTACTTATGTTTGCCTCTTCCCCGAGCATCATCTTTCCACTTTACTGTCTGTTCTTGACATTTGGGTATTAAGCAGGCAATGGAAACAGTAGCCCACTTATGTTTAGCCAGGAAGAATCTTTTTTCAAGGCAAATTGCTAAGCCTTTTTTCCCTGTCCGTTATGGAGTACTAGGGGAGAGCTGAGCATATCTGGGGAGCTTATGTGGGCTCAATGGAGTCCTGAGATGTCAGTATTAAGTCCTACCTGATGAATTCACCCGTACCAATGTGTCACATTACAGTCTGTGTGGGTATTTGTAGGATCCTCTCTTTTCTACTGAAGCCTAGACAGAGTACACTGCAGTTGAGGTGCAGAGTGGACTAAAGATTATTGCTCATTGCTTCAACTACAACCATGGTCTTTGTGGAAAAGGGCTATATTCACTGTGGATATCAGAGAGGAAGGTTGTGCTTAAAGTGAGTGCTCTTTCTCTACCTGAAGTCCTCCAAGACAGCGCAGCCTGCATCCGCTGATACTTGGAGCCAGTGCCAAGTAGCTAGGAAGGGGGGAAGATATGGGGAACTGTGCTGTGTTGGTCTCTGGGGCTTAATGCCTGTGTTACGTTGTCTGTCTGTGGCATCCTTTCAAGCTTTGTGGTAAATCTGTAAGAGCTTCCCCACTGAAGGCTGTTTTATTTCATATTCATCATCTTAAATGCACATAGATCCCTGCATCTACAGCTCCTATAGCAGGCATTTCTCTGAAGAAACCTTAAGATGTCATAATATTTGAAAGAGAAAAATGAACATTTTTTGCTAGCACCTGTAATTTAGGTAGGAAAATAATTGGGTAAGAAGCATCTCTTATCTCTAGCTGAATCTCATATGAAAGACAGTTACAGCTTTTCAAACCTGGCTAAAACTATGAATTATCCTACAATATTTGGATGGTTCTAAATTAGGCACCTACCAGACAAAAATATTCAAAATTTTGTGTCTCGGTATAACACTTGCAGAGGAGCTGTGCCTGTTTCCAAGGACCTTTTCACTGCATTTGCTTAGTGCAAATTTGCTTAGTTCTACAGTAAGTGCTGTAGAAAAGTTTGAACCAATGAATTGGTGGCGTTAGATATTTTTTTTTTTAAAAGATAGAAGGAGAAGCTTGAAGGATCTCTGATCATTCTTACAACCATCTTCTTGAGGAGCATATTAGAAACTCCAAGAAGCTTGTTATTGGTTGATGCTGATATACAGCTATGATTATTGTGAGTATTACTCCTTTCCACTTCAGGAGCACTGGAGATGTGCATGTGTTTAAGTTGCTTTCCATGTGAAGGAAAAAAAACCATCAAAACAAACAAATAAAAAAAAAACAGAAGGAATCTTTAGTGCACATATTATGTAACTGCTAACCAGCAAAGACTGTAGGAATGCTCTATGATACAAATCATATTTAGAGCTCCTTTCTTGTAAGCTGAGGGTAGAGATGTAATGCTGTCTAGTATTTATACTGTCTCTTTGCATGATGCATCTCTTTCCTATTTATAAAGACAGTAGTACTCGCCTCATTCTCAGCTTGGGGCTTTAAACCCCAGAGCAACATTCTACCTAATGTTCATTTTATTTGGTTTGACACTCGCACATAGTATTTTGCATGAGTTTGTTGCTATGCTTTGTCTAAGATGGACTGCTCCACCCTATGGTGAAATCAAGATAATACACTCTCCTGAATAAAGGATTCATTAGAAGGAAGTATAATCTTAGTGGAAATATTTAATGCTGTAAGGGTAGGTATGTATTAATCCAGGACACCTGCTAACGGTGTTCTGCACACTTTACACTTGGATGTAGAACAGCTGAGGGTTTGTCAAAGAGTTTCACAGAAACCTGTGAATCCACAGCTTTCTTTCATGTTTCTAGTGAGATCCTTTGGGTGCTTCTCAAAGTACAAGTGCTGCCAGAACCCAAGATGCAGCTGTGCTTTGCAAGACAAGAGTATCTAAAAGGAATCCTTCTGCTCTCACACACACTAAAAAATAGAAGTACAGCTGGTTTAGTTGCTGTTGATTGAGTCATGTTCTTATTGGCTATTTTAGAAATATTTAATGGTGAAGGACATTGGGTAAGGGGGCTTACCCAGATGTCTTTTCCATCTAGGCTCCATTCAGTTACACAGAAAAGAAGGAATGAAAGACTGAAGAGCTCCTAAGGAAATAACCTGTTTAAAAGCACAGATTTTTAAAGACTTTCTTGTTTTTCATGGCTTTGGAAAATAAATAATAACATAAATAATGTGCATACAACAAAAAAGCCAGAAAGCTCCATACCCCCAAGGATCTTATTCTCCATCTTCTGCTTGTCCATCTTTTTGCAGTGAAGAGTATATGATTTTTTTTTTTGCATGATACAGTAAGTTTTGTTTCTGGCACCTTTCAAGCTGCCCTGAGACAGCAGAATATTCTGTGTGATAGCAAAGAACATCATCTCTGAACAGTCATGTTGCCAATCAGGAAAGCAAAGGGTGGGATTTGCTCTCTAGGGAAGGTTTGGCTGGGATTAAGGAAAGGTGCTTATATGTTCCCATATATGCAAGGGCCAAGATTTGCAGTGCTGTTGAGAAGACAATGCAAGATTTAACCACCTGGCTCCAAGCAGATTGATGTGCAGCCTACACTCCTGTGAAATATATTTGTACAAGGTCATGCTGCACTGAATGAAAATGACCATCAGTAAGTCAGGTTGATCTAATACATACTGTGAAACTTTGATAAATCTATTTCTTGTGTTCACCTCTCATGGTCTTTAGAAGAAAGTGTAAATACTAAGCCATTCATATGGCTTTGCTTTTCATCTGTGTTATCTTTGTGCACCTACATTTTATAGTTTGTAAAAAAACCTTTTTTTTACCCCGTTCTCTTTTTCTCAGACACCCTGGCTCTGGAATACCAGACAGTGCTGGAACGGCTATCCAAATCAGGTAAGGTTTATAGTGCTGTCTAGAAACAAATGTGCCACCTCTGTAGACCTGTTTTTATTAAGGTGGAGCTGTGTATAAATACACCTTTAATGGGCTGCTTGGTAGCATTTAATACTATTATTAGGTGCTCACCATCTTGCTTGAGTTCAAGACCTGTTTTGACATGAAGCCAGGGTCTGAAAACAGCAAACTATGAAATCAGTCATTTTTTACAAATTTCTTGAAGCACATTGAAAGTTTTAGCAAAGCCAGAGATTTGGCAGATTGGGAAAAGACAGTATAGTTCTCATAAACCAGGAAACATTAGGGGTTTCAGTTTTAAGACTGTTATACTGTATATAGGGCAAAAATCCCTGGCAGTTTGTGTGCTCATAGAGTAGGCAGAAGAGGGAAGGTAGGTTTCTCTGTTAGGGTGTCTGAATAAGCACCATCCAGTTATAGCCTCAAGGAAGCTGAAAACAAAAATGCTAAAGAGGTTAAAATAGCAAAAAAAAAAAAAAAAAAAAAAAGAATGCTCAAGCCTTTGTTTTCAATGATGTCTGTATATTTTCACTGATTCAAAAAGATCAATCTTTTTCTCTGTTTTGGGTCAAATTACTTGTCACTGTTACAACATTATATGACCTAACTTCAAAGAGAAGTCATTTATTTTACTCTTTTACCTGCTTTAATGAGGGGAAGAATGCCACTGTGGAAGAGAAAGAAAAATATCCTTTCAGGTTGTGTTCTGCTGCACTCATTCCCTTTCTCCTACAGAAACATTTTGCTCAATTTTGAAATTTGGTTTCCTTAAAAAGGAAACATCTTCTTTACTTTAAAGAAGTCTTTAAAAAGACCTTCAAGAGAACAATAGCATTATACTTGCTCATTGCTAAGACTATTGGTGGGCACTGCTGAGGTTTTAATTCTTTCTATGTGTAGTTAATCTAATCCTGAATTCTGGCAGTATTTCACAGCAGCACAGTAGCTCTGAGAGCATACCAGGACTGCAGTAATACCAGGATTCTGTAACTCTACATCTCTGGCAGAGATGGAGGGAAAAGGAAAATCCAGGAAAATCCTGTCCATTGTTATCTGATTGAACAGGAGTTCCTAAATTTGCCTATCCAAGAGCTTTCAGAAACGTCTTTTTCACTTTCCTTTGGATCATTCACCTGGATATGGTTATTAAGTCATGGAATGTGTCTAAAACAGAGCCACTAACCTGCTATTAATGACTTAGTGTATTTTTGAGACATAGTAACTTTGATCCCTGAGTTGGCACTACTGACTCATTTTTGCCTCTTGTTTTGATAGAACTAACTTTCCACATGGCTTCTGACCCAGTAGATTCATTAAATTTTATGTTTTTTGTTTTTTTTTTCCCTAAGAAAATATAAATAAAATCCAAATATAAATGACAAAGAATTCTCTGAAACAATTTAAGGAGTGGGGCAAGGTAGGAAAGGGGGAATCAGTGCCAGACTGGATAGTGTGAAGAAGAGTATTGCCTGTAAGGTGCACAGATTCCCCTGTATGTGTCTGTGAAAAGCCTTGAACAGGAGAGCTGTGTTAAATTTAGGAGACCACATTGTATGAAGATTTTGGATCCCTTGGAGATAAATCAGTGGAGGGGGAGCAAGAATGACCAGAAATATTGATCTGTTGGCTGAAGGAATTGATATAAGTAGCCTCAAGAAGAGAAAATTGAGTTGTAATAGTTTTCAACTGTGCATGAAGTTTCTGTGAAGAAAGGCATAACCTTTTTCTGTCTGCAATTGGATGGACAAAAATAATGACTTAAATTGCATCAATGGATTTTGGAGGAGACTGAATAACTTCAGAGCAGCAGCACAATAGTTTACCTGAGGAGAGCGATGTCTCCTAATCCCTTCAAGTTTTTATGAACAATCATTTGTCGCAAATGATACAGCTGTAGTTGCTGCTGCCTTGAGCCAGGCAGGACTGGATAACTTCTTACGGTGTCTTTCAGTCCTCTTTTCCACTATTTATAAGATATTACATGCAGGAGAGATTTACTTCAGAGGAAGGAATATAAGTCTTACTGCTTAAAGAATATGTATTTATCAGACATGTGAGCAGGACAAGGAGATGATTCAAAAAAATAGAGCTTCAGAGGGTGGCATGATATATGAAAATAGTACTACAAGTAAAATTTTTCAAACAGAAAGTAAAGCGTCAAATAAAAATGTGATTACTTCTCCAAATGTTCACGCGTTTGGTTGTACATTAAACCAACATCGCTAAAGTGCAGTAAGATGTTTTAAATAATCTTTGAAAACACTTTTAGGATCTTCTGCACTAAATTCAAGATAGAATTTGAGTTCAAATTCAGGCAGCATCCTGTTTATTCAATGTTCTGGATGGAAAACAGCATAGATTTCTGGTATCACAATATTGTCAAAATTTAAGCAAACAAAGCATTAAATTGGGGAGCTGCTCTTCTTTTTTTTTTTCCTCCTCTCCATAAAATGCAAATGTAGAAGTCAGTTATTCATCTCTGCTGAAAAAGTGTTTCCTGCAGACTTCAGGTGCATTTTATGTAAAATTAGTTCTCTTTATCCTTTTTCATCTCTATCTTTCAGCCACTGACACCTGATCTTCATTATTACTACTTAGTTGAATTGTCGTTCTACTGGTCCTTAATGTTTTCTCAATTTGTTGACGTCAGAAGAAAGGTAAGAGCAGTAAGACTAAAATCTTTGAAGGTTTTAAGCACACTTGTTTAACTTGAGGAGTATCTGTACAGTGATCTAGAACTACAGTCCTTTCTAATCACAATGTCTTGCAGATGCTCATCACTGAGAAACTACTGTGAAGTGCTTGTCTTACTCTTTTTGTTAGTACTGTGATGTGTATTTTTTTTTTTCTGTACATGCGGAAAAGAGTAATCAAGAGCCTGAAGTAATCTAATATTCAAAGGAAAAAGGCATCAACAGATAAGCTGCTGATCCTATACGGTGACTGGAATGCAATGGAACACTTTTTGTAGCCAGTAGATGTACCATTTCTTTTAAGAGGAAAATGATGAAAACAGAGCAGGCCTGCCTCATAAATTCACAGTGTTATTTTGCTAAGACCTATGACAGCTTTAAATGTATTCTTCTATAAAGAAATGGTAAAAACAAGCATTTATTCAATATAAAAACAATGCTACTTTTGATCTTACCTTTATGGTTATAAAATTTCAAGTGGATGAATGTTGCTTTGTGTTTAATTATGTCATAGCATGTGTCTCAAGTATAGTGGCTTTTATTTGTGTTTTCTTTTTATTAAAAATATTTAAAACCTAACTCTTGGAAACTATAGCAACTGTAAATTAAAACTATTCCCAATATTTTTGTCTTTCTGATAACTGAAAGATAATTGTACTGGAAAAGTATTTGTGTTCACCACACAGAGCAGATGGGCATTTAATCAAGAAACTAAAACTCTGGTCAGATTAAGACCCTTTTCCCAGCATCAGTGGCAACCAGCTCTATATTCTTTCATCTAGGATCTCCTTCAAGAAAGAGTAGATCTGTAGAGCCCTAATCCATAGCAAAACAGGCAACACAAGTGATTCTATAGTAACAATGCACTGAACTCTTCTTTCTTTTTCATGTTGTGAAATTATTTAAAACGGTTGGAAGGACTTGATAATGTTTCAGTGTTCCTCTTTCATTTAGTTAAAATACCATAGACTATAGGAAAGAAAAATCCCGCAATAATAGAAATTTAGGAGGAGTACAACACTGAAAGAAGAAATAAAGTATCTGGATACTTTATTTGCCATAAATAAAATAATCTACTATGTACAACCACAGGGTACTTCTGTAAATCTGGTATTATAGTTACATATATACAAAAACACCCCTGTATTTGAACTGGCAAATTATTTTCCAGAAATAGAAATCTCAAGAAAGTATCTACAAGTTTCAAAACCATATTGGATGATATATCATAAACAAAACAGACAGTTTAGGGTGAATACATGTAAATCCCTTGCTTGCATTATTTGTGGATGCTAAGCATCCCATCAATCATGAGCTTGAAATGGGTACAACTTCCCTGTCTCAGATATGAGATGCAGAGAAATGGGGCTCAGTGGAGTTGTATGATAGTGGAGATGAATTTAAATGAAGAGGAACTTGAGTAATGCACATAGGGAACAAATGCAGGAATATGTAATAGTCATTTAGCAATATATAAACCAAAAGCAAACTTCTGCGATGTTGCTGCAGAATTGTTCAGCTTATTGCTGCAGAGATGTGTCATGTTGAATCAGTCCCCAAGCATCCATTCTGCCTTCTAGTCTGCACAGTTACATATCTTGTTGTGTACCACCTGAAGGAGAGGAAAACATAACAACATTGCAATTGCAAAGTTAGCACAATTTTGCAATAATACACATTTTTAAGGAATATTTATTTTTTCATATCTTCTTTGCTTGCATAAAAAATTATTGGATAGTTCTGTCATGCTAGCTTGTTAAAGGAGACAGTAAAATAATCTAGAGGGGCAACTGCCACTGGGTTTTGATTTGTTTATTTTATTCAGCAGTGCAAGATTGTTGTAATAACAACATCCACCATTAACTGGTGCAGTTGTTATAGGGAATGGCCTTATTAATTAGCAAATAGCAATAAGTACTACTAAATGGAGTACAGTATACTGCTTGTCGCAATAAAATGCTATAGCATTTCTTCACCCTGAGTGTACAGGGGCCTCTTAACCTTGCAAGGCGTGATTAAAAATACCAGCGTATTTCTTCTCCCTGAATGTGCAGAGGACTCTCACCCCTAAGGAGTTAACTTAGCCCAGTGTCCCAGGTAAGGGAAGAAGAGGGATGCTCACAGGTGCAGCCAGAGGGGATTAGCCAGGAACCATTCTCAATCCCTGTTCGGCTCATCAGTGTTGTACCCTGTGCTTTATACTGTTAAGAGGAAGCAGATGTGCCCGTGCTATAGTCATCCCTATAACATGATCCTTCCAGCATCTTCAGGTGAATTCCGTTAAGATTATCTGCTCCATCAGCAAGGCGAGTTTTGATTCTTTACCGAGGCTTGCAAACGTATCAACTAGCTTCAGCAAGTTTGGTGATGTTTGCAAATTGTAGCGAAGCGAGACTGCCTGCCTCTCCAAGACTTCCCACCTCCCTTCTTGCTGTTATGGGAAAGTACACCAAGTTTCCACTTTGTGTCCTTACTGCATCAGCAGTGATCTTCTGGCCTCAAATGTTAAGTTCTTGCTTGCCCATCAGGTTCCTGAACAGTGCCTTGCTGTGCTGAGGTACGGTTATGAAAACGTCTACTGTGATATTCATACACTTGATTTGTGTTTGGTTAGTCTCACAGATGAATGCTATAGCAATTTCTCTCATGACTTGAAGAATTTTTTCCTCATAATAATCTGAGCACAGAAGTAAAGCCTGATTATGCCTATAGTAAAGATGCAAGTAAATAATTTTTCCAAGTCTGCCTCTCCTTATATATGAATGACTTAATATCAGGAAGGTTTACCCAACAACCTGCTGTGGAAGTAGGATGGAGATTTGGAGGTGAGGAAATAGATAGTTAATTAAATAACATACTTATCTCAGATTTGCAATCCAGAGCACTAAACCAATACCCTAAACTGTGTGCCATACATCTGCTGTGTGAGAGGATGCACAGTCCTCAGAGAGCAGGAGCACAATATCTGCAGTGCAGTTATATCAAGTCACAAACATTTCCTTTAAGAAGACAGCAGAGATAACATTATTTGTATCTATTAGATCACCGATTGCATCTTAATTCCAGCAAAACTACAGAGAGAGGTCTTATTGTAGTTTGAGCAAAACTGGTAACTAGGAAAACTGGAGTGGAGAAATGTGTCTGTGTGCTGGCATCACCCAGTAAAACTGTTTTGTGACCAGATGTGAATGGGGACTGCCAAAGAAACCCATGACTTGAAAAGGAGCTTAGAGTTGTTGACACAGAGGAGCCCCACACACTGCTATCCTCAGGGCAGCAGCAGCCATCAGTCATGTCAGTTAAGGATGAACTGTAGCTCTCAGGTGAGCTCATGTCAGACAGGCAGGAGCAGAAACCCCATGGGGAGTAAAGAAAAGGCAAGCCTAAAAAAGACTGGTTGCAAGTCTTTGACTTGTAAAGCAAGCAAGCAAGGCAAGCAAGAAGTGTAACATCACCTGAAGAACCATGCCCTTGAAGGATTTTTTTGAAGCCTGATTTTTTTAGAGGTTGTCCATAAAGGCTGTGTTCCTAAGATAGACTGTGCATCAATAACCCTTTCAGGCTGACAAGTAAGAAGCAAAAGCAACTTCACTTAAAAATATATGTTTATGGAAGGTGGTTAAAGACTGTCAGCTTGTGAGAGGTCTGAGCTTGACAGAGACACCAGCTGTTGAAGTGCTATTGTAATTTTCCTTTAAAAGGCAAGTTTAGTTTAAAAAATGTAGAAACCTTTTAGGGTACCACCACAAGCTGTATGAAATGGTGCCCATTGTTTAACAGGTACCACCACAAGCTGTATGAAATGGTGCCCATTGTTTAACGGGAAGAATGATAGCTATTACCAGACATTATAGTAATACTTCATGACAGTCTATACAAGGCAGTTTAACAGTTTACAGCTTGAGAAACTGTTGCCATTTTCTTCTCATGGTGAGAGAAATACTTTTATCTTCTTGAACTAGGCAGATTAACTTTTACAGTTTATAGTAGCATGGTGTTTACTTCATGAACTTGTACTGTGTTGCTCTAATTTTTTTTATGCTTAAAATATTTTGCTTTCCAAAGACTTGTGATTTAAAAAAAAAAAATAAAACATACTGGGGCTTGCATTTATCCTGTTTCCCATACTGCTCTTCTGTTAAACATAGGGAAAGAAATTTAGATTGGGCAACTTTGTGTCTCTCAAGTGCTCATTAGTCTGAAAATCAGTGAAGCTTATCTAAATGCTTTCTGCATTTCTGAGGTATTGTTTGATAGAAATCTGTTTGACTAGTCTATATAAGGGAATGTATGAATTCTATTTCATTCAGTGTAGGAATACAGAAAATTTGGGTGGTCTTTTTGTGTTTTCACAGACTTTTTATTTCCAATCATTTGGCAGTTTCTAGAGCTTCTCTGCTTTGTTTTCTTTTATTTAAGAAAAACAAACAAACAAACAAACAAAAACCTTCTTCTTCCCAACCCTCCAAATAAAACAATCTGTAGGTGCCAAATTGTCTTGAATATTCCTCTTTTTTTTCTTCAAACTAAGTGGACAGATAAAAAGGAAAAAAAAAAAGCTGAATTATTTTGTTTGAAAAAAGATATTTAGATTATGTGCATTTTGTGGCCCTTTACTACAGTTAAGACCTTGAGCAGGTCACATTTTATTCATTTGCTGATGCATAAACAAAGAAACAGAAAGGCCCAAGGATGAACCTGCATTGCCTTCTAGTAGCTAGTAGGCTCCTTCCCCTCTTTGGTATTTTGTTAATCTCACTGCATATTTGCATATTTGCAGTGAGATTTTCTTAGCATATTTGATGGTACATTCTAACTCCTCACACTATTGCTGTTTCTTGCTTTAGATATGTTAAATATAAATGAAAATCACCTCTGTGAGAACTTTCTGACTCCTTTATAAAAAAGGGGAAAAAAAAGAAAAAACAACCTAATTAAAATGAGACGATCTTATCCTAAATAGGTAAATTGATTTCATCAGAAAAAAAAAGTGCACGGTAAAACTTAATAATGATTTTTATCCAGTGGGATTTGCTTCCAAATATTTCAGAGCATAAATAATTTCTGAGATACATATTTTAAATAAACGTGGATGCTAGATTCCTCTTTTCCAGGTGGTTTGTCTCAGAATCTTTTCATTAATGGTGCCAAGAGCAGGGTCTTTCACCTATACTTAGCCATCTGTTTTCACGGGTCTTCCAGGCACGTGTTATCGTTATACCTCCCATTCTCTCAAGTTTGTTTGCAGTAAATGGAAAAGTTTCAGGTGGAATCTGTAACCATCCTGTAAACACATGCATCTTGCACAAACACACAGATAGATTTAAAAAAAAAAGAAGCCCTTTCCTATGCAACTATACTTGTACCATCTATGGATGAAAGTTCTCAAAAGGACCACTTGACATTATGAGACTTGCACCATTAGTTCCTGTATATTCATTATACTTATGCATTATTAAAATCTAACATGTAGTTTAATGTTAATTACTGACATAAGGAAATTGTATAAACAAGAAAGAAAGGGCCAAGTTAACAAAAGATGTCTTATTTAAATCACTGCTACCCTTTTGTAATAATTATGAGTAGGTCAGTCCAGAATCTCTTTACAGAACTGTCAGAATAAGATAACTGTCTCTATCAAGAAAAATATCAGAGGAGTTCCCTGGACAGTATTTCTGTAAGTAGACTCATAGAGAAGTGCAGAAGATCGCTGTCCAACAGCGTTAGGGCTGCTTAGGGATAAATTCACATTGTCAGGAATGCCTGAGTTCCTGACAAGAATTCCTCAAAGGAACTGGATTCTAGTGTTCATAGAACACGAATGTAGCAGCTATGGAGACAGGGAAGTTTCTCTGCTTGGCTTCCTCTCACATTTGAGCTGCTTATGTACTAATATAATTACAGCTAGCAAGAAAGTGAAGATCAGTATGATAGCATTGCAGCTGAAGAGTTAGGCTGCAATATGATGTATGGCAATGCTAGTGCCCTCTAATCCTGGGGCACTATTCTATCCTCTATCATCTAATGCTATTCTGTATTGATTATAGTAGAATCAAGTAGTCCCCAAAGTATGGGTTTGTAGTGGTTGAAATGATAGAGATGCAATTGCCTTGCTCTCCCTTAAGAGCTTTGGAAGGGGAAGCAGCCTTTAATTCTCATTTTGTCCAATCTGCTTTAAGGAAATGAATTTAAAGCAATGATATGAAATGATTGCTGGATGTATTTGATTATGCTCCGGATTGCTGGGGACCACACAGTCTAAGAAATGCTGGGTGTCCATCAGGTTAGAATTCTTCTTTTCATCATATTGTTTAGTTTTGTGTAGGAGATGGTAACAATGCCCAGCGATAATTATTTGGAGGAAATGGTATCTTGTAGCACTTTGTAGCATTAAATGTAAAGCGGTAGGCTGGAAGAAGGTCCTCCTCTTATTCAGTTAGTGCTCAGGTTGCATACATTTCCACAGATTCCAAGCGTGCATTGGTGCTGAAAGGGAGAGGCACTGCCTTTCCTTGAAAGCAGAGGGAGCAGGTATGTGCAGGCTGTGTTCCCATTCCCGGTGCAGGTGGGCTGGCACAGGCTGTTCTCTTCCTAGCATTAGAGAGAGCAGCTGGGAGCTGTCGCAGCTGCTGCTGGACTCTCAGCACCTGATGCATGAAGAAACTCTCCAGTTGCATAATGCCTGTGCCTTCAGGGTTTTGGTAATATTTTCTCAAAACTGTCCTGATTGATAGTTCAACAAATTTGACTCAAAACATTTTTTTAAATGTTTTGAAGCCTTGTAAAGAAAATTCTCATATCTGTGTGCCATGTAGAAACTTGACACTTCTGCTTGACAGGTAATTGTCAATAGATTGTAGTACAATAGGAATGTTTTTCCAGTTCCTTCTAACTCTCTAAACTCTTGTAAATGATACATTATTTTTCATGTTAACACTGCTTGGTATTTGAGAAATATGGCATAATTTGACTTGTATGTATATATGTATTTTCAAAGTAACTTCCCCAATAACTGTTTACTTCATTTGTTTAAATGCCTAGGAACTGAAAAGTATAGATGCTTTGGATTATCTCTTTGCATTTCCTTAGAGTACAACGATTATTCTGTTTGATGAGGTGTTAGCTGGGCATTTAATATGCGCTTACATAGCTGGATCTTTATGTAATATAATCAGAGTTTAAAAAACATGAATCCATTTCTCAATGAAGATACTGAATCTCAGTGTTTATTTTTTTGTTTTTCTTTCTGCTTCTTGCTGCTCTAGGATTTTGTCATCATGTTTACACATCATGTTGTAACAGTCATCCTGATAACCTTCTCATATATAACCAATCTGACACGAGTGGGAACCTTGACCTTGTGTCTTCATGATATGGCTGATATTGTCCTAGAGGTGAGATTATCTGTGCGTGCGCCATGAGACCGTATATGGTATTCACTATTCTGTGACCTACCATGTCAATGGGTAGAAACTATTTGCTATGCAGAACAAATAGTTCCTAAACAAAGGTGCCAGTTCAGGATGGTAATGGTGATTAATGCAGTGTATTTCTGTGCTGAAATGTATTATACTTGTCTCAGAGCATGCACATTGGTGTATGTCTGTGACTTCAAGCTGGCTGATCTTTTGGTAAGTTGCTTGTACAGAGCAGAGACTGGTAACGTATTGTATGCCAGGAAGAATACACCCAAATTTTAAAGATAAGAATGCATCCAGATTTTAAAGATAACACAGTAAAGCTGTATGCTGTAATATCTGGAAAGTGGTGATTGTTTGAGGTGGAAGCTCCTGGTTCCTGACCATTTGGAAGACATGAAATCAATGAGAACATAGAGCCTATGTCTTTCAAAGAATTAAGATGTCATGTCATGTTTTGAGTATGTTGTGCTGTGTTGGGCATGACCTGCTGGAAAACTTAGTTGCTATTTGATGCACAGATGGTGAGGATCCAGAGGATTTTCCAAGTTCCCATGCCTTATCCAGATGGCAGTACTAAGCAGAAGCAGTTGGCTTTGGAGAAGATTTTTTGTTTTTTTCTGCTCTGAGTGATTATGGATTTGGGCTTTCTGTGAGCTCTCCAGCTGGATCAGACCAAAGTTAATACTTATTCACATAAAAACACTCTTATCAAAGTAGTTGCTTTGATAAAAACAAATTAGGAGCCTGTGATGCAAGAAGATAGTCTCACCATGTGAGTCACCATACTCAAAATCCTTCCACTCTGATTTGATAGTGCTGCAAATCTGTTTTTTAATCTTTTTTTTTATCTAGAAAGCACATGACTGACATAGAAGTCAATGAGGAACCTGATTTGTCTCATTAGAAACAATTACATTTTTACTAGCTCATGTTTCTGTCTTGATAAGTATAGATCTGTTCTGCTGACTGTGAATTCACCTGCAATATCTGTTTTACTTTTTCTTGCCATCAGATGGATATTTAATGGTTTCAAATTGGACCAGTGCCTGTGATACTAGAAAGCCACCAGAGAGCAGCTATAACAGACTAGCAAAAGCCCTAACTTGAAGACAGGGAGATACATATTTTTTCTCACTTCCTCTGTTCATTCATTGCCCAAAACAAATAAAGTGAAATTGTTGGTATTGTAGCATGATTTTGGTAAACATTTAGCAAACATGTTTATTTTGCATTAAAGGGAACGCTTCAGTAATTGTTCCCTACGACACATACTCAGTGGTGTTTTAAGCCAATTCATCCACTCTAACTGGAAATACTAAAGCCAATCTAAAATATTAGAAAGAAAATCCCAACCTCTGAGAAGCATTTGCCAGGAGAGCCATTGTCACTGAGTCAACAGGTCATCTTTTACTATGACTGTGGGTTACAGGCCCAATACCATATAAGATGAGGTGGATCCCAACACACTGCTGACATTGCTTAGGGAAAGTTGCTGCAGAGAAAAAAAAATATCTAAAAGTTTGTTTGTTTTTTGCCATGAAGGGCACAGTTTTGTACCTGCCGGCTTTATTTCTAGTGGCCATGAGGCACCTTCCACCTAGCATTTTGTACTGATACCCCATGGAAAAATGATTATAGGTGTAATAATTTTGCTATTTTCATTGCAGAAAGCAGTATACATTGGTGGAAATACTGTATACATTGGTCATTTTATTCATACAGTATTTAGGCAGATATAATAGAGTATAGAATCATAGAATACCTACCTAAGGTTGGAAGGGACCTCTAGAGGTCATCTAGTCCAACCCCCCTGCACATGCAGGGCCACCTAGAGCACGTGGC
>JAWLRI010000130.1:583540-615619 GCA_034781795.1 Crypturellus tataupa | reverse complement strand
CATCATCCACTCCCAGGTTGAGCTCCGTGCATTCCAGTTGCTCTCTCACATAAAGAGCAACTCCACCACCTCGCCTTTCCTGCTTGTCCTTCCTAAAGAGCACATAGCCCTCCATGGCAGCGCTCCAGTCGTACCAATAGGAGTATTTTCAGGAATCGTTAGCTATTCTCTTGGATCTGAGTGAAAGTTACCTTGGATGCTCAAAACAGCCTGGTTGTGATAGAAGCATCTTTTAGAACCCAAACTAAGTATTCCTTCAGTGCAGTACAGCTTTTGAGTTGGGAATGCTGTGAACTAACTTAAAGTCCCATCAATTCAGGGACCTTAACACTTTTCTGACGTCCATGTCCACACATGTGAACCAGTTCCCAGGTAGTATGTGTCTGATATAAAGTGAGCCTCACTGTGGCTGACATTTGAGCCTGAATCTTTTTTATCGAGTTCTGCCCATCTTCTAAGACGCTTCTCAAAAGGTGTAGGGAACCAGATCGAGTGAAAGGATTGTGTTGTAAAATAAATAGGATTAAATAAGCTATATGATCTATATTATTAAGCTGAAGTCTTTTTTTAATGCTTTGAAACATTTTTTTTTTGTCTTAGGTAGCCAAGTTCTGTCTAATCACATAGCCTTTCCCGTTTTTTGCAGTCCCCATTTGTTCAATGCATCTTGTAAACATGTTACCCAAGAATGATGACCCAGCAGATGTACAGTTTTTGAGAAGGGGTGTGATATTTCTGCAGGTTGCTATAGCAATATCAGCTCCACACACTCTGAAATCAGCTTTTTTAGACTGCCATGGAAATCTATCCAGAATTCCTAGCTGGTCTTTTAGCCAACTGAATATCAAGATCTTACAAATAAAACTCTTCTGCTTTACATTTTGACATCCAAAATACTCACTTTCCCTTAAACCTGACTCTGAGTATGAAATACTAGGAGTTTTATTTGTATCCTCTAAAATATAGCACTGACTCTAGAAGTTAATGTTTAGCTTGCACCACTGGTCACTTTCCTTATATTCTTGACATGCTTTGAGCTAGCAGGAATATCCTTTGAGTTCAGATTTTGAATGGAAACATTGTGGAAGTTAAATAATAGCCAGCAGTGCAGGGTGATATTGGAATCTGAATGATAATGATGAGCACAGAGTGCTTCCAGATTCAGTGGGTTTCAGTCAAAAATTCGGGAACAATCTAAGGGTGTCTCAGCATTTTAGAGGATTCTCTGCTGTGAATTCTGCATTCAGAATGATATTCTATATGAGCGATTGTGACAATTTCGCTTACTATTAGCACTCTGGCAAGTCTGTGCGTATAAGCATTTTTAACCTTGCCTTCAAAGGTTAAACCCTGCAAAAGGTACCTTCAAAAGCACTAGCAGTGGCTAGTATTGGCACTAAAGGGCATTAAATCAGGCAGTTCATGCTTTTTTTTCATGCCTTTTTTATGCCTTTTTATTTTTTACTGTGCAGTGATTACCTATATAAGTCTGGCACAAAGCACAAAGAAAGATTGTTCTTATCTTGAAGCAGGTGTTTTAAAATAAGCAGGTTTGCTTACACACAAGAACATACATAGACGTCTTAAAACAAGCTTGCTTGCTTGCTTGTACATGCTGTTTTCTTTAGAAGGAGGAAATAGGATGGAGAAAAATGGAAAAAGATTTGAAGAGAAGTGGTATAATCCTAGAGGCAGAAACTGGTGTGGATAGACCAGAAAGGAAGAAAGGATTCTGCAGGAGACCAAAGGAAATGGTACACAATAGAGAACTAGAGGCACATCTTATATATAGCAGACAGTAGGAGGTCAGAGACCATGGGGCAGGTGGAAGATGGATAGCTGCTGAAAATGCAGGTGGAACCAGTGGGAAAGATGAAATTGTTTTATTAGGTATAAGAGGAGGGAAATGGAAAGGTGAGAGGCAAGTGTAGGTAGAGACAAGTAAAGTAGGTAAAGGTACATCTGTCCTATAGATGAGGACAAGGATAACATAAACACAGTGGGGTGCAATAAAAGGTTTAAAAGTGTTTTTATTGAAACACTTTTAAACTGAAACTGAAACTGAAAAAGAAGAGTTTGAAAAATGAAGTTGAATGGAAAGGAAAGAAATTAGACATGACCTCTGATTTTATGTAGTCTATTTTCTTTTGAGAAGCAGTTTTCCAGCCCACTGCAAGGAGGCACAATGAAAATGTTAGTGATTTGATCAAAATTTCATCATTTCTTCTCACTCTTACATACAAGAGAGCTCAGTTGTCCTCACAGAAGTAAACAGCCTTTTCTTTCTTTTGCAGGCTGCCAAAATGGCAAACTACTGCAAGTGTCAAAAACTGAGTGACCTTTTGTTCCTTTCGTTTGCCATTGTCTTCATTGTCAGTAGGCTTGGCATATATCCTTTATGGTGAGTAAGCATATCCTTTTCCTCAAATGTTAAGCATCACAGAACCTTGGCAATAACTATATTCTAATATCGTATGATCCACTGGCATTATTGTCTATCTCAAAGTACCGAGCAGACTTTCAGACATAACTAGGCATTGAAAAAAACTATTTGCTGGAGTGGCATCATATTTACCATGCAGTTGACAGGAAAAATAAAAGACTTGAGCTGATTTTATAATACAAATGAGCTGGAGACAACATGGCCCCAGATTAGCAAGCAGATGCTTGTGTTGGCAAAAAGGTGGCAGGGGAATAGAAGGAAAAATACTAATTAACAAAGACACTGACCAAAAGCAAAATATGATGCCAGCATTTTCTCGGTAGCTATCAGTGTGTGCTTTATCAGCATGTTTAGCTCCGACAAAAAAAACATTGAGCTAAGAAAAATTCTAAATATATAAATAAATAAATAAATAGATGTCACTCTTTCCAGATAAAGGCAGCTGCTTGCACTTGTACACTGTCTTGTACTCTTCCTTGGTGCACCCACATCTATGCACACAAACGTGCACAAGTATCTTGCACTTAATTTTTCAGCAATGATCTTCAATGTCCACAAACCTGCTGATTAGTCAGAAAATACCATGATATACCCCAGTGCAGAAACCTATTCAAATTCTTCTGTAGCTGCAGTATAAGTTACCTTCACAAAGAGCAGAAATGCCCTAATCTAGGGGCATGTGCCTGTGTTTGAAGGGGGATTGGAAGAAGGCCTTGATTTCACTGTTTTTTTGTTCAGGATCCTTCATTCGTAGTAAGAACAGAACTAACCCAAATCTCTGTATTTCTGGGAAAGCAAGAGGTATCTCTCATTACAGCAGAAGATACGGAGTGGTAGTTTCATCTTTGGGAAGCACTAGGAATGCCAAAAATGTTATCCTTTGCAGAGATTTACTACAGAGATTAGTGAGCTAGTTATTTAATCATTTAAAGGATTTACAGATACAACTCTCAACCTCTTTGCCACAAGTTTTCTTTCCAAATCCTATGTAAAAGTAGGCTGGGGTGGGGTGTTGTTAATGCAAGCAGGATGAATCCTAGGTGCATTAAGGAGCTGTGTCATCAACTCTGATTAACAGAGAACATATTAGTCACATTTAGTGTTTAATGACTCCAAAGATAATGTGATAATACATGATCCATACTGTGCCCTGAGTTGGTGAAGCCCCATGACAAAAGGAGAAAATAGATAGACGTGCAAAGTATGTTTAAAAACTCTCAATAGCTTTTCCAAGGAGCAATGGTATGTGTTTTAAGCATTGTTAGTTCCCTTTCCTTAGCTCTTCATTGAAGCTAACTTAGCCATTCACTGAATTTCTGTAAATGAAGTAAGCTATTTTCTTCCACTTGCATGATGTCAGATGGCAAGATGGTGGTACTCTCATTCATATGATTTCATCTGACTCTAGCACTCTTTTATACTGGGAAATGGGGTGAGGACTTAGTTCCACTAAGGCCATTGCCGCTGGATTCTGCAGTATATGACCCAGTTTCGGAGAAGTTTTAGTCAGATGATGTCAGCTTAAAATGGAAATTCCACTGCATTTGCATTTTCCTTTCTCCCTGAATAGTGTTAAAGAGTCCAGAGGCAACTTCATATTTCTCAGCAGTAGAGTAAGCATTGCAAGTGGGAGTCCAGGTTTACAGAAATTAAACATGGGTCATATGGGCTTGTCTCTCCCAGTTCTTTTTTCTTTCTGAGGCAACAGTTCCAAATATTCCCCCTCATTATCTTGCATGTCAGCAAAACTGAGTCCCTGGAGTGGCAGCAGGCTGAGAAGCATCATTTTGCTCTCCCTTTCCTTGTTGCTGAATATTCTAAACAGCAAAATTTGATGTCTGATTAGTATTACATAAATATGCAAATTTTCTAGCAGAAAAATTGGGAGGTATCAAATTGCTGTGCTTTTAATGTAAAAGCAAGACTGTAATTTATAAGAAAACTTCCTCTGTGCATAAAGGCAAGTATCCAAGAATGGGTTCCAGTCACACTGCTTATAAAATACTGGCATGCCTCCTCAGCTCAGGCTTTGCGCAAATTCCGTTTAATTTTGCATAGAGGTGCTAATAAAGAATTCAGAATGCATCATATGCTGTTGTTGAAGCTTGTTTAGCAGTGGGGCTAAGATAAAAGAAATAGGCAATTAGGTATATATTTAGCAGACTTTCTACAGGCATCTGGAGTTAATTTCAGCAATAATTCAAAAAACCCAGGACACAGCCTCCTGCTGCTAAGTGAATGTAGGCTGAAAGTGAAAGCTGCTATTTTCACTGAGAAGATGTTTTGTTTGTGAAATTCTCCTACTTGTGCGTGATCGCTTTTCTAGCAAATTACAACATAAAACACAACTCTCCATGAGTCAAGGTGAACATGATGCCATCTTAGGTGATACAGGGTGGTAGGAACAATGAAAGCAATTCCAGACCAAAGAATTTATATAAATCATGTGAGCCTTCAGAGTTACTGAGGCCTTTCAGTAAGTCTTAAGATGCCATTCCCCTAAGCACAAAACATTTGTTTTTGCTGTAGTTGCACAGAAAGTCTTCCTTTTCTGTTGTTATTAGAGGAATGCTTTGCCTTTTGCTATTGCTTCTTTCGCTTTTCTAATCTTGTTTAGGTTGGTGCAGAGAACAAACCAGTACTTTTATTTCAGAAGCGAATGAAGAAATTGATCATTGTAGCAGCCTAGATTTTCCAAGTTTGCTACAGAACTCATGCTCCAAGAACCACGCAACCCACGTTTACTTACTTTTTATATTCTTGAGAATACTTTTTTCTTTTTTTCCTTTTTCCCCCTCTTCCCCTCTCTTCCCCCCTTTTTCTCTTTTTCTTTTTTTTTTCATTTGAGTAAATCCAATGCCATTTCAGTAAATTCAATGTTGCAAAGAGTTCTAGATCTGGAACATTTTTATGGAATGACAGTGAGTCAGGGTATTTCCAAGAGCTTCATTGGAAGCAAGGATGCACGGAGTGTAGTTAGCATGGAGGAGATGCAATTTTATTGATTTAAAGGATGGCTTGAGGTAACAGTAGAGAAAGATTTAACTCTGAGATATGAAAGAAGAAAGAGAGTGATAGGAGATTCTAGCAAAACCAATCCAACATTTGCCAGGGGAAAACACAATGTTAAGTGATACTCAGATTCTGCCATTTTTTTTTGAACAGTGCTAGTATGAGGTTGTATTTCACTTGTTTAGATTAATTATATGAGCAAGAGAATACAATTTCGGGGTGCTATTATCGATGGGCACTTCTGTTTAAAGGTGGGGGGAGCAGGGAATGGGGGATTACCCTCATGAGAACAGTGAAGTCTCAGTAAGTATTATGAATACACACTGGCAAATGTAGAACACCGCAGTTTAAATATATAAATACAAACGAAAGTCTGATTTAAGCTGTTTCTAAAGAACACGGTCATATCAAGCATGTTCTCTCCCCCAAATGCTCATCTAGGCAAATTTGACATGATTCAGGTAGTCCAGATCCTTTCCTGTTCTTGAGACACTGTTGGTGGCCCCACTGCTGTACCATGTCTTAGGCACAGATGGTAAATGATGTTCATTGGTGTGTTCTTCCTAACGTTTGTAGACGTTTCTAATTGGATCATCCACTTGTGAGCCCATTTGGAAAGGTTCTGTCAGGAAAGATGGCAAAAATAAAAGTCTGAAAAATGTATCATTTTGTCAAATGTGTCTCCATATTGACTGCAATGTGCAGTTTCTAAATGGGATTTTTCTTCTTGTTGCTACCAAATCAACTGGTCTGCCAGTTGTCGGAAGAACAACTTAGTTGCTTGTTCATTCATTTTTAAAGCTCATGGGAGTACACACAGTCTGGTTCATGACTGATTTCTAATAGCCTGTTCGTGAGTCTGCACGAACCAGACAGACATGGCAGGATCCTTGCCGAGTTAAAATTAACTTTGGTTCTCCATCATGTGCTGTAACAAACCTTAGTTAGTTTTACCAGTCTCATCTCTGTATGACTGGCTGAATAGCCCTGAGTTTCATCAGTGTTGAGCTACAGTTTGGAATATATCCATGCTATTAATGCATACTCTGGGTCTCCAAACAGTGATCCAGTGTTGCCAGTTTGCACTGTTCTGTCTCCTTTCCTTTACTCTGGAGTCAGATTCTCTCTGCGTGAAGGACAGCTTTAGTTGTGAATAGAGGAGCACAGAGCTCTCTGTGGAGCAGCTGCTGCAGAGATCTGCTGAAGCCATTTTTTTCCCAGCCTTGTCCCTTTTCTAGCTGATGTTGCCTGTTTTTGTGTAACCCTTAATGTGTGGGAAGGTCAAATTGTCATCTGTGATACTCATTTGCTTTCCTGAGACATCTTCTTCTGTTTGGCACTTACAACATGTGTGTTGTGGGAAGTCAGCATGTGAACCATGGCCAAATCACCATTTTGTTTCCCTGAATATACTGGTAAAACTGAAAGCTCAAACCTACCCTTAAGAAAGAGTATAAAGCACTAATGGGCACTAGCCCAAGCAAGATTTCTGATCAGATACCGTGCACTGTGGGAAACAAGGCAGCCAGATAAATCAGCATTGCCCACACCTGATCTGAAATCTGGATTAAGACAGGGTTTTGTGATGGTTTTACTCTCTGTCACTGCATCCTGAAGTCAGTGAAAATCCCTCTAGCATAGCACTCTGTGTAGAGGTAGACAAACATTTCCAATTATTCTGAAGGAAATAAATCCACTTTTTTTAAAAAAATACTTTTTGACACTGTTTTGGACTCACTTTGTTTATAGAATATTGGCTGAAACAAAGTACAAAGTGTACAAAGTTTGTGGATAGCAGATATTGAAGGAATAAATCCTGGGTTTGATTCTAGGTACTTGATTACTGAGGTTATTCATGTTGTCAGTGAATGGACACTGTAGAACTAAATACAAAATATCTAATGTGCTTATATTTCAGGCTATTTGTAGTTTCAGCAGGCAACTTACAACCAATCAGTTTCCTAAGAGGATTTAATAAAAAATTTTTGGCAAACAATTTTAAAAGTACAGCATATTTGAAGAAGTCGCTGAGTTTTTAATTACGTATTAAAAATAAGGTCTAATTAAGTCTCCATATATCTCCTTAAAAACCTTGTCTTAGCTCTTCAGCAGAATGTATATAATGTTGTCATGCAATCTGCCTTTGACAAAACACCATCTGATCTTGTCCTTCATTATTCCTGGTGATTTTGTTTTCTCAGATTATTTACAGCTCCTGTGAGCTCAGGGCTTTGAGTACTCTGTGAAGCAAAAGTTAGGTCTTTGGAGTGCTGGGTTAATACTCACCCAGCTCTGTACAGAGAAACTAGAAGAAATGGAAAGGTTACATGTGTTGTTCACCTTTGAAAGTTTGCTATGTAAATAACAAGATGTGGTATTTACTGAGTATTTCAATTTTTAAGATTTTTGTATGATTGCCAAAGGAGGAATTTTATGAAAAAGGATTTCACAAGACTTTCAAAGTCAATTCTTATCCTCCCTTTTAGTTTCTACACACCACTCCTTGTCGCTGCAATACTGCATTCTGTTGGCAAGGACGGGCTGCTCAGTCAGTGTCCTCACTTTCCTTCATTTATTATGAAAAATGCCCTTTTAACTACTGTCTGTCTGAAAACAGAACACAGAAAATTACTATGTCCTTCTTTTTTTCCCCTCAAAATTATCCTGATGGGTGTAAATATCTAAAAGGAAGGGAAATGGCACTGGTGTTATTCCTGTGACCAGATATTTTAGCTACTTTAAGATTAGCTCAGCAAGCCATGGTGCCTGGAGAGTAAACACGAGTTTACCTGATGTGCTTGTATTGAGAGCTGCATCCACCATAGGTGTCTGCTCCCTCATAAGCTGCTTTTGATCAGGGGAAGTTCTCAGAATCTTCTCTGAAGTTGCAGGGAGGAGGGGAGAAAAAAAAGACACTGACCAGAGAAATTTACAGTTTAATGTTTTTTTTATCTAAAGGAGAGGTAGACGAGGAAAGTTTAACCCAAAAATTAACCCAAGATTTTGGGTTTTAAAAAGTATTCTCCATCCTGTAAAGAAGAGAGCAGTTTTGATGCAGGAATACTTGAAGAGCCCAGGCAAGGGAGAGGAGATAGAGAGAGGTCATTAGAGCAAAATACTTTGAGGGAATTTTGTTCATTTTGGCGATGCCGCAATATGGCAGAGTTTGATCTCTAAAAGATATGAAATTAGAGATGATTATTTGGAAAACTGGGTTAAACTGTGAACTGTTTAAGGACGATTTCCCAGACTTGGATGAATTTCTTACAACACTTGTGGGGACGCAGGTGCAGTTGATTTAGTTTGGAGTTGAGGGAAGCTTGCTTGTTTGTTTCTTTGTTTTTCCTCCCCATGCATAATGTAGCTTCTCTCTGCCAATGTGTTGTGATCAAAGGCTTTTACCTAAGTGTACTGCCGGAAGATGTTGGTGATAGAATCCTTTGCTGAGTGTTAATTACATTCTGCTTGGGAGTTTGGAGTTTGGAGTCTTTCTGTGTCCTCATGTCTATTGAAAGACTGTCCTGAGATTTGAGATTGAATTGTGAAGGTGTTGCTGACCTTGTGTTCTTGTTTTTTCTGTCAAGACTGGAAATATTGATGTTCATACCGGTGACTGCAAAATTCATTAACAGTCAGGAGCTGTTGATGAGAAGAAACTGAGTGAACAAGGGAAAAACGTTGAAGCCAGAACACTGACCGCTTGATCAGAATAGTTCCTTTTACAGTTGTTACATCAAACATGAATAATTTCCTCTTGAATCATTTCAGTTAAGTAATCGGAAATTCTATTGATCTGCACAGGGCTTACAATACCACAGTCTTAGCAGCAAGGCTAGGATTACTACAAAGAGGTATTGCTGGCCGTTATAGCAGCTGAGCTTGTGTTAGCACCATGTGAGGAGCTGCAGGCCTCAGCTAGCTTATAAATTCTCTGATTTAGGGCTGGTATGGATGAGTAGAACTCCAGGTGCTTCTAACCTCACTGATAAATCTGAAGGATGTTGACTTAACATAGCTCAGCATTTTGAATGTGTCAAACTGACTCAAAGTTTATATTCTTTCTGTCACTTAAAAGTGCGGAAATGTTTTATCAATTTACTGTCCAAAGAAAGATAGTCATGAGCAGGATGAGCACAAAACACCTGAACAATTCTTCTGAGATGATGCTAGAAGACCTGCTCTCTCTCCTGCTCTGTGCTTCCTTCCCTGTTTTGTTGATGCAGTGCAGGTGACTGCTTTGTCTGACTTCTCACAGTGGATCTCTGCAGCTCCCCTCTCATTCGCCAAGCATTTGAGTCACTGAAAATCTAGGAGTAGCAAGGGACGTGCTAATATCTTGTGTCCATTTTTAGTAATAGGTAAACCATATACAGAAATCTGAAGATTTTTTTCATCACTTAACAAGTTAATAGAACAGACAAATAGAGAATCTAGGATGCTTTGCTGTCTGTTCTTACTAGTTCCTGTCTTACTAGTTCCTATCTTACTAGTTCCCGTGTATAATAAAGGGTAAATTCTCATGTTTTGAGATGGAAATAAGCTTTTTTTTTTTTTTAAGAAAAAATGTTAGGAAGCAAAATCTTCTAAGCATTGCTGAAAAAGGTATACAGAACTGTTAGATTACTTGTACTCTGTTGGATTACTTGTACTGAATTATGTCCGAATTTCAGTAATGCCCCCTAGATGTAGTTACTGCATAATGAATGGAATATAGACGATGTCCAGCTGGTTATGGTATATATTATACCATAGTGTACTCTCATGCATAGTGTATTCTCATGAACTGTCCATGAGTTATAGGAGGTAACAGATTTATTCTGAAATTACTGTAGAGAAGATGGTGTCATGTATTGCTGTCCTCTGTTACACTAGGAGACTCCTGGCTATTATTCTGCAGTAACAACTTGCTTTTCACTGAGCATGTTGCAAACACATGTTTGGCTGCTGGGCAGCATTACCAAGACTAAGGCGTCTTGCAGTAGCATGCGTTACAGCTGCACACTTTTGCTTCCTTTGGTTGTGATAACAGTGCTCAGCATGGCAGTCACCTTGCTGCACTTAATTCTGCAATTTATCATGAATTTCCTGCCTGTCTGGAGGGCTGCCTGCTTTTTCCATATGACCATTCTCGCCTCCTTCCATTCCTGTCAGAATACGTTCAGAAACAAATGCAGCATGTTTTTGTCAATTCTCAAAAATGTAGGTACGCTCTTTGCTCTTTGCGCCATCTATCTCTTTCTTTATCACTCTTCCATTATGTCCATTTTCCCTTTTGTCCCATGCACAAAACAAGCTTGCCAGGAGCTTGTTTCTGTTATCTAAGACACCAGAGTTGTGCCCACTAGGTTGGTGGGAGGGAGTGTAATCTTTCCGCGTCAGCGTATGAGCCTGTTGCTGATAGCCTTCCGAGTACTGCTCCTCTCACTAGATAAGGGACAAATGGTAGAGAAAATCTGTTATTGTGGTACAATACAGGTGATTGTTTAGGGGCTGTTTAAAGCATTTTAGTTCTATTCTGAGACTTCAATTACAGCAGTAGTGCAGTAAGTACAGAATTACCTTTCTCGGTGGCTTATATATTATACCAGCACTCCTGATAATTTACCAGAAATTTCTGTAGGAGTAGATTTGATTTGAAGTGTTGAATTTGATTTCTTTTGCCTCCATCAGCCATACTGCTTAGCTCAAGGTGCTAAACTGAGATGCTTCATGCTACCAGGTACACAAACTACATCCCACTTTTGATGTATTTAACAAGAGAAGAGGAGGAAAACACCATAATATACCATAGCATTCTGTTCTTTCACTCAGCTAAAAAATCTACAGAGATCCTGACAAATTGTTTTTTGTCGAGAGAGAACCTATTTTCAGGAGTAGAAGCTAGTATTTTCTTCCAAACTGTGGAGATCTGAAAAAATCTGACCAGAGTTTTCACAGGGGTAGAGGACTTATAGTTTAAAATAATTTATTTTTGTCAGATCAAATCTATCTGTTTGAAGCCAGAGAGACAAGAATCAAAGTTTCTATCATTAATTTTGAAAAGCTGAGACTTAATCACTGGAAAGCTTTGAAAAAATCCAGCAAGCATGTTTGCACCCTTAAGTACCTGAATAACATTAGAGTTTAAACTAAAGATTAATTTGCATTTTCATCCAAAAGATGCTTCTCCTATGTGTATTCCATTCTAATGCTTATTTTCTAGCCTCTGTTATATGTGTAGTTGAATAAATGCTACAGTTGAATCCTTTCAAAAGTAGAATTTGGAGGACATTTCTCCAAGCTGCCTCCTTTCTTCCCTCTTTCTCTCTCTGTCTGCAGTCTCGGCAAGTGGCATCAGAGCTCTCAATCCCGCTGGCCATATGATCTTCTTCCTTATAAGAATTTAAATATGAGAGAAAGTTTTATTCTCGGTGTTATCCATTTATGTACTTTACTCTGATTTTTCTGTAGTCCTCTGTATTTCCATTCAGCTTTTGTGTGGTCTGATGGGCACTGTAAGCATTAACTCCCATTCTGCACCTAGCCTGCACTTCATATTCTTAGCATTGCTGAGCAGTTAGTACAATATTTATGTAGCCTTTTTAGGTGCTTAGCACAGAGTTCCAGTTCTGCCCTTAGTCTGTCAGACACAGCAGACTAGGAGGAGTTGTACTTTTCTGATGAGTACTTATTTCCCATATCTAGTAGGCAGCAGATGACTCATTGGAGCAGCCAAGTTTTCTTTTGGATTCAGAAGTATTCCTTTTGGCCTTGCTGGCTTCCTCATATTTTCTTGCAATTTTTGCAAGAGCAGACCATCTGTATCTCTAATGCTGCTTTTTTACCTTGACTCCAACAGAAGTCTTCAGGGGTGAATTCAGCCCAGTGAATCAAAATGTAAATAGAAACCTATAATTGCACTTCCAATTCTGCAGTGTCTAAGATTTTAGCCATACAAAAGGCAATTGGATGTAACAGTAGCATCTTAACATACAGGAATTGCTGATTTAAAAAATGAGTTTGATTTAGTAGTTATTTGAAATAACTTTCAGTGGAATAAACAGGTCTGACTAAAGCTGTATTTTGATGTGTCCTGAAAATGTCCTCTTGAATTATAAACTGGGGTATTAGTGTGCAAGGTAAAGCCACCATTGGCAGAACAAGTTGCATAAAGCTGAGATTGGAGAGTTTCAGCTGGTAGAAGTAATAATCTGAGGTGTTTTGTTTTTTGCACTTTAGCATAAAAAATGGTTCATTTGCTGATGTTCATGGTATTAACAGAAGATACTGTAAAAAGGCAACTGTATAATAAGGTTATAAAACCTTCTCACTAGAAGTTGGAAGAATTATGAAGCAATCTCGCAGTTTAGCATAGGAAAGCAAAAATAAAAAGGGTAAAATATTTATTATGAGATATTATTTTATACTCTACAGTATAAAAGACAGTCTGTTAGCTTATTAAAATAAATTTTGACTATTGCACACACAAATCATTACCACCGAAGATAGTATTCTGGATTTCCTATGTATGCACAAGTCATAATCTGAGCTATGCTTTCTTTTGCTAGAAAGGATTGTGGTAAGTGTAGTTAGCAAAAAGCTGCACGCAGCATCCCTAACTTTTCAAAGCCCTCAGGGGCTTTTCAAAGCCTTCTCAGGGCCCTGAGAGCTGTGCCCAGGAGCCCTAGCACGTCCCTCTCCTGCAGACCAGGCTGGTGCTGTGGGGAGCTGAGCAGTCATTTGCTTGATTAAATGTGCCATCTAGTGGTTATGTGGTGATAATTGGTTTAAAAAAATGAACACAAAGCCAATGGACTTTTTAAGATTTTCACACCAGTAGGGAAAATGAATAAGAGTTCACAAATCCTCATTTTTACTCCCTTATTTCCCCTAGAGCAACAGGCATTTGTAAGTTGTCTTTTTTTTCTTCTCAAAGTGCAGCTAATTTCTTCTGCCTATTGTCCCCTCTCTTTGCTAAGATCTAAATAGAAGTCATCATCTGGATAGAAATATTTGGGCAGAATGATTAGCGCTGTATTGGTAAACCTTCATAAGTTAAATTTTAAAAGTCACTTTCAGTACCTGCAACTGAAATGTTGCCATACAAAAACTTTGTTCAGATTTCCAGACCTGCCTTGCTTTCCTCAGCACCAGTCCCCCATCACCAGCATTTCCCTGATGTCTGTCTGTCTTTTCTATTACAGCTAAGCTTCTGGCACACTCTCCTTGGCTGCTGTGCCAGCTGGATCTTGTACATCAAGTAGCCACCAGAGACAGCCCTCGGCTGCTGCACAGTACTTTAGTGCTTAGCAACATACAGAGATAAATCTTGTTGCTTTGTTTTAATTTGGGATTCCTATCTGTGCTGTTATTTCCACTAAGTAAGAATTTGTATTGTAACAGTCAAACAGAGCTCCATTCATTCTTAGAAACCTCCTGGTTTGAATCTTCTCAGGTGTTCACTATAGTTTCAGATATGGCTGGAATCCCACATTAACTGAAGAGTCTCAGACAAATATTTAAGTTCCACAGGGCACATGAGTGGAAGAAGCTGATATAAAAAAAACAAGAACATAATAAAGTAGCCTTTATATTAATCAGGAAAGGAGTTATTTGGGGCAACCAACACCTACCAACTTCAAAAAAGGAGAAATGTTGAGAATCTTTGTTTTCTATATCTGATGGTTGTTAAGGTCATTTATCTCTGGAGATGAAGAATCATTTGTCACTCCTCATCTACTACTAGTCAAATTGCAGGTTTTGCTGCTCTAAGAACCAAATAAATGTGTGGATCTCATTTAATCAAGCATTTGACATCTTTATTTAAAAAGATTCCTTTAAAATGTTGTTGACTTAAAGAAAACGTTATTTTTCTGTCACTTTCTCTCCTAGGATATTAAACACAACATTGTTTGAACTATATGAAGCTCTGGGCAATTTTCCTGCCTGGTGGGTCTTAAACATGCTGCTTGCACTTCTTCAAGTTCTACACTGTTTTTGGTCTTATTTAATCGTAAAGGCAGCCTATAAAGCTATTTCAAAGGGCAAGGTAAGACAGCACAATTCTGTTTCATGTTTCAACATTTTAACATTTTCAACATCTGTTTCAACATTTTAAGTTTTACAGAATTCACTGAGGGTCATTGACCTTCTGATTACTTCCTCCTTATAGTCTGTTTCACAGAACCGAATTACAATCAGGAGGAGAGCGGGTGGGGAGAAGGGGAAGAAGCAGCAAATTGTTATCTGTGGGCTGCCAGTTCTTTTATTTTTCTTTATATTCGTTGTTAGGAAAGCATTAATTTCCCAGCTAATCGAGATAGTTACAAAAATATTAATACTTTATTGTCTTTGTTAGTGGCACAGTTCTGGATCTGAACCTCCTTTAGTTTTTAGTATTGATGAGGCTCTACAAAGGGCCATATACTCTCTAGGAATCCCATGGTAAAACCAGTTGGGACAAAATACATTATCTCAGTGCCATTGTTATAGTTAAAAGGGAGATGTAATTCACCTAAGGAAATACTAACCTGAGTCTGTTTTCTAGGTAGGTACTGCTCTCAAATTTAGATGATCAAAATTACCTTTATAGACCCAGTTATGTGAATTACAGGAAACCATTTTTTCTGAAAATGGTAAAGCACATAAGTAGGTATTTTAGATATATGACCACCCAGAGGTGAATGGGAGTATTCCTGCAAGTTCTTTCTAAGAATGTATCTAAGAACGAGGATTTAGCCTCTTGCAGGGTGGAGCAGTGAATCTGCCATGAAAGACAATGCAGCTGTAATCTGTGTTTTGCCTAGAAGCCACACTTCTTTTCTCCTCTGCTTTGGCAATTATTAGCCTCAGCTGTCCTGTTTGAATTAAACCAATGACTTCAAAGAGCATTATGTACCCTCTCTTACTCTGCTTGTTTGTGCTTCTCCTTGTGCTTTGCTGGAAGGCTGGGAAGTGGAACCCTTTGCATGTAAGTTCTTTTAAATTCACTATGCAAAAGACATATTCTCTGCAATACTATTTTTTTTCTTTTACAGTTTCCATAGTTATTTATATCTGATGTTTATGTGCACCTGACTGAACAGAGTAGAGAGAAGTCTCTTCAGGATGCTGAAGGGATGTAATGCCCAGCTCTCAAACGTAGTGATCTTCACCTGTGAAATTTCAAAGAGCTACAAAGAAAGAGAGAGGACTGCTTAATCTAAAGAATACATATACTTAGTCTATGGCCATAAACTGTCAGGAATGAAGCTCAGGTCATGGTCAGTGTTCCTATGCACCACTCTTGCTATCTGAGATCCAAAACTGGAGCTGTCTGGTATGACAAGTTATGGAAACCAGTACTCGCACCTTTGCCTACCCTCTAGCTCTGTTCTGTGAGGAACACAGCCTCAAGAGAGTAATGAGGGAAGCAAGTTAGTGTGAATATTTTATATTTATCCTGACATTATCAGATCATAGAGAAGCTCCCCTTAAAGGAAGCACAGGAATCCCTGCACCAGATGGTAGTCTGGTATATTAAAGATTCAGGAAGTAAACTTGTAGTACAAGAGTAGAGGAAATCGTAGTAGACTGAACTAGAGAACTTGGATGTTTCCTTTAGTCTGCACACCACCCTTCGTGTTAACCCTGTGCCTTCATTTGAGTATCCTAACCTTTGATGCACCAGTGGGTTCTCACCTTGTCTTTTTCACAGAATTTGGATGTATAGACCTCCATGTTTTGAAATGAGTCTAGACAGGCAAGGGCAGAGAGGCCTGCCGAAGCTGAGACTGCTCTCAAAGCTCCATTTAAAAAAAAAAAAAAAAAAAAGGCCTGAATTGTCTGATTCTGGCTGAAACAAAAAAAGTGTTCCCTTAAGTAGCCTACTGCTTGCTTTTATTTCTCAAATTTTATAGGTCGCAAAGGATGACCGAAGTGACATTGAGTCAAGCTCAGATGAGGAAGACACAGGACCTCGTTCAAAGACACTACACAGCAGTATCACTACTAATGGGACTGGTGGTGCCAATGGGACAAATGGATATCTTAGTGGTGGCACTTGTTCAGAGGAGCATTAATTCTTGAGTTCAATCATGAGAGATGAACAGAATGAACTGTTTGCTACTGGAAGTAAATTATAAGTTGTGAATGCAGTTTCTTCATATATCACAGCATCAGAAAAAGTTAGGAGTATCAAAGCATTCTGATAGTGCACTGCCATATTCCCTGTTTGTGAATGAAGAAGATGCACCATTCTGTATACGTAGGCGCATGCTGTATGTGTATATAACTGACACAATGGGAGCCGTATTTTCATTTTTACTGTCTTTAAAATATTATTTATTTTGTATATTTTCTGGGAATTTCTGGACAAAAGGGAATATCCTTACTCAAACTTTAGCTCTTTGGATTCTCAGTGACGGGGAGCATCAAGCTCAGAATTCTTCTGTCCATCCCTGTTGCTTTTGCTGGGTCTGCTATAAGTAATAGTTGCTTGATTTATTACTTGCAGTAAGATAGAACATAGCTTTACAGATTCTAGCTTGCTTCAGATATTTTTGCTATCTTTGTGTTTAAAGTGCTGGTTTTGAAATTGCCTATCAAATCACGGTGGCTGTTTCTCCAACATAAAGTTTTAGAACATTGGGTTGGTATTTTAAATAGTATCTAATGTGGTCAATTAGCAACTGAAAGAAAGAAAACCTGTGGTAATTGTGGAACATTATTTTAGCATAATTTAAAATCTGAATTGGTGGTTAATTGCATTAGAAGTAGACTTGATTAGTTGTGCAAATACCCAAATGCACAATAATTTATGTCAACAGTCAGGATAAAATTACTCATTTTTGCCTGGCAATTTTTGACCTCTACAGATTTCTGCTTTTTGCACAGATTCTGTGTTGAAATTGTACCATTGTGAATTCAGAACTCACTCCTGAAACTGTTCTTGCAAACATCTCATCTTCAGAAAGATGAGAGCAGGAATATAATAGAAAAAAAAAAAAAAAACAGTAGATAAAAGGTCATTTCTTCCTTGTTTACAGCTCAATGTAGATATGGTTCTTACAGTTATTGTCACTTTCTTGGTAGGCTGAAGAAAGGATAAAAAGCAGAAGGCTATACATTACTAGAAGAAGTTTATTTTAAATGCATGAAAGCTTGAGCAAAAGTTGCTTAACATAATTCACAGCAAGCTTTGAAGGCTCAGCAGTATTTTATTACCTCTAGAAATAAACTTAAGGGTGATCATAAAATAATTTTGCTCTCCTGTTTCAGCCAAGGTTTATGAACCATGTTCCGAAAAGAGCCAAATAACACCCAAAATAAACATCATCTTTTTTTTAACTCTATAAACTTCCTCCAGTTTTTAGAACAAAATTTGATGTTATATTGCTAAGAATCATACAATTCTTGCAGAACACTTTTCTGTGATTATTTACAGCAGTGCCAGAAGTAGGAGAGGTTTCTGGGCAACAAGACTCTATGCAACCTAGTCTTCAACAGTATTGTGTATGTGACACAGAACCAATGTGCTTATAGACCAAAGACAAACACACGTGGGTGCGCACACTCACACACACATACACACTCTTACGTATTTTTATATATATGATATATATGTATGCATATGTATGTTTTTTATATATACACATATACATGCATACATATATATATAAGAAAAGGAAGGAACAAAATAGGAAAAGGTCGTAAAGGTGTGTCTCCTATATACAAAGGAATTGGTGTGCCATGTTCACTTGGAATGCTATGCCAGGAAGTATTGATTCTTTTACCTATGCAAATAGCAAAATATGTAAGGTTTCTGGTGCCATAAAACATGCTATGTATACAAAGTATACCGAAGAAAGGTGTGTTGCCACTTCTTTCTTTTGAAAAACTGGGATTTGTTCAGTTCTATTGGTGGCCCTTGAAAACTTCTGAAATCTTTCTTACTCATAGGGACCTTTGTGTGCTAGCTAGAAATGTGCTGAAATAAGGACAGAATGCCATGAATCCAAATAGCTCCTCCACTTAGTGGAAGATAAAGAAAAGTGAAAACTTGTAAATCATGGGAAAAAATGGAAGTTTTACTACTGTATGTTGATATGTATAACCCACAGAGCATCTTTTGAAAAATGCCATTGTCATCTTTGTAATTCAGCAGCTACATAGGTTATGTGCCTGTGAGTGTATTTGAGAGAGTGGGAGAGTGCTACTTGGATTCTCCCTCAGAAGTTTCTCAGCCTCTGATTTTTCTTACCTGTCTCCTGTGCCTCTCTGATTTTATACCAGTTGTCTGGAGAGCATGAGATGTGGAATGATATATGTGAAAATAGAGCGATTGCTATAGGAAATATCCCATCCACAGTATTTGAAGTAGTTCTTGTTTAGTAATTACTGTCAAAATGATACCGAGATTTTAAAACAAGACCTTTAAAATGAGAGATATATTGAATAAGCATAATGACCTGTTAAGATGGCCGTTGAAGATGTTTAAACATGTTTAAACACTCTTTTTCCATGGTGTTGATTACTGCCTTCACTAGACCATTTCCCTTATGCAAAGACAGTTGAGAAATATAATGTCCAAGAATGGGCTGTGATATTTTGAAATGCCCCCAATTTCTAAAAGCTTATGAAATATTTTATTCTGCCCTGAAGACAGAATGCTGCTCTAACTTACCAGTGTACATCCATGGTATTGGTGTAGATGTAATTCTCTGTAAGGACCTTCATGCAAGACAGGAGGCTTATGGCCTCCGTTGGGGCTCTCCAGCTGTGCCAGGGCTGGGATTCAGCCAGGCAGGGCTGGGATCCCGGAGCTGACCCAACGTGCAGCTACTGCGGTTTAGCTGACCCTTGGTCACCTGTTCAGCTCCTGTGACCTAGGCATGTCCCAAAGTCCTTTCTTAACAGCCAGGGATAAACTATATAGGTATGAATTGAAAAAAGGAAAGATGAAACTCTCAGATGAGACATTTGTGCTAAAAATGGGATAAGAATAAGGAAAGATCATTAAACTTCCCTGAATAATAACTAAGATTTCAAATTACAATTTTTTATGGAAATGAAAAAATCACAATTTTATGACTTTAGTGAGAAGGACCAAATGCTGTAGTGACCATACTTGGCAGTGTGTTTTAATTCATTGCTTTAACCAATGGTTGTCAAAACTTTGGTTCCATCTTCTACTCCTCACAGAGAGTACAATGTGGTGCATTATTTTTAATTTGAATTTGTTTGCTTCTCTGATGAAAATCCTTGCAAAGTGCTTTTGGAGGCCATTAAGTATTTAGAGGATAATTGCATGTATTCCAGAAAATTTATTGAAGTGATTCCTACAGCTCTTGGTAAATGCAAGGTTTTATAAGGTTCTGTATTTTCTTATCTTTTGTAGAATTGTCATTTTAGTCATTTTAGAAATGAGGCTTTGTATTCTATAAACTATTTGTTTTCAACTTCTAGGCTCCCTTGTTATAGTACAGTAAAAGACACAGTGGTTGAGATGTTGAAGTAGCAAAAAGAAGAAAGAATTTAGGCTGTAGACGTTATTAGTACATAGTAACAAATTGTCTTCTATCTCTAGCCATCCCAGAATATAGCAGAATAAGATTTAGATCTTATTTTATTTGCTGTTTTCCATAACTGTTTCCATAGCAAACGCATATTTGACATGTGTTGTACCAAACAAAAAATCAGTGATTTTTTTTTTTTCATAAAAAGCTTAAAAAATGTAGAAAATGGTAGAAATATCTGATCAAACAAGGTTGGACTTTGGAGTCATTTGGATCTTGATTAGTGTTAAGAGTGCTAGTTCTAAAATACCAAAGTGTCCCACGCTGTTTCCTTCTTACCGTTTTGTATTTTTTTGTATGTGTTATTTGTTTAATGATGCCCACAGAATCGGAGCAGATGTCACAGTTTTCTTCTGGAAGTCTTCAGATGCTCTTGTTGCAGCCTGTGAACATCCTGTACAATCACCAATGACAAATCCTTTCCTGAGACCCAGCAGCAAGCACTAAAGCTTTGCTTACATTGAAGTGATTTGGGTCTTAAATCTGCATCCATTTTGAGCGAAAATCACTTTATGGTTCCAAACGGAACCCAATGGCAAAAGCAGTTACCTTGCGGCAAGTGTCAGTGATAGATCAACAGGAGCTGATTTAGACACTGCACATGTTTCACACAGACTCTTTTAGTAAGAAAACTAATGCCTCTTTCATTCATGTTCTCACTGCAGCCTTCTGCAGTCTTGGAGAAACATAGGCTGTCATTGGTTTTCTACAGTTGATGCTTTGGTATTTTTTTAATCTATTTGCTACAACTCATTTTTGTATGTCTCCTATTGTCTACTTCTCGTGACATTTGTGTGAGAGGAGTTTCTCAATATTTTTTACCCTTTCTGTAATGTAGACTCTGGGAGGTCCAACTTCAGTGTTCTGCAAACTGCAGTTGCCTTTAAACCCTAAAGCAAAACCAGTCTATATTACTTGTGTTCTGGCTGGTTTTGATTTGGAACAGGGACTTAGTGGGAACTTCAGTAAGAAAAACATATTTTATTTTAATTTTCTTTAAAAAAAATGGTGAAAGTTTGGAAAAGTGGCATATATGTATAGCTTTTAAATTGTAAGGATTTCTGACTGCAGTTGCAATGAAAACACAGTGTTTGACTGTGTCTGTACACAGTTCTTGTTTTTTGAAATTGCTTTCAATCAAAAATGGAGAAAATACTATAAAATGGTGTTTTGGAGCCATATGAACGATCATCCATGTCAGATTAAAGACCAAAACGATTGTCTTACAGGACCTAAAATGATCTGTGCAATAAAACACATTTTATGGCTTCTGTTGAGCTTCAACCTCTGGCAGTCCCAGGATTCAACTTCCGTACCCGAGCTCTCGTATCCCACCATGCATGTTGATACCTACTGCGGGTCAGGGTGAGACAGATGACACCATTTCACCTGTGTTTTCATGAAAATCCTGTGCTTGAAGCAACTCTTTCAGAAATACAGTGATGTGTTAGAGCTCCACTGTTGCAAACACAGTGATGTGCTAGCTAGCTAGGAGTGCTTTCATGTATAGCTGTTGTGCACAACTTCAGGAGTTATTTTGTGTTTAACTTGGGTTGTTTTGTTTCTAATTGGGAAGGTAATTACTCTTCATTGAATCTCTGGAACCAATCAGTATTGTGGGCTATTTTAATTTGGAGACACTTTCATAATAAAAATAAGTATTAGGAACGTAATGTCGTTTTCTTCTCTTTTCTGTGAAATGCAAACATAGTATTTTCCTTTTAGCTTGGAGGCTAGATAACAGTCCTCTAAACTCCAGCATTTTTAGAGTAGATCCTTGTATGTTTTTGAGTTTGTCACTGTGATGTTTTCTGGTACTTCTTGTACAAGACGATTTCTGACAGTAAATGTTAGGAGGACGAGTTCTCTCTATACAAATCAAAAATAAAAAAGACATTTTGCCACAATTTCAGAAGTAAATTTTTTCATGTTATTGTTTCTGACTTTCTATTGTTTCAGCTTGTGCCACTTTGGAAAATCTCGGAGTTTGAGTTCCGTAAAAATAGATGTTCATTCAGATGTTTCAGACTATGCCAACTCCTGGCCATTTGTGAAAATAAGAGAAGGGCCACTGTGGTACAAGGGTGGTTCTTAGAGGAAAAACTGCAGCTCTTGATTTTACGAAGGAAACTGCATCTGTGGGTTGCACCGATTAAACTTTTCAGACCTCTGCCATTGCAGAGTACACCAGTTCTGCTCATTTATTTATGATAGGATTGTGTATTTTTTTCACTACTGCTAAAAGCAAAAGGAGTTAAGGTTTTCTTCCTAACTGAGGAGATTTCCACATGTAGCAGTGTGCTGAGCTGGAGTTGCTTCCATACACTAACTAAAGTAGAGCCCACAAAATACAGTTGTCAGGCAGCCTTTGGTGCAGCATTGCAAGGTTATGAGAAATTATTCAAATGACAGGATGTATTAAAAAAAAATGCATCTTCAGCAGAAAAGGGAGGCAACAGTTCTCAAAACACAGGGATCTGTTGCACAGGAATCTTCATACATCAGTTGGAATTTTCCCACTAGAAGAGAAGTAATCCTGGGGATTTGCATCATAATTACAGACCTGATTACTATAGTTAACCCATCTCCATGATAATATAGAGAGATAATCTCATAGTGCCTTTAGTGTGGCATTTAAATACTTGTTTATTGAAGAGATTTATCAAGGAAATCCAGCTATGTGAGAGTTTGTCCATTTGTGTCTCTAATGGCCTTTGCTTCCTATTCTACATTATACCCCTCTGCTTATATAGCACAAGGAAGAAGCCATGTGTACAGAGAGTGACTAAGGATAATGTGAAAGGAGCAGGAGTTCCTTGCCATACTGCCTGGGAGTGTGGAAAAGGCCACCTGTACAGGAAACTGCTTCTCAGGTGAAGAACGCAGACTGTCTGTGTTTCTCCAAGAGAAGTGCAAGCTGGCGGCTGCCCACGGGGAACAGCATTTGCGGGAGCAGCAGAGTCTCCAGCAGCGCAGAAGGTGAGTGAAGGGATCCCAAGGAGAGCAGGGCGCGTGGGGCGCAGGGCCCGTGAGCTTGCGAGAGGCATTGCTGCTCCACCTGAGGCTCTGCCAGTGTGGAGGAAGGTTGATCTTATTTCCCTAATTTATGCTGCACTTTTTCTGTCCCCTTCCTGCTCTGTTCTCTAGGATGTCCTATTCCTGCCCCTTGACAGATTTCACACAGTCTACATTTGTCAAAGAGTTGCTTTCTCGAGCAAATTTCACAGAATGGGCTGTGAATTCACACTCAGGTATAGAAGAGTCCAGGATGATTTAATATGACCATCATAGGTTGTTCTCCATGCAGTTTCCATATTTATTGGAATTGGGAATATTAAAATGTGAACATGCTCAATACTGGAAAACATAAGAAATAGCAAATGAGTATTAGCATGAATCATGAGTATTAAGCTAGAATTCAGAGTGCCTCTTTTGTGAGCTGGTAGTTTAGTCCTAAAGGAAGGACCTGGTGGGACCAAGGATGATTTGGGGAAAGAGGAAAGTGAAAATCTTTTTAGAACTAGTGGAAGAAAAGCACTGAAAGATTGTGCCATTTGGGCAAGACTTAATGACTTCGTGAAATTCAAGCTAACCCTAACATGAGAGGAACTATGGACTAGCACAGAAAAGAGCCCTGAGAAGATTAGGTACATTCGCAAAATAAATTGAGGCTCAGCTCTGAGTTAATGCATCCTGCGGGACAGGAAGCTACGGACACAGACAATGGGAGAAAGACATTGAAAAGCAGTAACAGTGAAAAGGATGTGGGGATAGGTAGGAATAGCAAATTGGACTTGAGTTTGCAGTGTTAGATGCTGAGGGGAAAAGAGTTAGTGCAATTTTTGAGGCAATATGAAGTTATATCATGGAGCAGGGAGGTGGCAATCCTCTTCGGAGCTTCAGTTGGTGTTCATCATACTTCCCTTCATGAGTGGCCTGCTTCTTGGTACTGTCACAGTGGAGACGAGGAGACACTGGAAATGCAAAATGACACAACTACTGCACAGGAAGCTATTAGATCCAGTCCTTAACACATGCACATAGCCAGGCTGCAGCTGTGGAGCAAGAAGGGGCAGTTTCTGCGAGTCAGCAGAGCAGGAAAGGAAGTCAATCTACTTAGAAACACAATAGAAAAAAATACATCTATTTCTATTGCAGGGCTGCTTGTTCCATCTTTAAAATCATAGGAAATGCTACTGCAATGCAGGAGATATGCAGCCTCCTTTGCATGTGCCAGATTTACACTCTGGCTATAAACTACTTCTGAATTGATGAGCTATGAAAGGATGAGCTATGCAATAGATTTAAAGTCTCTTCAGCAATACTGATGCTCCAGAGCTGCTGCATGACAGCTTTGCCAGGGCTAGAAGATCAGAGTTGGGGCTTTGCCAGGGCTGCATTCAGCAGTAGGGAAGTCCTCTTCATCTTATTTTCACACATTCCAAGATGACTGAGCAAGGCTTTCCACAGCTGCCTGACTTTAAGTATTTCTTACTTTATTTAGGCACTTTCTTGTACTTTCCTCATGCGGAAAAAATCAATCTGAAATTCAGAGGTGAAATGTGATCCTTACTTAGAACTGAATCAGCTCTGTCCTGTACTAACGTGTTTAACAACTCTCTGCCCCATCTAGGCCCTTTTAAAAGATAACCTCCCCTCTTATCTCCCAATAATAACAATTTTAATTACTGTCTCCTCTAAGATATCTTTAAAAGAGCTGCTTACTAACAGAAGGACATGCTATTTATAGTCATTTTTGCCAAATCTCTTGTCCGGTTTTACTTCAAACTTCATCCAGCCAAAACACTTTGATGTGTTATAGTTTTGATAGGTAGTTTCTCAGTGAGCAACCTCAGAGTAGCATCAGTGCCTGTAGCCTTTACTATGTGGGGCAACCTAATCCATACACCAACTCCAGCAGATGATATCGGCTCTGGGCTCTGAGCTAAGCCATGCTGCTGGTTTAAGTGGCCTCCCTGACTTTCATGCAGTGCAGACACTTCTGTGAGAGCACCTTTGGTGAGTGAGGCCAGCTCGGCCCAGCCGCTGGCCCTCGTCCGTCAGCTCAGGCCTAAAGACCAGCTGAAGGATTTGCAGGAGGCGGAGTGGCACTATCTGAGGACAACTCCCAAAACTGTAGGAAATCGGGGTTTAGCACTTCTACTTCTCAAGGTATGATTTGTTTATATGCTCAAGGGCCTGAAGCATCACGCGTACGTGACACTTGGAGGCAGCAGGGAAGGTGCGAGGTACAAAGCACATGGAGCGTCGCTGCTTGGCAGCCCAAGGCAAACCCCGCCCTGCAGGCACACCATCCTGTTTCAGCAGTGAAAGCCGCGTGTAATTCAGTCATAACTGTTGCTTTCAGAAACGTAAAAAAGGGAAGAATAGCACCATAATTATTTACTAGAGATAGTTTCATGACCTTAAAAAATTCTGTGATTTTCCTGCATGACTAAATGATTTGTGTATAGATATGTTTGTTATAGGTGATTTGGCATGGCTTTTCAAAAGTTATAAATGACTCACAAGTGAGTGCCTGGCGATTTATATGGCAGGACTAATTTAAACAGTTTCAGAGTACTGAAAAAGTTCACAGCCTTTAAATGAGGCATTCAAGAAGATGATACTTCAGTAATGGAACAATGCAATAGGAATATAAATGACAGAAGCACAGCATAATTTCCTTGTCTTTTTCTAGTTTCACGTGTATAGCCAATATTTTTTTGCTTTTAAAAATATGCCTAACATCTGAGAGGGTTTAAACCCCACTCTTGAAGCTGTCACAGAATGAGCAAGCGCTCTGTCCTGGTAGCCATGGGCACGGCTGCAGCGACGTGTTCCTGTGCTGTCCAGCAGCCGGAGCCCCGGTGACAGTACATAACCCTGCCCTCGTTGTCCCTGCAGTTCCTGGGTGTAGCGATATTGTGCAGCTTCATCACAAATGGAAAGTTCCACCTAGCCACAGTTAAGTGTGTGAAACTGTGTTAGAGCAAAGTGCCTTTGATAAAGGCACAAAAGGTTGACTGAAGATTTTTAAGACAGATCTTCAGCTAGCATAATAGCTGGTACTGGATGGGGTGGAGCCAGGCGTCACAGGATGATTTTACTACATATTTTATTGACTAACATTTTGCTTTCTTTTTTCTTTTATCCTTAGCTTTTCCTTGCTTTGGGAGTATCTGGCTCTATTCTAGAGCAAGGAAGATCTGCATCTGGTTTCTCTGGGACAGACAGTAGGTTTGTTATTCAAACTCTAGAAGGAGTTGTAAAGCTTCAAATCACACACGATACACACTGCAAAATTTACTACTTGATTTAGAGGTGTGCACAGAATATTTACAACTAGCATATCATCTTTTCTAGCAAATATTTCTTAGGAATGTAAATTCTCATGCAGTGGTTGTCATATATTTTATGTTCTGTGCACAGTAAACTTGGCAAAGTAATCTCATTAGAAGCAATAAACCAGCTACTTGTGCCTGAGATGGACATAAAGAAGAGGGTAAGTCAGAGCATTTGGCTTTGTTCTACTCAGTGCTGTGCTTTGATATACATCTATTTTTTTTTTTTTTCCTGCTAAGATGATCAAATGAGACTTTTAGCTTTAGGAGGTGACACAGGCAGATGGAAAAGTGCAGGAATGTTTCACAAAGATATGCAGAAGGGGATTTGTAACATGGGAGATGAGGGCTTTTGTACTACGAAGAAGAAAGAAAAGAGCTACCAGTGGAGCGGGCAGTCCTGCAGTCATAGCTACTGCAAGAGAAGGTGGGAAGGCCAAGTGTAGACTTGAATGAGTGGGTTTTTGTGTGTTTTTTTTTTAATTACTGCTGTTATTATACAACTCTACTTAATCTACTGACATAAATGAAAGTGCGTCCAGCATTCTCCTGGTGAAAAGGGGCAACTAATTGAAAGAAATACATATTCTTTAAATATTCCTTTACGATTATTGATAGGTTGGTCAAAAAGGAAGCAAAATGTGAAACTATGCTAGAAGGCACACTCCCAAACTTGTTACTTAGAGACACATTTTGTACAGTAAAGCATTTGCACTCTTAAGCCAGCTATAAAGGCTGTTTTCTGTACTTTTAATATGCTGCTCACCCTCTACCTTCAGTACAGGGGAAAGAATGTTTACATTGTTTAAACAAAATCTTAAGTGACCACACTTTTTTAATTGTGCATTTAAATGCTTTGTGAAAAGGAGTAAGATATCACAAATAAGATGGAGAAAAGGATAGCTTTAAACAAAGCTCAATACCCTAATACAGGCTTCTCGATCAGCAGCACTGTACAGAGATAACTTGTCTGCAACTGTTTTATTTCATGTCCTAATTCATTTCAGGCCTTGCTCAGTCTTAGGGTTTCAGGTAAATATGATAAATAACACTTCACTGTAGTTTTGCTTTATTACATAAAGTTTGTAGTTTCTCTGTTCTAAAATATTCTAAACCTTCCTAAGAATTCCCTTAACCACCCAGGTTGATCCTCCTCCTCCACGTTGCACTTGCTCACCATACCACCCCAGGGTCAGTCCAGCTGTTCTGTCTCAGACAGGTGGTGAGGTACCCACACAGCTCTGGGAGGGCAATGTTCTTTGTCAGCTCTTGAGGATTTCTAATCAAAACAGAGTTCTTACTTGTCTTGGATGCAGCTCTTAGTAGGAACATGTTGTCCATCAAGTCTGTTATTAGCAACAGAAACAGTCATTGGATAAGGATCTGATACTTTTGTATCACACACTGATGACCAAAACTATACAACCAAACTTGAGGCTTAAAAAAAAAAAAAGTAAATTCTTTTCATGATCCACACAAAATAGCAGCAGAAGAAAAAAAAAAAATGTTAACATAAGTATCAAAAAACCGCTCTTTCCTATCTGGTGTAGATGGTATGATCTCCCTGGCTTCTTTCAGGAAAAAAAATCAATATCCATTTTTTATGGTCATGGTTTGCATGACAGGCCTTTCTATCACTGTAGAACATCTCTACCCCTGCTCATTTAGCCAAATTCCACTTTTCTTTGGGGATAACCCTCTGAATACAAGCAGCCTCTCTGAAGAGAAATATTATCTTATCAGGCTTTTGCAAAATGCTCTCAAACAAGTGAATGCCCCAAAGGCAAACTGAGCTACTTCCTCTTGCATAAAAATGTACATGTCTGGAGACATCAGCTAAGGAAGTATTTGATTATACTGTTGTTCAAAGAATAACCCAATGATTGATAATGACCAAAGTAGTTTTTGTTTATTTTTCTTTATTTAGAAGTTAGAGCAAGACATGGATAGAAAAGATAATTTCATAATACAGGAAGGAGAAATAAAAGAGCTCTACAGCTAGGAAAAAGAGTAGCTTATGTCTCTGCAGAGACTATTTATAAGATAACTCAGTGAAAGCTTTTCTGATGTTGGCAATAAATGCAGAAAAATTGTTTGTTTCTCTCAGTTTTTTCTGGAATTCCGCTATACAGTCCAGAGGAGGAAAATGGGAAGTCACTGAAACGACAAATTTCCAAAAGATAAGACTATGTTTATTTTTTTTAAAGTGCTTTTTCATACACATAGAATGCAATTTTGTTCATTATGTTATTTTTCGTTTCTTTTTTTCAGCATTATTTTTGAGCGATTTACTAATCTTTGTTTTTCCAGTGTAGACAAAGCCTCAAAGAACACGAAAGTGTTTTCTAATTTCCAGAACTCCCACCCAGTGATGTGCTCCTTCTTCAATTTCACTTGAATTGTTACAATTCAACCCGCCCCAACCTGCCTCAAAGGCTGGAATATGTTCACATGGGTTTTTGTTGCTCTGCAGGTGGATAGACTCAAAATTGATGCAGCCCAGCATGTGACAAGCTTGGGGCTTGTGCATACTTTATATTTGAATTGGTAAAAACAGAAGCTTCTCTTGGTCCATACTTAGTGGGCAAAGTAGAGAGACAGCAGTGTCCATCCAGGTGCCAGCTAGCCTAGTAACTCAAGTTACTTCAATTAAGAAAAAGAATAGCAGTAAAGTTTGTCTTGCAAAAACATCTTGAAGATCTGAGAAACTCTGGTTTTAATCTTTCTCTCTTACCACCCAACTATAAGGATTTCTTAGTGGGGAACATAGTTTTTCCTGCCATGAGGCTTGTGAATCAGATTTACATACACCTGCCAGCATAAACACTCCAACAGAGGGAAAGAACCATGACCACAAACAATGTCTTTCCATATGGCTTCTCACTCCTGCTTTGCTCGAGACAAAGCAGCAGCTCCACCAATGGAGAGGAACGAAGATAAGCACGTATTTTCATACGTGAACTGGGAAGCTCCATTAAAGACAGACTTGCTTAGTTTTTCTTTAGAAATCAGGAAGATAATGCTACTAAAATGTACTCAAACTCATCTCTCCCTTTTTTCAGACAGAGGCATCACATTTTGTTCTCTTATTTAAATATTTTAAAGTTGCATAAATTACATACCTTCATGAAATTACATAGATCACATACCTTCATAATCTCCCTGTTCATTCATGAGAAGGGTAAATGTATACGGCTTCTCGGGGTTTTTGTGGTCAATGTGCCTGAATATAAACTGCAACTGTTCCTCTAAAGCAAACACAACAGAAGAAAGCAAGACCATTAACATTTGCTAGAGAGTCTCCACGATGACTAATAATCACAGTATTCAGCAGCAGCTCAGTTTCATTTAGCAGTCTTCAGAATACTCACTAATTAACCAAACCGCTTGGCAAGACAAGTATGTTTTAATGCACCTTCTTCTGCCACTTGAGAGACTAGGATAATGTTTGGGCTGAGGAGGGGAATGACTGGCTTTGAGTTGGCCCACAAAGTTACCACCCACCACTGCCCAACTCAGCCTTAGGAAGGAATCCAAACAGCTGAACTGCTCTTCACTTCTCAGCCACCCTGCACCCAGGCAGCAGGACTCACCTCCAGTGAAAATGACTGCAGCGATGGCCTGTCATTAAGACAGGAAGCTGTAATGCCTTACAGGCATTTAAACTAAATAGTATATTTGAGCCAATGCCTGCATTCTTACTCAGTATGTAACTTTATTCTTCACTACATAGTCCAGCACTAACCATTATATTGCTGCACACAAAAGTTTTGGAAACTTACCATGGATTCTGCGGATTTCCAGGCCAAGATGCTTTTCAAACAATGCTTTAGACTTGCACAGTTGTTCCACTCTCTCCTTAGTGGCCTGTTTTTTGGAAGCTATTACTAGAATTTTAAAAGTTACTATAAGTATAAAAATAGAGGTAAAACAGAGAGACCCAGGACAATAAAAAAGCCCATCGAGAAAAAGTGCTCAAAACCATTCTCTAATTAAGAGAAACTATGTGTTTTTTTACTGAATGAATTAATGTCTATTAGCATCATTATTTTAAGACTCAGATAATTGCTGTAAAATACAGTTTACAGTATAATTGGTTATTTATTTTCTTATCTAAAACCTTATAAGTGGCAGTTAATTAAACAGTCCTGAGATGAAGAGTGAAAGCTTTTTAAATGAAAGTTTCATTTAAACTGAACCTTTACCTTGCTATTTAAACCTTTCTTCACCTTATCTCCACATCCTGCAACTTTATTAGTGGACTTTACTGGTTACCTAGATTTACTATTTTGAGGACATACAGCAAAGCCATTGCATACTCCAGAAGGCTTCTGTATTTTTTTGGTTTTTTTTTTGTTTTGTTTTGTTTTTCTTTGGTCTTAATTCAACTTCAAAACTTACATTCCTTCTTTTTCATCAGCTCTTCTTTAAGTTCTTGAATACTGTCCATCAAGCTCTTAATTTGCTCTTCTTCATGATTGATGTTAGATTTTATTTCTGTCAAATTTTCCTCATTTTCTGATATGAGTTTGTTCTGCTGGAGAATCTCTGAAATCAATTAGGAAAACATTAACTTTTACAGTCAATTAATTAGGCCCCCATTTATATCAATTGAGATATGACTCATTTGATTAAAACCCTGTAGAAGGCAAACTGCATCAACTGCACACTTATATCTGACACTCTCTTCATAGTAAAGGGTCCCCACAAAATTAACTGGAAGAAAAGCCACAAAATAGGGAGCTCCCTTGATATTTCAAACATACGCCACTTGTTTCTGGTGGCAAAAAGATATGTTAGGTCAAAGGCCAAGCATGATCGATTCTCTCCACAGAGAAATCATTTGACAGAAAACAAATTGAAACGCTGACTGCTGGTGTGGTCACAATTTATTTTTACCTAAAATTCTGAAGATTAATTACAGAACTCAGTGTGGTTAACTCTGAGTGAATAGGGTGACTTTTTTCCACTACTAATGGAAGAGACATGGGGAACCTCACAATATTTAACTTCATGAATCCATTTCGTTTACTTTTTCCGCTGCAGTGAGCAGGTGCTGGACATTGTTGTTGTTCCAAGCTTTACGTACTGATCGTTCTTAAGCACCAAGAACACCATTTGCAGAAGTTTTAACTAAGCTTAAACATACTCTTTTAAAGAATTATCCAGCAAGTTGCTTTTAATACGCACAGTTTATATCCTATAACCAAATACATTCAGTTTTAAATCTACCTTTGCTCTGGTTTTGCAGTTTGTCTTCTAGAAAGTCAGCTTGAAAGTATTATTCAGTTGCAGAAGGTTAATTTTGAAAGTACCAAGTGTAACAGATAAAGCTCCATACTCTACCATTATTATACTCCTTAATTTTGTCAATCATCAGGTCCTCTTCTTTTAACTTCTGAGCGCATTTCTCTGTAACGGAAAGTTATTTCCGTTAACGGAAGACAGTTGATAATAAGATGAGCACAGATGTACCGCAAATACACGGCCTCCCTACCTGTCAGTGCTTTAATGGACTCCTTGCACGAATCCCTGAGCGCTGCAGTCTGGCTGACCTGCTCGCTGCCGTAGATGCTCTTGAAGCGAGCCCAGAACTGCTTCATCTCCTTCTCAAAGGCGGCTATCTCGTCCTCCGCCCTGGCGCCGATCATGGTGCCGCCCGCGGGCGGAACGGAGGGCTCGGGCCCGGGCCCACCCGGGCCTAAAGCCCCGAAAACCCCCGAAACGGGCCCCGAAAACCCCCGGG
>JAWLRI010000130.1:389112-583202 GCA_034781795.1 Crypturellus tataupa | reverse complement strand
GCAGCGACACCTTCGGCCGCTGCTGTGAGTCGCCGCGGCGGAGCGGCGCAGGGCGCCGCGCTGCGGTGCCGCTGTCGTCCCCTGCCGGCGCCGCCGAGCAGTCCCGAGTGCCCACGCGCTCACGTACGCGCGCTGAAGCGGAGCTGGGGCGAGGGCGATGCCCGGCCCCGTGTAGAGTTGGGCATCGTGCAGCTTTTAAACCTAGACGAGTGAAACCTGCGGGCATAAAATGTGCTCACCTTTGTTATATGAGCTGGTAATTTTTCTCAGTATATTTTTTGCTCTGCCCCAAGGGTTTGTGGAATACAGTTGTGACTAAAAAAGCTGAGGTCTCATCATTGTTTTGGTGGATTTTTCAGGCTGGTCTTGTATGAATAACAGGTTTTACCCCACAGTTGCTAGGCTGAACTCTAACTAGTTAGATATCTTTTTCATCAGTTAAATTTCTCCCTAGGTTTTGTTAGTTGTATCCCTCTGTTGAGAACCTTGCCAGCCAAGGATTAAACATAGCCATGATATTTGCTATCACCAATTGTGCCTTAGTTGGCAGTCTTTTTTTCTGACAGCTTTGGGCATCCTTGCTTGTAGTTTTCTGGAGTTGTGAGCTTAGAGCACAACCTAGCCTCCCTTTTACTGTCCCACTATAAACTTGCTCCAGAAGAGACCTTCCTGCTACACGTTTAAATGAAGCATCGTGATTCTGGTCAACAGTATTTTCCTGTTCACACTGACAGCTCTTTCCTACCACAAATAGAAATGTGGCCTCGTGACCCTAAGTTGCACCAGCCATGTATATCTGAAGTCCCCTGTGAGGTCTGAATCAAGAGGCTTCCCTAACCCAGGAGGCTGCCAATCCAGCGCTGCTCTCTGAAGTGGGCTTCTTTCAGTGGTCTGTACTCAAGCCATGGGGTAAGTGTTGAAAGCAGTTTTAACAGCAGTTCATCACATTTCTAGCACTGAGCTTTGCCAAGGCAATCTAATTGTACCCTCTGAGTGCTTTTTCTATCTTTGCCAGATCTTTACGGAAGCATCTGTAACCTTAGCTTAAATTTCAGGTTTATGCTGTATATATTGTATATACAATGTCCACATAGGTACAATGGCAGCTGCAGGGTGACAATTACCTGCAATTGCCATTCAACTGAGAGGCAGCTCTTGCTAGCAGAGGTTTGAGTTTTATTTTGTTGTTAGTTGGAAGTCTTCCAGTGACTGGAACTGCATTGAGGCCTGGCTATGGAGGCTGCAGAGAGGTTGTTTGATTGAGGGGCTGTGGCTGATGCATGGACTCAGCTGTTTCCCATGGCAAGTATCTGACATCCTGGGCGTGATTGGCTTGGGGTTAGTGTAGGGGATTAGAAAACAGCAATCAAGAAGACAATGATGTAAACAAGTGTTGTAAAGTGTGGCAGTTTGCCATTTTGTTGTCATATTGCAAGCAAGATTATCTTTACAATTGTGATATTTGCATAGTTAAGTTCATACCAAGGAATAATGATAGTGTAGTATCTAGGAAAGATTAGATTTAAGAGAGCAGAACCAAGAACAAGGGATGGATTCGTGTTAGTGTTTGTTGAATGTCTGCTGGTCCATCTGTCTGTAAAGCAGACACATCTTGGGCTGCCTGGACCAGTGAGGAGTGCTCAAGGGGAATGAAATACAGAAAGCAAGTGGGGACATTTGAAGAATATTCTTCATATACTCTTCTCTTCCCAAGTCTAAAAATAAGATTCATCCTCTCAGCAGTTCCATTTGGAAAACAGTCACACTTGGGAAAATAGCTGTCAGCTCTTGTATACAATGTTTACTTGTGAATTTACTAAATTGCTGGTTAATTGTTGTAGTTGGTCCAGTGCCAATGAAAAAAATGACACAGAATTAATGTTATTGTTCAATTAACAAAACATAATGTACCAGAAAGGCAGGCCTAATACATAGGTCTCCATTAACAGGGTTTTAGAAAATGTTTGCTTTGATGGGTTTTCCTTCCCTTGCAAACATTTGCTTAGCAACATCTGATAGCAGTTATGTAATATTTGATCTGTAGGTGCAAAGTAACTGTAAACATTTTATCCTCTCTTTGGTTCATCAATGTGATTTCTGTTTCTAAATTATTACCAAGAATATAGAGACTGCTGGGCAGGCTATGCATGTCTTGGAAAATAAATTAGGAAATATCAATTAAATAAAAATTCTTTATATGAACAGTTATTATTTCAAAACATTTTGCTTTGCACTAAGAATTGATTTGATCATGTAAAGACCAAATCTTTGTTTTATCATATGAAAATAGGATAAAACCTTTGATTTAAAAATTTAGTTGCATATATATTCTGACCATTTTATAAATACCACTAGTTTTCCTTGCAATTTACTTCATACATAATCTCAAGTGACCTCAAAAGACTGAGTGCATTATAGTTTCAATGCTGAATGAGGGAGAGGAGATGAGGGAGAAAAGCTATGAAGGAAGTAGTTGACCCTTTTTGGAGTTTACATGTATTATTGAATATAGTGTTTTGAAATGTGTTTCTTCATCTCTTCTCTGGTGGTTTCTAGAGCTCAGAAGGTCTTTAGTGTCTCAGACTTTAGATGTCATGCTGCCACATGCCTGTTGAATGAAGTGTGATCCCTGATGCTTTCAGGCACATCAGTGTCCCTTCGTGCCTCTCCCATGCTACCTGTGATCAGTCCCACACCCTCCTGCTTTCTGCTCTAGAGCTGCAGGGTTTTATCCTTAAGACAGTTTCAGAAATACAGTGGCTTGGATGTCTCTGCCTAAACGTTGCTGCAACAGTCAAAACATAGGAAAAATAAAGCAAATGTATATATTTGCTGTTAGCGAAGAGCATTTTTGTGTGTGCACATTATATGTAAGATGTTTATTCTCTCTAAGCAGAAATGTAATCAGCAGCATATGAATAAATAGTGAAACTTTTAATGTGAAAATCAGTATCATTACATCTATCTATTTTAAAAAGGTGTTTATAGAGATATTGCCAGCATCTACTTCTGAATGTTTTACTGTGCCTGAATACTTTATCTGAAGTGAGCTCAAGCTAAGCAGATACAGCACTGCCCAAGTGAGTGATATGAGTGGGTATTTTTATATTCATAACTAATGTAAGAAAGTAAAAAGTTAGTGAAGAGATTCCACGTATCCTGTGTTAGAGAGGCAATTTTCCTGATACTACTAAATATCAATGGTGGCATTAAACAAAGGTACTGGAAGGTGACCTGAGTACTTGCTGGTGAGGACATTATCATGATGGAAGTCCACTTGTTTTAAAATACGTTTCATAACTAAGCAATACTTACTTAGGTTTATCTAACACCAGTTGCTGTATTAGTTAAGTACTAGAAATAAGAAGACCATTTAATCTGCAATGAACTGATCTGATGTTTGCAATAGTATTTACAGCAGCTTATAAACCACAAATAAAAAATAAAACAAAACCTCATTTTCTTCAATTTTTTTTTTTTTTTTTTTTTTTTTTTTTTCCAAAACAAACTTCTCCCCCTTCATTAAGTGTGTAGCCTCATCATTTTTTGCTGCATATTTCTATCACCTCAATATCGGACAGAATCTTAATTTCCTCCTGAGCTTTTCTTGCCTGTTCATTGTGGAGACCCCAAGTGCTTCACTTGGAAATACTTTATGAAAATGCTCATGAGCATCTGTTCCTTCCCACTGCTCTGTGCTGCGCAGGTCTCCTTCCTGCTGGGCTGTGAAATGCAGAGGGGATTGCGGGTTGGCGCCAGCTCCTCCTGGCAGCACTTGCAGTGTGCAAGTGGTGACAGTGAGTGAGGAGGTTCAGCAGCTTCATCTGCAGTGGGCTCTGTGCTAGTGTGGCTTCTTACAGGAGGGGAATGATCGCTTTCCATCGGCTTGAGAAAATTGGTGCTTTAAAAAATCTAGTATTAAATAGCATTTCTAATGTATGGATGGTGATTGTATTTTTCATTACTGGGATGTGTATTAGACAGCATGATGGCCAAATTGTATTTCAAATTAACATGTACAGTTTCAGTGACACTTCTGCAAAGACCAATTATTTGTGTATTCTTTTTATCCTTTATGCAGGCAACACTTAATCAAGTATACACATTACTAATGTCCATCCTGACGAGAAATGAACTGTGAAAAAATTCAAGTAAACAGGTTCCAACTGTTCATACAAAGGCTTGCGTAAGTCATGCATTGTGGTTCCACAAAACTTTCCCCACAATTTGCTACTGATCAGCATGTAGCTCACTTGGTTTCCTCCAATTAAAATTTGCAAACAGAAAAGCTTTCCAGTGTTGAGAGACATGTGCTTTCCTGGAGATTTAGAGTCACATGTTCCGGGGATGGCTGGGTACACCACTCTGATACAATATAAAGGCAACGTCAATCACTTTCTCTCATTTTTTAATAGCTCCCTTCCATGGTTCTATTTCTCCTTCATTTGAAATTTAAGATTAAAGGAACTATACCAGATTTCAACTACAGTTTAATCAGTTTAAGATGGATCTCCTCCATAGCAATGGGGTGCTTATCATCCAGCATTTGCAGAAGGATTACAGGGCTTACCAGGACTTCCTTAATTTCATGTCACATGTTGGCGATCCCCGGAATATATTTTCAATTTATTTTCCTCTTTGGTTTCAGCTCAATCAAGTAGTTGGTACTAAAATGATATGGGTGGCAGTCATTGGTGATTGGTTCAACCTCATATTTAAATGGTAAGAAGTTCTCTTTATTTTCAAGTTTGGTATTTCTTATGATGGCGACTATATGTTAGAGTAATATGTTATTGTAAGATTATTTATCATGCTTTGTTGTGGCTTTCTTGCATAAAATTCTTTTTACTGCGTTTATGCTTTTTTTTCTTTTTTTTTTTCTTTTTTTAGGATTTTATTTGGTCACCGTCCATACTGGTGGGTACAAGAAACAATGATTTATCCCAATCAGTCAAGCCCATGCCTTGAACAGTTTCCTATCACATGTGAAACTGGGCCAGGTAAGACATGCTGGAGATTACACTGCTGCAAATTGTGTGTATAGAAGCACTCAAGGAGAGTGGCTGGTTCTGGACAGGATGTGATTTACAAAGATGTGATGTACAAATCTCAGAGCTTATTTTTCAAACACTGTCAAAACACAGGAAGAGAAAAAGGCAGAGATGAAGTGCAGATGAAATTGGTTGTTGCATTGGCAACTGGACACTAACACTGAATGTGTGTGTGTACATGGTTAGCAGAAAGTTACATACATGTATATGTACATATGTATGCTTTAAATGTACCTTTTCATTTTGACTTACCTTTTTGTATCTTACTGTCTTCTTTTTGGAACTCAAATGTAATGCTGCTGAAGTCTGAAATGAACATATGAAACCCTAATATCTGAAATTAGGTAAACCATATTCAGTCAGTTAACTTCTAGACAGTTTAATTCATGGCATGTTCTTAGGTGGATTTCAGAGCTGCATTTTGTTCATGATATCTTGCATTATAACCCATTGTAATTTCAAACAAGAAGCATAAACCCTTGTATCAGACAGGATGTAGTGATGCCTGTACCATGTGTGTTCTCCAATCAGCTCCTAATGATTTTTTCTCTGCCTTTCTTGTGAACTCTTTTGGGGCCTGGTCCACAATGTTAAGGGCTTTTAGATCTTTTCAAATTACTTTAGAACTGAGACCATTTGCACTGTGTATTTCCATGCCCTGCTTTAGGACCCTGTCAGTATGTTCCCTTCTGATTAACTGAGAGAAAAGTATCTTCCTTAAGTAACAAACCATTCTTATTTCCGTCCAAGGGATACCACTGTCTTACCGATTCCCTATTTGCACTTAAAATGACCATGTTTTCTCCTACCTCCATTTTTGTTATTGACCATGGACCATATCTATCACTCACATGTTCCTCACTAATGCAGAGTGAGTGCAATCACAGTGTGAGCTTACATGGTACTTCACACATTTACATATGCAGTTTGTATGAAAAGATTAGAAAAGCAGCCAGAGGTGTGAGAAAAACACATAAAATACAAACTCTGCAGCTGCACGAAGGGAGAGCTGAGGGGAGTGTTTATATGACCACTTGGAAAACAAGCCAGGATGTCAGTCTGGTTTGTATTTCTGTAATAAACTGTTTCAAAACCCCACAGCTCTCATTTCTTTGATATTTGTAATGTTTCAAGACATAAATCTCAGGGTAGAATTTATGCTTCTTATGGTACGTAATTTGCAGATAAGCTATGATATGCAGAACTTCTATTGAAGTTCTGACAACAACAGTAAAGAGGCTTTTTATCACTGATATATGTTATGCTTTGCTTATCAGTTAAATTTGTTTTGTTTTGTGTTTTTTGAGGTCATCATTCCTATCTGTTACAAAATTAGAAAAATTGCTAGCCTGATTACTAAAGAAATTTGTTAGCAGATTACCAAAAATAAGTGCCGGTAGCTGGAAGTTATTGTGCCCATCTTTTCTAAGTATTTCTGTTTTACTGCTTTGCTAAACTATTTTTCTCCTTTCCAATCTATGTCCTTAGCATTGTGTCATAACAGTTTCTTCAGCCAAAATGACTTCTTCTGCCAGTGAAATAACTCTGTCCCTTTATTTTTCTGTTGTCTGTGCTGAAAGCCAAACCAAAAGAGTCTGATACAAGCAAATTTCTATTTATTTATTTACTTATTAGTGTGAGTGGGGTGAAACATAGCCCCTCTTATCAGTGTAAAGAAGTGATACTATTTATAGGAATTACTTCCTTTACATCATGCCAACAGCACTTTAGTTTTCAGAGTTTTTTTCACAGATATGGAAACTTCTCTGCTGCTTCATATTGCTTCTAGTATGATGAACATTTGCCTCACTAAATTAAAATAAATGACACAATCCATTACTGTAGCTGGAATAAGAAGAACTAGCTATCAGTCTCCCTAGGATTATACGTTCCTTGTTATAGACTAGCATGGATAGACTATTTATTCCAGTGTATTACGGCATCACTGCCTTCTGCTGGGTCTGTGGATAACCTGTGTGCAAACTCAGCTTTAAACATTGTAAAATAAATCATTTAATCATAAATTAACACAGATCTATGTACTTCAAGTACATTTCTTAGTTTATTATGTAACTAGAAGAATATGAATTTTCTGGACTGTAATAAGACACTGATCATAATACCGGTTGCAAAAGACTTCATAATTGGAGGAGCAGATAGAGGGCAGGTTTGAAAGGACAACTGAAGTTGTGCTGGTGCTGTAATGTAGAGTATCACAGACAGCCAGTTGTTATGCCCCTTAATTATGAGGTAGCCTATTCAGAGCCTCATATTTAAAGTCTGCATTGTACACTACAGCCCTAGCAGGAGTCTAGTAATTAGATCAGCTCAAATTTCAGCACTGATATTTGTTAAATTAAGCTTGTGGCACTCAAATTTATCAAGATATCTTTACCCACAATTAGCTGAGGTATGCCATAACCGGAGCTTTAGTGAAGACATAACTGCGTAGTTTCACATATTTCCTATAAGCATGTTCCTGAAGAGGAAATACATATTACTCAAATTGTCAACCCCTTTTTTTTATACTCTTATGACTCTGGGGGAAAAAATACAAATAATTAAAGCTGTATAGACATGATAATGTTATAAATGCATTAATAGCCAAGTAACAACTAGATGCTTTATTTTTTAAATCATAATCCAGATCAAAATCATGGAAAAATACTATGCTTTCCAAGATAGGTGCCAGCTAAAAAATGTGAGATAATCATTACTGACTCATTTTCTGGCAAGCATTCTGTATTTCCTATAGATTAGTTTTCTGAAAAACAAAATCATAAGAAAACAAGCTTTTGAGAAACAGTTGATGTTGTTTCAGGCCTTATTAGCCATTTTCTTTTTAAATGATTAGGTGATAACTGCTAATAGACATTTTCTGTGAGCCAGATGTTATAGTCATCATTTTTAAGCTTAGATTTTTTATTTCTGTTTTTATTAGGAAGTCCATCTGGGCATGCGATGGGATCTTCTTGTGTCTGGTATGTAATGGTCACAGCAGCACTCAGCTACACAGTAGGATGGAAAGATAAATCAGCAGTTACCCTTCACAGGTTAGTCTCATTATTCTCATATGCATATATAAATGTTTCTTTATGTACATGCTCTATTTTTAATGGACTATATAGCTAACTGTCCTCAGACTGTTTTGGTCCATTTATAAAAATACCTTTATTATGATTTGCTCCACCTAGAGAAAAAATATAAAGGGGGATATATGCATGTTTATAAGGTAATATTTACATTCATCATATAAATATATAATCATATAATCTCTGATTCAACTCCTATTAAAGGCTGTAATAGCTCTTTAATGTTGGAAAGCATGAGTTCTATTAATTGTCTTTATTTGTTTGAAATTTTGGCTAGTACATAATTTTTCTGTTTTCCAAGTAGTCATTTCTACCTGGTTTTAAAGCAACAGCACAAAATCCTGGCAGACTTCACTGGTTGTAGTGTGTTACTTAGTTCTGTGGGCAATTCTTGTTATTGCTTTGGTGGTTTGACAAGGTTGTTGCCATAATTTTGTGACCAAGCTGATGATCTTTTCAGTTTAAATAGGCCTTATGGAGGTTAGCAATGCTAATGTAACTTGCTTTTGATGCCTCACTTTGCTAAGACATGATAGTGTCACAGGCCCTAAATGATTGGGGTCCCTTCCTGCAGCCCTAGTTGTGGCGGTAAAATCAACTGCGCTTGCTAATATTTCCAATTTTTAATCAGCCAGGTCTAATCTTTTGCACTCCTAAACCTGATCCTGGTAAAATTATGAGCCTGGTGCAATAAGAAAAGGGGTAAATTAGGAGATCAACGTGATTCCTTATTCTTACTTTTTTAAACATCTTCCTTTTCTCTCTCAGATTGACATGGTCATTCCTCTGGACTATTTTTTGGATTATCCAGATCAGTGTGTGTATCTCAAGAGTATTCATAGCAACACATTTTCCTCATCAAGTTATTCTTGGAGTATTTGCTGGTAATGTTGTAATGTTCCTTTTTGTTTTTTTTTGTATTTTTGATTGGTTTAACTGGTTAGAGTATTTTAGGAGTGCTGCTAAGCTGCAGCTGTCATGGTGTTCTGTGCTCTCTGGGAGACAAGGATTTGATGGTAGCATGAAGGCAAACCGCACGGCAGCGTTAGGTAGCTGCTGTGCCTGCTATTCGCACGGGCAGGGAGGGCCAGCCGTGTGCTAGCTGATGCTGACCACATTAAAGCCCAGTGCGAGTGGCTGCCCTGGCTGCCTCTGCCATGCATATCTGTTAGAGCACATTTTGTGCTGCAGGGCAGGACCCAGGAGCAGATGTCTGTGCAGCTTGCACTTTCCTCTCAGGAGGAAGGCCCTTGGTTCGCTTCAAATAAAAGCGCAGAAGCAAACGGCGTGTTTGTAGCATGGGTGAGCAGGGTGCCAGAAACCTGGGTTAAAACAGATTAAAAAGCCATATTAGCAGTATGATCTTGCAGTGATTTAAGATCCCCAAATTTAATTTCCAGAATTAAACATGTTTCCAATTGGTATTTAGGGAGTTTAGATTTATGAATAGTTTGGGTCTTCTGTTATGTGTCTTCTCTTTCAATACCTAAAGTTCATATGGGAACTTCTGTTGAAATCTACATTGGTAGTAAGGACCAGTCATTGAATGGAGACTCATCTAGCGAATATTCTACTTTATGCTTAATATTTGATAAACTGGCATCTGGGAGATGCAGTCAGGCCTAAGACATTTCTCATGGTAAAAACATAGAGCTTGGCACCTTGTTTTCTGTTTGTTTCTTTGTTTTCCAAAATAGCAGCTTTGGGTGGGAGAAAAATGTTTTGTCATTTATCACAGAAGTGGTGATGTGGATGTGGATATTCTTCTGCCTAACTGAATTCTACAGTGAGACTGAAAAAGTGCTTCTTGCCAATATGATGTTCTTTGTAACACTCAGTTTCTGCTCCCCAGGAATGCTTGTAGCAGAAGTATTTGAGCACGCCCCTGCTATACAGACAGCAAGCTTGAGAATGTACATCAAGATAAACCTGTTTCTTTTCATCTTTGCCATTGGCTTTTACCTAGTCCTCAAATTTCTTGATATTGACTTGCTCTGGTCTGTTCCAAAGGCAAAGAAGTGGTGTGCCAACCCAGACTGGATAAACATCGACACAACTCCATTTGCCGGACTCGTGAGAAATTTAGGTGCACTCTTTGGCTTAGGCCTTGGTATAAATTCTGAAATGTCCATCACAAGCTGCAAAGGTAAAAATAGTTGTAAGAAAAGTTTCCGGCTGCTCTGTGTAGCTGTTTCTTTAGCTACTCTACAGCTGTATAGCTTTGTTAAGATACCTACTCATACTGAGTATTTATTCTACATTCTTTCTTTTTGCAAGAGCGCAGCCATGCCGCTTACTGTAGTTGCCTTGGTTCCGTACTGTGTCCACTTATTTATGAGGACAACTGAAAAGAAGCTGAATTAGAGAAAGTTTCTAAGAAGTGGTCAGCAATCTGTGGATGCCCGTGAACTTTTGAGGTGCCCCCACTGCCCAGGGCAGTTTTGCTAACCCATTTTGTGGGGGCAAAGCCACCACATCTTCGATGCACCCCTTGTAAGGCATGAGTACATCCAAAAATGACCTCAACGGCTCTGAAATAGGAATTGCTGTCTCTATTCCTTGAAATATTGCAAGAAGGACTATGCAGTTTTCTAATATGCTGGGGTGTGCAAAAGTTTTAAAATGTAATCAACTAGTTTTATTTAGATACCTGATGGTTCTTTAGGTCTGTCCATTTCCAAATAGGTGGTGCTTCAAGCACCACAGGTTGTATATAGTGATAGTCAATATTCCATTTTTTTAATACACAGATACTGTCCTTTAAAGTGCTAGATAATAGTGACAGTATCATACCACATGTAAGTGTACTGCTGCACAGAGACACTGAGGAGAAAAAAAAAAGCAGCATAGAAAAGGCTTTCTTAAATGTAAGTGATTGTGCTTCCTGTGCAAAACAGTTTCTGATAAGGAAAAAGAATAAAAGAAAAATATATTCCAGATAGCCTCTACAGAACATATTTTTATGCTACTGTGCGATTTTTTTTTTTTAAATCATTCTTAGTATTTAAAAAGTTGTCATACAACTCACGAATGCTAAAGAGTACACCTTTGATTTTCTGAAAATGCATCGGTAGTGTGTACCAATATGTGGGTCCTGAACATGTATGCAGAACAAGTGAAGAAAAGTGTCAGTAATGAGATTATCTTAGCATGTTGCCTCATGTTCTCCTGTACTGCAAAGGTAAATTAGTCTAATTCTTTCATATCAAGAATCACAAGCCTGAATTTGTTAAGTTCCAGTTTTGTCAGATTGGCTCACCCAAGCACAGAAGTAATTAGACAAGTGATGGTGTAGATATGTAAAGCCGTACATATACTCCCTTTTTGTCCATTGTGAAGCACCTAGTGTCTGCTCCCCCATGTCTGCTCCTTTGGCATGGCCGAAGTCCCTAGGCAGTACTTTGGTGATGCCAACTCCTAACACTGACAAGCAGCGTATGGCTGCATTATGCCCTATGAAGTCTGTGCATGTATGATCTGACAGCAAGGAGGCTGAAGGGTTTGAAGCGTAATACAGCTTCTAACCTTCCAGTTATTTGTAGGGTGAGTGAAATGGAAAGAATCTTATTAATTGGGAAAACAAGGTGAGTAGTTTGAGTTGGCCCATGGGAATTAATTAATGATATAAATTACAGAGGCAACAAAAAAAACAGGTGTCCTTATTTAAGAGCCTGTTAAGGCTATCCTGAGTTTAAAGAAAAATTAGTAACTGTTTTTAGCAGTGTGAAGAAAACTGTTCCTTCTTCTTCCTGCTTCTTCTCCTTAATGAATCTCTACATTTCTATTTCCTGCAGCAGCTGACCTGCAATCAATCAATATATCTAATTATGACTATTAAAATTTAGGGAACAGTGACTAAGCTATTATAACCAGGGAGAAAAAATGAGAAAGAGGAAGCCAGCTCTAGCAGATTCTTCCCGGATTCAAGTTGCTCTGTGCCTTGTGACTCCTACCATTGAGGTGGCCAGCAGTGGCACCCAAAGTGCAGGCAGGTTGGAGCAGCTCTGCTCCTCTTCCTGGCTCCATCCCTAGGGAGCCTCCGAACACAGCGCCCATGGTTGCCGCAGCAGGGCCGGGGCCTGCTGGTACTGAAGGCTCTTTAAATGAGGACATCAAGGTGGGCATCACACGAGTGAGGCTCTGCTTTTTTGGTGTGAAGACTCTCTCGTGGGAGCCACAACTCCAAAGCAGAGTGACAATTCACGTTTTTGTGGTACTGCTCTCAGTGCTGTGCACATACCGGTGCATGATCCTTGCACCTCGGATCACCTTGCACCTCAGGAGCAGCTGAGGGTGCAGGGTTATTTAGGGTGAAGCAGAGACCTTATCACTCTCTACAACTACCTGAAGGGAGACTGTAGTGAGGCCGGGGGCGGGGTGTCAGTGTCTTGTGCAGAGTAACTACCACTGTGACAAGAGGAAATGGCCTCAAGGTGCACCGAGTGCAAGGAAGGTTCCAGTTAGCTATTATTAGGAAAATTTCTACATGGAAAGAGTGATGAAGCCTTGGGACAGGCTGCCCAGGGAAGTGGTGGACTTACCATCCCTGCAAGTGTTCAAGAAGTGTGTAGATGAGGGGCTTAGGGCCATGGTTTAACAGGCATGGTGTTGAGGGGGTTACAGCTGGACTCAATGAACTTCTTGAAGGCTTTTTTGAACCATAATGTTGTGATTCTGTGATTCAGCAACTTGGGTTTGTATTTGCTCTCTCGGGACTTATAATTGCTGCAGCCTGTCAGCATAGCACGTTAGGGGACAGGACAATGGCAGCTGCCTGCTGACCCACCTCGTGTACTTACTAAAATATTACTGAAGCCCATAATAGAATGGTGGGAAAACTAAATAAATGAAATTAAACTGTCGATAAAATTAAACAAATTTCTAGGGTTACTGTTAAATCGATCACAGTAGAACAAGACAGTCCCTGAGAAGCTGTAGTAGAGAAATCTTTATTTAGTGAGATTGTGGCACACCTTAACTAAGAACGCCTTAAACATTTGAATTTAAATTAACTTTGTCAGTGTTTTGCAGCTGTTTGTAGGATTGTTATTAATTTGAGCAGACATTGAGCATAAACTCATCTTCCTGCTTTCATTAATGGCAGCCCAGGAGGCAGCTGGTCCTGACAAGGAGATGTCCTGACTGGGATAATACAATTCTAAAAATCCTTCCATCCCTTTACAAAAAGATGCTCACTGGCCACCACCAGTTGTCATCTGAAGGAGCAGTAGCCCATGCAGTTCAAGTGGCCCTTTCTCTTCATACAAACCAGCTGACAAATGGGTTTTACCTCCCCTTCCTAGTACTGGCTCTGCTAAGAGGCTGCTCTTCCATCCCTCCCTCCTGCTGTCACTCCTCGCTGAGGGAGGGAGCGCTCGGCCGCAGTGAGCGGCCCTGCCTCGGGAGCAGGCACTGCTCCCGCCTGCCGGTGTGGCTGCAGCATCACGGCTACAGCCAGGCCCCGCAGGAGGGTGCCTGCAAACCCAGACGCTGCAGGTGCCCCTGGGCCCTGCAGAGGACACAGGGCAGGCGCCAAGGCCGCAGCTCAGGGCTGGCGCTGGGGGCCCTGGGCAGGCGCCTCTGCTTCCCTGCAGGTCCTGCCAGCCCCGGCGGAGCTGTTCCTCAGGCCCTGCCCGGCTTGTGCACAGCGTGCAGCTCCCCTCGGGGTTAATCTCGGCGCCTCTGCGGCTGTAAGGCGGCGAGAGGGTCCCCGGCAGCTGGGGCACCTGCTGCGCTAGCATCAGCTCCTTGCGCTCCCTGGCCCCCGAGAACAGCGGGAGAGGGAGAGGGAGAGGGGGAGGGAGAGGGAGAGGGAGAGGGAGAGGGAGAGGGAGAGGGAGAGGAGGCAGCTTTGGCCCAGCCACGCGGGGGCTCCTGCAGGCAGACAGGCGGCACCGGCAGCTGCTTTGCCGTGGGGCTGCTCTCGCTGCCCTGTCCCGCACAGCAGACGGGCTACAGACACAAGCTAAATACCTTCGAATACTTGGCATCTGCTGGCAGAAATTCAAGTGCTTGGCAGAAGAGTAAGAGATGAAGTGTTAACACGCACGAGTCAAAAAAAATACAATTTATTCATGTAATTTGGGCCACAAGGTTGTAGTCCTCTAGGAAAAAACATATGCCATGAGCACCCATAATAATATCTAATTAAGGTGTGCTTTTTTCCTTATATCCTTAAACACAAATATAAATGATTTGTAAACTATAATTGTATCATAAACACGTTTAAAATAAATCATTGAGGTTTTCAATATATATTTAAGGCTTGTTCATCTTTTTTATTCCATAGCAAGGTTGTTTTTCCTCATTATAGGAACTATTATTCTACCAGTGTTCATAGGAGTGATAGTTTTGAAAAAAGGATGGAGGAAAATGGAGTTCATGTGCTACAGTCCCGTATATAGATTCTAGGTCGCTTTTTCTTTTAAGCTCTAGCTCCCATTGAAAAATTAAAGCTTTTTGTCAAAAGGTTATTGACAAAATAGGTTATAGTAGCTTCAGTCCTAAATCATCCAAACTAGTTATTGTCCTGAAATGTAGAAAAGGCTTGAAATACTAAAACTAAATGCCAATAATGCAGCTTCCTTTTTTCTTTTCAGTGAATGATTAAAACAGAGGAGTTCATTTAGAAAGTGCTTTTTAATATCAGTTACATTAGGTTTCATTAGGTTCTAATGAAGGTATTCTAATAATGGAGTTGCACAAAAATTCTGGGGATTTTTTTTGTTGCCTAGAATTAAAGAGGGGAAAAAAAAAGCAACATCCAACAAGCTGCAGATTGCAGGATGCTGTGAATGTCTTTTCCAGGTAACGCTCTGTTATTCCAAGTCACAAATTAAATCCTGAAGCTGTAATTTCAGGTTATCTGGCTGTCTGCTTTGCCTCCAGGAAACCAGTGCCCAGTAGACATTTTGGAGATGTCTGCAAACAGTGCCCAGTTTGGAGACGAGTGTGCGCAGCCTGGAGCAAACAGTTACAGCTACAGGCTTCTACCAGGGAAAGCTGCTTCCTGACACATCAGTCAGGAGTGAATTGTTGCTGTATTTATCTACTGCACCTAATGTAAACAAACAGCTAGTCATGGCTAATCCCTATTTTTATTCCACCTTTGCAGAATATTTATTGTCTTTTTAAAGAATATTTCTCAGTCTTACCTTCCCCAAAATGAAAACAGGATATTATCCATCACCCGTTCAATAGAAGAGATGTAAACAACAATGAAGATTAACTGTAGGAGTTTACATTGAAATAAAGCATTTATTCATATTCAAACATAGCTGATAGCTTTGATCACAGTGATGAGTGTAGGGGAAACCAGCCTTAACAGCTTCTGTTTCTCTTGACTGCCTTGCTCACTGCAGTGGAGCTGCCTTTTCCACAAACACCGAATGGTTTGGCTCAGGGGTGCTGCTACATCAAGCTCTGGGCTTCCCAGGGGGTAGGAGCACCCTGGGGGAGCCAGTCCCCCTGAAGCAGCGCAGCTGACGTAGGAGGCGGTGGGAGTGGGAAGGGGGAGACCTGCAGCCACACGGACGGCACCTGCAGCAGCCACCTGCAAGCCAGAACGTCAGGGACAGCGGCTGCCTCCCAGCATCACTTACCTAGAGAGCTGGTGCCTTCCACCTCACCAGAGCACAGGCCTCCCTGAGGCTACATGCAGGACCTGGCCGTCTGACTGCAAGTGGTGGCAATTTCCCCGGCTCACCAACAAGCTCTCCTACTTTCAGGCTTTCTTTCCCTTAGCAGTGGGCTCAGATACCGATGCATAGTTCCCTGCATGTGGCCTGCTGGGCTTCGCTTGCTCCAGAAGGCTACATACGCTAGGTACCACCGACCTCAGAATAGCGTAGCACTAACTTTGTAGTACAATAGGGCACTGACATACACATACCTACCACAGAGTACTTGTTTAGGGGCAAAAAGTAACTCGACGTTCGGGTTGCAGTAATTCAGCTAATTGGGGCTCCAGTGGTGACAAGCTTGTAATAAGCTCCTTCCTTGGCCATCAGTTCATCGTGAGTGCCCTGTTCAATGATGATGCCTTGCGACATGACAGCGATGACGTTGGCGTTCTGGATGGTGGACAGGCGGTGGGCGATGACAATGCAGGTTCGCCCTTCCCTGGCTTTGTCCAACGCTGCCTGCACTGTCTGAAGGCAACACACAAAACAGCCATGAAAATGGGTGCATCAGCATGCGACTCAGCCAGAGAAACCCGATTGGGTCAGGTTAATTAACTACATCATGCAGTACCTTTAAAAGGGACTGTGAGGCTAAATCACATTGTGACTGTGAGGCTAATGTTAATGGCCCCTCCCCACCTTTTTTTTTTTTTTTGCAGGGTCACAAGCTTAGTCTAACACCAATACAAGGAAAGGACAGATAAATTCTACAGTAGTAGAATTTAAACTGTTGTCTTTTTTCAGCTGACATGCTGAATACAGGATGCTCAGCACAGATATGTTTTCAATTTCCCATCATTTCTCTAATCTCTGTGTATTACAAAAATCAAGCAAATTGATGCCTGAAGCTTTGGCCCGTCACTGCTGTTTCACTGTATCTTCATGCCTCATTCATATGTTAGAATAATCTTTTGGGTTTTTTTTGGTGCACAGAAGCTGAATTTGGGAAACATTCCTACCACAAGCTTTCAAACCCAGGGCGTGAGTATGCACAGTAATTACAAAGTGCTGCCTCTGCACTTGCGGTCAAAGGGCAGCTGTAGCTGGCTATTATATTTATAGTTCTGCTTCCTAGATTTTTCATTATTGAAGTTATGGTTCTGAATTAAAAATATCGAATAACGTGTAGGTCGTAAGGGTATGTCCATGTAGGGTACAGTGTCTACAGCACAGACAAGGGCATTGCAAGTCACTCTATTAACAGTCCCGCGTTTCTTTTCATTGCATATTCACCTTTTCACTTTCTGTGTCTAAGGCAGATGTAGCTTCATCCAGTAATAAAATTTTAGGATCTCGTATGATGGCCCTTGCTATAGCAATGCGTTGCTTCTGCCCACGGGACAGCTGGGAGCCCTGAGCCCCAACATGAGTTTCATATTGCTGAAAAATATAAGAAAGGATTTCTATTTAGATGTGAACAAACAGATGGGTATGCAAACTGAAGGAACAGGAGTAGGAGCGAGACGAGCGTTCTGACCATGATTGTATCTGTCTCAAAAGGCAGGCAAAAGATTCATGTTTGTGGGGATATTCTTGAACTGTGACATGCAGTCCACATGACATGGGGACCCAGGCAGGATGGTGGGCCTGGAAGAAAAATCTCATAGTAAGATTGTGGCTAATTTATATGAGGCAAAACTAGATCTGGGAGAAGAGCCTGAAAGCAGCTGAGAAATTATATGGACCAATGTTCTGTTTGGGCACCTAAACTGTATTTATACATTTTACCTTTTACCTGTATGATTTAAATGTAATTAAGAACTTCTTTAATGCAAGTATCATACCCTAGTCACAAGCCACACCTAACATAGCCACAAACAGGATTTATATTTCCTGACTCACGCGGTGTCATGCTTTGACCACTAAATTGAGCTTCCTCTTCTTTCCTGTGCATTGCTTTCAAAAATCTTTCCTTTCCTCCTACTTCAGCGTTGTAAATGTTTTCAGTTTTTGCCTCCTGTCCAAAATAACCCATCACCACCATCAACCCACACCCAAACTTTCACAACCCAAACACATGCTTGTGCCCCTGCTTTGCTCGCTATGGTCCACCTGTGGGAGCTGGCCCTCAGGGGAAGGGCACAGCTCCTGCAGGTGGCTCCAGCCAGCTCCAGTGCAGCCCCAGTGCAGCCCCGGTGCAGGTGGGTGCAGGTGGCTGCAGCCCGCGCCACCGGGACACACTCCGCACCCCGGCCTGTGCGCGCGCCGGGGCACTCACCTGCGGCAGCGCCATGACGAAGTCGTGCAGCTGCGCCTTCCGGGCCGCCTCCGTGACCTGCTCCATCGTCAGCTCTTTGGTGGTACTGCCATATTTAATATTATCAGCAATGCTACAATCAAATAACACGGGCTCCTGGGACACTACTCCAATTTTTGATCTAAGAAATTCAACATTTACTTTCTTGGTGTCGTGTCCATCTATTAGCTACCAGAAAATAGAAGAGAACTTGAAATATCATTCCATAACAACAGCTTCCAAATACAAATAATTCACAGTGAAACTAAATGATCCCTACACTTTTAAACGTGACCTTATTACCAAAATGCAAACAAGACTGATCTAATTTGCAGAATTTGCTTACATTTGCTTTCTTTGCGCGTGGCAAATGATTTTTTTTTCTCTGTACATTGGTGATCCAGACAGACACTAAATCATTTGCTTAACCTTAAGGGTCTACTGAACTATTTAACTGCTTCAATACAGACACGTGCTTTGCTGGATTCCTGGCTTAGTAATTGCCACACTTTTTTTTCTAAAGAATAAGAATTCCAACTGGTTAAGTATTTATGTGGGGGAAAGATAAAAATGCTGTTTAAGCTATCAGTAATTGAGTGGCTGGGAGATGAAGTTGAACCTGCAAAGAAGCTACACGTCGGGACTCTTTATTTAGGGATGTTGCAGCCCCTCTGTGGCTCACGCCAGGCTGACAGCCCGTGCTCCCACGATGGAGCCGCCGCCGTGCGTTTAGCAGAGGGGCTGCCCAGGGCAGCGCTGCAGCCCACGCTGAGCCACGGCTGCGGCAGGTTCTCCCCTCCCGCCCCACCGCACCGGGGCGGCAGCGCCGGCTGCGGCCGCCCGGGCTCCCCGCTGGCTGCGGGCCCTGCCGAGGACTCCCCGCAAGGGCGCTGGGGAGAGCGGCGCCCGCGCTCACCACGGCGCCGTGCTCGGGGTCGTAGAAGCGCTCCAGGAGCTGCACGCTGGTGCTCTTCCCGCAGCCGCTGCTGCCGACGAACGCCAGGGTCTGCCCGGGCTGCACGGCTATGGAGAGGCCCCGCAGCACCTGGGTATCAGGCCGAGACGGGTACGTGAATTTGCAGTTACGGAACTCAATGCTTCCTTTGAAATCGTCCTGGTGAAGGAAACAGAGAGAAGCTACAGTGAGAACAAAACCAAGTGGTGAAGTACAAAATAACTCCTCAAATCTCCTTCTCACGTCTGTTATTTCAAATGATCGTGAAATCAGTCCAGAAAGAGGGACTCGAGGATTTATGGGCAGGGCTGTCCTACAGGGGAAGATTTTTTGCCTGACTGATACTGCATTGTCAGGAATTATCTTGTAAATTATTTATTTTAGCACAGACTCTATGTAAGCCCAAATTTGATGATGGTGCAAAGACATTCATGTGCAAAGATTTTTCTGATTAAAAAAAAACAATTTTTCAACACGTGAAATAAGACATGTGAATTCAGATCAACTTTCTAATTTTCAATGAACTATTAAAAAAAATCCTTTCAGAAAATCCTTAGAAGGAATTGATGTGTTTTATTTTCATAGTTCAAAGCAAAATATTTAATGTATTTAATTTGTAGCAATATTTCAAGAATTCCTTTAATTTTGCAAAAGTTGAACGCTCTCAACTTTATGGTGTTAAACTGAAAAATATCCCTCGTAAATCAGTTGCGATCAGATTTATTTGAAAACTGTGGAACAGAAGGAAAAAGTATGCTACTGCATGAGTCATCCAAATTGGACCTATTCCAATTTCTAGGAGTGCTGGACTGAGAAATTCCTAATAGCTGCGCTTTACATTACTGTCAAGTGCAGAGCTCGCTGCTTTGAAAAGAGCAACAAAGTTGTTACTGCAAGTTCAGTGCAGCGCTGAGCTGAACGACACCTCCTATTACTCATCGCCACGCTCACCCATTTTTCTCCTTTATCGCTGTACACACTGATTTTAGGAATCCGATCAACCAACTGGAAAAAACGGGCGGCAGAGGTTTTGGCTTTGGCATAGTTTGGAGTATAGGAAGAAGCTCTTCCCAAGGCAGTTCCACTGGTCACAATCGCAGAGATGACCCTGCGGGAAAGGGGGAACGTTGGTCCCGGGAGGCTGCTAGTGGCGCCGCTCCACAGAGCCGCGCGGAGCCTCCTGGCTCCGGCCACGCGCCCACCTGAACACGAAGCTGTAATGGAGCCCTTCCGTGTCCACCAGGAACCCGCCGTAGCGGTAGGACACCGAATTGGCTATGAACACGATGCACTGGGCAAAGCCATAGCAGAGCCCGTAAACATTCGCTTTTTTGATTGCAGCTCTGTAGGGTATTTCCAGGTGCTTCTCATAACTGTGAATAAACATCTTCTCCTTCCCGATCCCAGCCACAGTCCTGATGTTAGCGAGGGCTTCACTGGAAATCTGGAAATAGAATTAATTAAAAAAAAAAAAAAAGTAAAATCTCCTAATTTGCACTTTTAAAAAGCAGCATGTTCCCTCCCACAAATACACAGTTCTTTCACATATGCACTGCACTAATGCCATACATAAATTGTTTCATTTAATATAGATTTTCCAGATGTCAGCCAACCTAAAGAACAATTTTACTGCAAGCAACATCTGCTACATCCACAATAGCAAAACTCTATTTGCTTTTCTAGAGCAAGCTATTGTAAATACACACAGAAAATCAAGCTTTCACGTAATGTGAATAAATGACACTTGATTTTGTGCATCTCCCTCATTACAGGACATGTCCTGTATGTGCTAAAATACACTCAAATATTTCCAAGATTCACTTCTCAGTAGCAATAATCTCTAGCTGAATGGAAAAAACAGATAATTTTGACACATGCTACTTTTTTAAAACAAAATTAGTTAGGATGCTTATTTCTTCATTGTCTCTCTCCACAGAAATCTATTCTCAAGCCCTCAGAGAGGCACCACAAATTGCTAGGAAAGCTGCTAAACTACAGGATTTACTGAAGAACCATTTCTCCCTGTTCTCTCTAAATTCAATGCACCAATTCATTATTCAGCGCCAAAATCTGCAGGGTGATGACTGTGAATGGCTGTCCCTGCTCTCTGAGCACATGAGAATCACAGGGAAGCACCAAACGGGTGTTTAAACAAAACCCAACAGCAATGAAACTGACTGATCGGAAAGATCTGTGTTGAGCATGTAGGTCTAACACATTTTGAATAGCAGGTTACAGTCCAAGCTGTGAGTATTTTTAAGTGAGGGAATTCCCAGTGGAATTCCTGATGGCTTCGCAAGCTGAAATACTACAACTTATCTGCAAAATTTTGCCAGTTCTGTAACATTTGATTAACTGCTGGTCCCAAATTCTTGACTTTCAACTCCCTGTGGCCATGAATATAAACTAGTTTCTAAACAATGTTACCCGTCCAGTAGCTTCCAGAGCCTTCTTGTCCTGAGAGGCAAATCCTGTCAGCATTTTGGCCTGCACAGCTCCAGATAATGCCAAAAATGGTAGGAAACACATTATAACTAAACTCAATTTCCAGCTGAAGTAGAAAGCAATGATGATGGCCACTCCAATGTTGGCAAAGGAATTGACAATCATTCCTATCTGGGATCCAGTTGCCTTTAAAGAAGGAAAAAAAAAAAAAGGAATTAATTGGTTTGCACTCCAATAGTAACTTCAATAATCTTAAAAAAAAATCTTCCCCTAAACCTTGTGAAAACTCTAAATATCATTAAAATTACACAAGGCACCAATGGCTGTAGACAGCACTAGAATTCAGTCAGTTTAGATGCATTGTTTCCCTTTAATTGCATCAAGAGAAGGAATGCAAATCTCAGATATTCTTTTGCCTACCAAATTTTTCAAGGAGATGTGAAGAAAATTGTTGCTAATGATACCAGCAGAAAGAATCTGTTTAAATAAATTCTAAGGGTTCCTGGAGGAATTTCTGCTGAATGCTTTGTTTAGTCTGTGTATTTACCTACCTTGACTTAAAGAATAAACAGAAACCTTTTGCAACTTAACTATTAACACAGTGAAGTCAGCCATGCTAAAAATCAGTAAGAAATATCAGGGAAAACTGATGAACTAAAATCACTGTCTTTTTTACGGATAAATTTTAACTGCTATCCTTGATATCTTTATGGTCACTCATTCCCCTTTCCCTCACTTTAAGAACGCTATTCTTTGTAACAATTTGCAGCCATTTTACAGGATAATGTGCCAAAATAGGCCTCGAATTAGTGCTGATAAAGCAGTTCTTATTATATCTTATTATTTCATGTCTTACCCCTTGGACTTGTGATGCATCTGTTGCAAGTCTTGTAGTCAAAGCACCAGGGCTGTTTCTCTGGTCATCAAACCAACCAATCTCTTGCCCTAGCATAGCCTGGAAGCCAATTTTCCTTAGCCGTCTCGTAAGCAGCTCACCAGACTTGGCAAAAGTGTATCCCTGCATTAGAATAAATACTATTATTGATCAGAAAGGTACACATACAGTAAAAGATATAAGAAACAATACTGACCTATATCGGACTGCTATTACCTGTGCAAATTGTGTCAGAAATGATATAAGCCCAACTATGACAAAGAGCAAACAGACACCGTTGATCTGTCTTCTTTGCTCCTCTTCATCGAGAATAGAGAAGGTCTTTGAAAAAAAAAAATGGGGGGCACAGTATTAGATTCACGTAAATGGGAGAAACAGAACTTAAAAGTTCCATCAACATCTGCAATGGGACATGACAGAATTTGGTTCCATGCCCTTAACTGGTGGGTGGCATTTGCAGGAATTTACAGACTCCAAAGTTCTTCAAATAGTGGCAGCTTCCTGTCCTGCAGCCCCATCCCGTATCATCATCATTAATGCTTGAAGTGGAGTCCTGCCCTGCTTCTCCCAGTCTTCGGGGCATTGTCCTTTTCTCTCTCATTCTTTGTAACTGATATTTTTCAGTATCTGGCAGTGTTATTGGCTGGCGACAAAGTAATGGTCCAAATCAAAGTTGCCATCTCCTTTAGCCACTGCTTCCACCCTCAGCACCTGGAACGCAGGTCAGCAAACTGATCTGAACCTGCTGAATTTCTTTCGCAGCTCAGAGGTATGAACCACAGCTCGTGCCTGTATTTCTCTCTTGTCTTTAAGGTATAGTTAAAAATCACCTAAGCATTTGACCTTTACTTAGAATAAAACCATTCTAGATTCCTTCAGACAACAGAAGGCACATATTGAATTTCCATTACACTTGCTACGTATAAAAAAATTACAAAAATAAACTTTACTACGTATAAAAAAATTACAAAAATAAACTTAAGTCCTAGCCTTAAAAGGTCAAGGTACTTACAGTTCAAAGTTATCTATACATTAAGATTACTGAGAGGAATTAGAGCATAAATTTGAGAAAAAGAAATAACTCTTCTCTACTAGAAATTCTAGTTCAAAGGGTTTTTTTCAAATTTGTACATCAGTACCCTGGTAACAAAATAAATCCTGCAAAGTCCAAAATATTGAAATAACATTTAGCGTTTCAAGCTCTGGTCTGTTCCAGGCCTATGATCAGTATCAGTAGTTAGGCATATGGCTCTTCAGACTAATCTTCATTTAAAGAAAATTACCCATATGTTTTGATACAAATTTCTTATTTTAATTCATCACAACAAGAATGTAACAAAAGGGTCTGCTGCTCTTCCTATCTCCTTGATGAAATCCATTGCACCTTCAGTAATTCATTATGATTCTGAACTGGACTGACTGTGAGCAGCTTTTGTCTTTGTACCTTATGCAGCTAAAGAAACACTTGAGGGTGTGGGGATTTGATTGTTTTTGTTGTTTCTTGCAGGCAGCACAGTTGGAGTGATCCCACACATTAATGGAACTCATTTTTTTTCCTCCACTATGAAATTTCCTAATTAAATGCAGAAGTTCCAAATAAATATGAGACTGAACACTGAGGAGACAAAGATAAACAAAAGAAGTCACCAGTCCGGGGACACTGGGGCGAATCCCAGTATTTATGCTTCTTATAAATAGACTTGAGCTGATTGCTTCTGCATGGTTAGGTGTTAGATGAGATTAAGTAGGAGTCTTCATTTCAATAATGTAAAAAGCTGTGCCTGGTTTCCCGGAAATTGGAGCTGGGATGTTCATGAAAGAGGAGGGTGCAGTGAATCTTCCCTTTTTTTTCATGTTCTGCCTGCACCACTCACATTCAAAGTGGCTCCACTGCTTTCTGCTAAGCAAGAAAGATGCTGTGAAACACCCCTGCCCAGCGACCAGGCTCTTTGTTGCTCCTAGGTAAAGGCTGGGAGAATCCCAGGATCTGAGAGGCACCCGAGAGGTCTCTGGTGCAGCCAGTTATCAGTCAGGCGAGGGCTCTTAATACAAGCCCTACGTCCAGGAAAGCACAGGCTCACACTCACCCTAAAGAGGGAGGGCAAGAGTGTTTTGTTGGAGTAGGACCCCAGTGCAGGTTTCCTCATCACTGTCCTAAATAAGCAGAAGTGGATTGGAGAGGAAGAGATCTCTATGCTGCAGAGGATCTTTCCCCTTGAAAATATGTCCTGTAAAACTTAACTAGCCATTCTGTGATCATCCTAACAGGCTCAGCTATATTCTTGAACTATGATCTTGATTATAAAAAAATAACATTGGCTATATTAGCATGTAGCATGAGCAACAGTATCAGGTCAATAAAAAGAGCTGGTGTTACATGATCTAGATTCCAGTTCAGTTTTAATGGAAAAGGATTTATTTCTTGTGCTCTGAGACTATTCCTCCATGGGAACCAAAGTATAATAAGAAGGAACAACTGAGAAATTTGTTTCAAAAATGAATTTCTGATTTGAACTAAACTGCTAAGACAACAGACCCAGTATTGCCCAGTACTTCATTCACTTTTGGTGTCTAATTTCTGAGAATCTTGAAGCCAGACTTTGCTAAACCTTTTTCATTCCATAGCTGCGAGTTTTCTCCCTCACTTCCTCAACTGTATTGCTCCCACAGCACAAGCCACTACCTCACTGAAGATACTGAGACAGCACTTGGAAGACAGATGTATATTCTATCTGCCTGCCTTGACAAAAATTGCATGAAGTTAGGGATAATAAAACACAGATTTTGAATTTTGTTCATGTTTGATGCGGCCAAGTTTTACTCTGCAAACTCCTCTCAGAGATTCAGATTTGAAGAGAGGGAGTTTTTCAGTAAATACATCAACATCTTAGAGGATGACTTCAGGCCCAGAACTTTGTTTGGCAAACCTAAACTCTCAAAGGGGATTAGGCTTAGAGCCATTACAGAACAGACACAGCAGTGTCTCTTCTGCTATCTAGTGAAAGCCATAGTCATCAGCTTGAGGTTTAGCCACCTAAGAAGTGTTCAGAGATGGCTAAAAGGCCAAGCACATTGTTCAGGTGCCACATAGGGGACCAACTGGAATGTCTCCTGATCTACCTGTCCCTGGATTTTAGAGAGGAAAAATCAAGCTACAAGTAAATATGATTCATAAATAACCTGAGAAATGACTGAATTGCAATAGCTTTCTAGAGAGAAATGTCTAAGCCTTTATTCATAACAAAACAATGCCTCAAAATCATCAGCAGCACGATTCTTTAATCTTTAATAGACTGCAGACAATATTAGTATTTTCTTAGCCCTTTTCCAGCCTGTGCTACATGATTCACTCGCTCTTTCCTGCCTGAAAGGATTAGAAGTTCTGCTTTATAGTGCCTACCTTTTAGGCTATGCATTCCTTGCACATCTACATACCTAACCTGATTTAAACAATTAAATGGGAATAACACACAAGTTTTACACTGTCTCAAGCGGTACCCAAGCTGCAAAACTATAGAGTCATTCCTAGTGAATATGTTCTTACATTACTCACATTAAAAAGCAGGTTCAACAGAGAGTAGAAGAGACCCTACTGATTCTTGGAAATTAGGCTAATAACCTAGGCCTTAGATAGAATAGTGCTGAATCTCTTTGGGTCTCCCTCCTGCTGCCCACTAACTTGGTCAATGTTTTCACCAAAAGCTACTTTGCAAAATGGGGAGGCATCTCCTCTTTATGTTTTGGCAGGCTATGGAAGGGAAATCAGGCACAGCTGACCTCTTGAAAATTTTCAATCAATGCTGTGGATTTGGGATGTGTTCCTTCCAATGTGTGTGCAAGACACATCCAGGTCTGCCTCACAGGATCCTCTGTTCCTCTTTGCTTAAGAGCAAAAATACACTTTAAAATATTAGCATAACATACCCCAAGAATCTCACTGAACAACAAAGCATAGAGTGGACTGACTGCTCCATTCACAGCTGCTCCCAGAGATCCAAGCACCATGTATGGCCATTCTGAAGCATTGTATTTCAAAATCCTGGCAAACGGTACAGGCTTCACATCATCTTCAGCCACAGCAACAGATTCCTAAAAAAAAAAGGTTACATTTATGGGGTGGGAGGTGGGGAAGAATTCTTGGTGATGTTTTCCCTTTGTCAGTGAGATAAAATAATGAACACAGTACTCTCTTAAATGGTTACCTCCAGTAACAAAAGAGCTATTCTGGCTTTGCATAGGAAGAAATCAGGATGGGTCTTACCTCCTGACTTGAACTCTTTTTTAGGATTAGGGAGTTACAAGAGTGTTATATAAAACTTTACCTCCATCATCCCTGGAGAAACAGGGAAGCATAGCTTGTGCAGTTCTACTGATTCCAAACAAAGGTGTTAATTATAACCTGCTTAAGGCTTTCTTCTACCGAAACTCAGGCTGTTCACTTTCTGTTACTTCCAGATGAGGTGCAATGCAATATCCACTAGCAAAATTTAAACTCCTTCTTCACAAGGGGATGTTCTAGGTCACTCATGACACTCCTAAATACTATTTTGAAATAGTGTGGGTGAAGGCACTGATCAGACTTTTCATCAAAGAGACACTAAGTATAATTAAAACAAAGAAAGTCTGAGTGTGCTGTCTACAACCAAGCTTTATATATGCTGATTATACCTCCTTTTTGTGAAGCACTCTCAGACTATGTGAACAATTCCCATAATTACCTCCAGTAAGTGCAGAATATTTATCATCAAATTATAACTTAGTCTACAGTTTGATTTTGTGCAGATTTTTTTTTTTTTTAACACATAGCGTACTGAGCCCTGTTCATCTCCCTCAGTCCATACAGCTGGAAATGTCCAGGCAAGAAATACTCCGTGTATACCTATCTGCTGAAAATGGATAAAGGGATGCAAACATTTTGCTTTTTCTTTTCCTTTTGAGATAGTGTCATAGCAAGAGCACTAAAGCCTCTATTTATCCCCAGAATAGACCTAGTAAGAGCAAGCTCGGTGACTTCTGACAGCCACTTTCTGCACTGAGTAGCTATAGCTTTGCAAATTGGTGCAGAAAGACTCAGAAATGTTTTAAAAATCAATTCACAGTGCATATTGCTAAAGAACTGGTCCTGTTCTGAATCATTTTAAGGCATACTGTCTTTATTTCCTATATTGCTTGGCTGCAGCAGAACACTGATGCAAAGTCTATTGAAGTTAGTGAAAGGACTGGCTCAGGTTGCAGTGATGTTCTCTCTTCACTCTCATAATGATTTTGAGGGAGTGAAATTAATTTACTCTTTACTGAACAAGAATGATCTAATTTCTATCACTCAGTGGCTATTATATTTCATAAAGTAAGCACCTTCGTCTGCAACATACATTGATCTATCAACAGTTCATAGTCTGCTGGAAATTTTTTATGGGTGACTAAGGATAACAGTCGTAACAATGCAGCCTAGAATTTATACAGAGGAAAAGACTTTAAAGCTGTGGGTCGGTACAGAAAAAGGTCAAACCAAGAACACATGCCAACACCTTCTGTAACACAAGCACTTATCTATAGATTTTCAGCACCAGGTAATAAAAAAGATGTCCTGCTTGTTTACAATATAATAATAAACTACCGCACCTGACCTTTTTTGCTGGGCCATCATCTTCTCCATAAGAAGACATAAGATACACAGACTCTGAACGGTCTCCTGCAATGGATAGTGGAGTGTCAGGGACCACATTAGCGAGCTGCGATCTGGAGCGCTGCCGAAGTGAAGCTCTATCAGAGAATACAGAAAGAGTCTGTTCTTCACAGCTGAGAAATACATTACTTGCTTTAAAGTAGGTGCAGTTTTAATATTATATGAAATCAGGTTTCACTGAATCACAGGAATCCCACTTTTTCTTTCTTTGCCATCCCCTCTCAACTTCTCAAGAAGAAAATATCCCACAATAAAAACTGAGATATTTTCTGATTTTCATAATCACACTCCACCCCCACCACTCAGATGTTGCCTGTAATGTTTACTTGTTGAGCAAACTGCTGCAAACTCCTATACACAGAGCAAACTCCTATACACAGACTTAATCATATGTGTTTTTAAGATACGAAGTAAACTCACGATTATCACTGCAAAGTAGTTTAGTGCAGTAAAACAGGGTGCTGAACCAGTCCTCCTATGTCCCCAAAAGTATAACATTATAAACCTGGAGTCACATATTCCCTCGCATACAAGTAACATGGGCACAGAGAAATAATAGATGGCTTGCTATAAGACCGACTGACTCGTAAAATGCTTTATCCTTCAAAAAGTTGAAGCCATAATAAGAACATCCTTGTATGTTAGAAGTGATTTCTCAAGTAACTCAAGAGCAAGTAAATTTTAAGTGTCTAGAGTAAAAGTGCGTGAGTTGATATACATGCATGGTTATATGTTACATTAGATGGCTATATGGAATATTAAAAATGGAACATAAATGCAGTAGAGCAGAGTTGGAGGGAAGGTATTGTGACTAGAAAGGGAGTCCAGTTAAGAGCATCTGTTTATCCACAGGTCTTCAATCAGTAGCTTATCACCCAAACTCTTCCTTTCCAAGGGGGTTGTGTCTTAATACACGCTTGCACTCACTTGACTCTCTTTGTCACATCATACAAAGCAGTACATAATTACTATCTTTGGAAAAAGTACCAAGATCTGAAAATAAATTGAGATTCATTTCTTGTTTCATTTCATTCATTTTTAAGACTTACCTCAAGCTGGCCCGATAGCTTCCTCTGCTAAATGACTGGACTTTCTCAAGATTTGGCTCAAGTAAATCATTTTCTGTTGCTGTAAAATATAGTATATAAAGTTCTTCAGTTTGTGCTAAAATTGAATACAGACTAAGTCCCTTGTTGATCTGCAAAAAAATGAAGTGTCTCCAAGTCACAGCTGAAATACTGTTTAGAAAGCAAGGGATATAATACAAACTTATTACTCTGCTTACTTATACTTACTTATATTCCCCAGGTTTTATATTCATTGCATTTGACATGCTGAAGTTAGGCAAACTGAATATTAACCCAAGTACCATCTGATTCGGGGTGTGACTGCTGAAAGCTGTTTCCCTGTTTTAGCAGTAGGCCTCATCTTTTAAGATAATCACACCCAAGCTATGGCACTTCACAGATGTACACAAGTCATCCTATTAAGTTTCTGTTTCCAGAAGCTTGGATTCAAATCTGCCTCTAGCAAAACAAATAAAGTAGTTTCAGCATACTCTGTAAATTGCCTGCAGTTCAAATGCAGCACAGCTGGATTGTCAGCACTAAGCAGAGATACAAAATGCCTGGGTAACGCAGGTCTCGATTCAGGTTCTAGGGCAGATATATATGAAGAAGGTAATTCAGTGCATAGGCACTAAAAACACTTTGGCCAGAGCTATAAGTGTATTATTTTTAACAATGCTAACACTTAGCCTTTCAAGGGGAAGAAAGGTGTAGGGGGCGGGGCATAGAAAGGGGAAAAAAAATCAGTCTAAATTAAAAAAAAACAAACCCTACATTCCATGGAATTTTATGTAATTTTATGAACAAGAACAAGACACACACTTGGCACTGGTGCTCCAGCAAGTGCCTTGTCTCCTTTGCTCTGTAAGGTCACCAGCATGAAATAAACCCCTTTTCTCTGCAGGAGTTCCTCGTGAGTTCCTTTCTCCACAGCCCTTCCGTGCTCAAAGCCCACGATCACATCAGCTGCTTTGATGGTGGACAGGCGGTGAGCTATTGAGATTGTAGTGCGGCCAAGGCGAACCTGAAAGAACAACAGCCATGTTGCCAGGACAGCAACAGAACCACCTGGAATCAGCGCAACATAACCGAAAATTTGCTCCTATTGACAGGAATCTTTCAAGTGGTTTCACTAGACTTTGAATTATCTCCATCCATTGCCTTTGTTGTCCATGTATTAAAGACGGAAATATTTTGAGTTCTTTAGCTAGGGCCTACATTGGCTGGACGGGAGCTAGTTCCAGTATGGAAGCTGTGAAACTGTGTTACTGTAGCACAAAAACATGTTGTAACTCAGACTACGCTGATTTGAGCTAATCTCTCAGATTACTTGTTCTTCCACTTTGAATGGATGGATGAAAATGTGCAACTGCCTGAGCCTGTGTTCACAAGCACAAACCACAGCACCACCTGTCAAGAAGTGAAGCTTATCTGCAGCAAGTGTTTTCCTCCACCCTTTGTAGACAACTGCAAAGTTACAGAATGGTCACTTAAGTATTAATTCTCTGAGATCAGTGAAGAAGAGTTATTTCTGAATGTAGTTCATGTGCTCTGAATTCATTGCCTATGCAAAGTCATTCTTGGATTCATGAATTTAATTCAGCCTCCCAAGGAACGCTTTGCTGTGGAACTCCGAACACATGGATGAGACCACAGTTCACCCAGAACAAGATGGAGGGCAGAGAATAACCAGAGATGACCACAATCTCTGAAGAAAGTGAATTATAGATTCTTGCTAACAAACCAGTAAGAAAGCAATATTTCCAGACAATACCAAGGGTCTTTTCTTGACATATAATATATGACATATAATATAGACAAATAAGTAATTAAGAAAAGCTTCTCAATGCTTTGTTACAATTCAGCAGAATGTTCTACACAATGCTTTAAAAATATTTCTACTCTTTAAAAATCTAATTTATGCAAAAATAGAGCAAACCTTGTGAAGTGCTTCTTGAACAGTAGCTTCACTTTCATTATCAAGTGCTGAGGTAGCCATATCTAGTAGCAGGATTTTAGGGTTTCGCACAAGAGCTCGAGCAATAGCTATCCTCTGCTTTTGCCCTCCGCTCATCTGGCTTCCTCCCTCTCCAACATGAGTGTCAAATTGCTGGGTGAAGGGGAAAAAAAGAAAAAGAAACACATAACAAGGGAGTCTGTCAAGCTTCTTGTGAAGTCACTGGTAATATTCTCTCTCAGATTTGTACTAGCAGAGAGCTTAAAAAAATTAACAATTTTGAAAGACATTGTTATTGCTCCAGATGTCAGCTGATGAAAACAACCTCCTTCATAATCTATATTGTTTTGCCTGAGACGGAATGCTGTAGGACTGATCAAAGCCCTGTCACCTTGCAGGACGGAATCAAGGAATATGTTATCAAGGAATGATTATTTGGCATAACTGACAAAACTCATAGAAGGAGATGAGATTATGAGATTCAGTATAGACTGTTCCAAAACATATGCCGGCTGAGAAGAGTCCTGGGCTCTGAATTGCTTTTGACCTAAGCAGAAGCAGATCTCAGTAGAATGAAAAAGATATTTTTCTTTTTAAAATCATGCTGATTATTTCCATGTTATTAAATGTTATATGTATAACTCCTGAGCAATTAATTCTCCTTGGCTCACATTTTGTTAAGTTTCAAGTGGATGAAATATTTGTAGTAAGACCTTGTCGAAGGAAAATGTCAATTTTACTGTCAATTTTAATCTTCTGCTCTTCCATCTGAGCTCAGATGTCTGCAAAGGGAGAGGGACAGAGCAATTCTCTATTTTTCCATCAACATTTTAAGAGGTGCACCATACCTGTGGCAAGTCCATGATAAAGTTGTAAGCATTGGCCTCTTTAGCTGCTTTGATTATTTCTTCCATGGTAGCCTCATCCCGACCATAGCGAATATTTTCTGCAATTGTGGTAGCAAACAGAACTGGCTCTTGCTCAACAATACCAATCTGGGAGCGTAGCCACTGGATGTTAAGGGAACGAATGTCATGACCATCCAGGGTAATCTAGAGAGTCAATTAAAGTAGGGAGAAAACAAAACAACAATTAAAAAAATGTGAGGAATATTCTCTTCCCCAGTTCAGAGATGAAGAAAAGCATGATGGAAACAAACAGCTCTTTTTGCTTGGCCCTATAAATAGCCATCAAACTAGTTTTCTGTAAAGGCATGTGTTTTCCACTCGTAAAACTGAATTAATAGCTCAATGGGGACTCAGGTAGAAGAATTATACGTCTTCTACGATCTGCTTGCAGACACTTTTCAAGACAGAGACTTTTTTTTTTTATCTTCCCCCAGAGGGAGAGATTTCTGTTCCTTAGCCAGATGTAGTCACAAAGCCCCAAACTACCTCTATGCCTCATTTATTCATTCTCACCTTTTAGCTGTGAAAAAGAATAATTCTGATCAAATTTATTTATTTTATTTTATTTTTATTTTTTTCCTGCTGATGGTGAAGAAGTTAAGTAAGGGAAAGTCTTAACTATAAAATAAAGAAGCAAACAAAAGTTCAAAATATTTTTCCTCTTGAACATGGAAAGAAAGATTGCTGTGAGCTGTGCCATTGTTTTTTCCCATATATTTTCTAACATTCAAGATTAGAAAGTATTTTCAGATCTGGTGGAAAGTTCTCTAGGAATATTGAAACTTCAGTGTTTCGGCATGAGAACAACAACAACAACAAAAAAATCACACAAAATGCACTATAATATAACTAAATTCTGCATAAATTAGTTTTGTTAAATACATACACTTTTGTTGAATACACTGATTTGGTTCTGTGTCTCTTTTACTTTTAAATATAGGTTATCATGATTGAGATTTGGATTAAACAGGAAAACAAAAATGAGAGGAAAATGTTGATGCAACTCATGTTCATAGCTAAATGATTAGGTACATACTAAAGCAGTATTATGTGATAATGATTAAATGTTCAATACTATATTTCCTAGAATTGAAAATGGGGTGTCACTCCTGAATTATTGTATGGATAGGTATAGTTTTTGCACAGGTTTAGCACTCCATTTTTATTTCTTCCTAATTTTTTTTTCTCTTTCACATAATTATTCTTTTTAAAACTGTTCAGCATTCCCCCAAAATGGACAAATTAAAGATATTTTGCTCATTTCTCTTTTGGTTCTAAGAGAAAAAAGAAGTCTTCCTTTCTGTCTTCGAGAAGAAGGAATGTTGCTCTTCCCAGCACATAAGAGTAGAGAAACCTCTCTGGACTGAGAAACTCACCATGCCATCACTGGGGTCATAGAAACGCTGGATGAGCTGTATTGCTGTACTTTTTCCAGCTCCACTAGCTCCAACAAAAGCTGTTGTCTCCCCTGCTTTAATAACCATATTAAGGTTTTCCAAAATCTGGATTAAAAAACAAAAGACCATTAAAATAAAATAATAATAATAAAAAAAAAGAGAATCTATCCAGTCCAATTCCCTGTAGCTGGTGGCAAAACAAGAATATTATAACTGCTTACAAAAAGGATAATGAATAATTAATTACCTTTACATCTGGTCTGGAGGGGTAATAAAATGTTACATTATGGAATTCAATTTCTCCATGCACTTTATCCAGCTTGTAGCCATCTTCTGACATGCAGTCAATGGTGGGTTTCTAAGGTAGAATTTAGTGTTATTTAATTTAACAGTCAACACTTCTGCAGTAGATAAATATGACCAATACCACACAAAGCCACAACGCTCTTATTTAAAAGGCTCTTGGCTGCACTGGTGCAACAGCAGAATCTGCTTCAGAATTAGTAGGCAAGAAACAATAAACTAAGGCCGATGTGGCAGGGTGGCTGGAATTAGTGGGTGGTGCAGGCAGGACAAATGCAACCGCTTCTCATCTTTGGCTTACTACACTTGCCACAGTCATTTTACTGGTCTTTATTGGAATAGAAAAAGTGCATGCAAGAGGCATTTTGAGTAAGTTATTTTATCCAGCTTCTCCAGACTAAGATGGTACTATTATGCTCAGGTAAGCATTCTCTCACATTACTGAACAACCAATTTGTTGCTGAAAATTTCCACACTTAATCACTTCCTTGCATTTAAAGCATCCATCTTTACATGGCCACTCTTAAGCTCTGGAATCCTGATTTTAAGCTTTTTCCATTAAGTGTCTTGGCACTCACTGGCTTTTGGCCAGGACCTGGGTATTGTTGACTGTTACACATGAGTGGAGAAAAAAAAAAAGAAACCTGAGGAATCCCAAAGAAATCAGATGTTCTAAGGATAGATATATAATGGGCTTTACTGAAAATATTAGCTGTGGAATGCAGAGAATTAATTAAAACCATGGCGACAGTGATAACTGATACAGAGATAACTGAAACATACACGACTTTTTATGCAGCCTAACAAATAGAGGGAAGGGAGTATATAAAAGGAAATATTCATAATGGAAATGTGTGTGTTCTAAGATGTTAAGAATAGCTAAAACACTGGTTAGTTTTTAGGATTATGTCTTATTATGTCTTAATTAAGTTCAGATATTAAGCTATGAAGAAACAAGGGTTTCACTAATCCTGCAAATGGGAATCTGAGTATGGCCATAAGTTTAGCACTAGACAAAAACAGTACCAGGGCTAAGCTGTGCTTTTACTATCCAGTCACAAATGTATGAACATGGCAGCATTTCAGTCTGTTTACATAGTGCCTAGCGCAAGAAAAACTATCAATGACCAGTTATACTAAAAACTGCTAAAAAATTTATAGTATTTTTCCAACAACTCAGTATATGTAAATATAGTAAACTCATGAAAAAATGTCAGCAACTCCCAGACGTATAACTTTCACTTTTAACTTCATTTCATGTATTTATGTCTCCTAAAAATGTTGTAAAGAACATTTATGGATGCTCTGGGAACACCACTTGTCTCATTTCACACTCTGGGCAGCTTTGGGCCAAGTGACAGACTAGTCTTGACAACTAACGCCAATAGAGCCACATCTTTTCACACCGTCTTGAGGCTTGGAGCTAGCTCCACACTGAAACCTTGGCTGCAAGCTATTCCTGCGTGCTGGCCTTGCACGGGCAAGCCTGATCAGTAATTGGACATAACGGAAAATGGCAGCAAGAAAAAGAAGCAGTTGATGGGGAAAAAAAAGAAACAGACTGTGAGGAATTTGTTTAACATCCTGCACCCATGCACCTAGACCTCTCATTGTACAGTCAATTCCTCTCATTTTTCTTCATTTACACTGTGGATAAAACTATACCTGCTTGAGGGCTGCTCAATTAATTTTACTACCAAGTGATAGAGCTTACTTACTTTATCTATTGTCTCAAAGATGTTTGTTGCAGCTCCACGGCCAGTGGCAAAAGCTTCCAGGCAGGGAGACACTTGGCCAAGATTTAAAGCTCCTACTAAAATGCCAAAGAAAACCTGATAAAATAGTAAAAGAAATTAAGAAAACCTAACAGCACATTTTAATTATTTTACTACAGAGCTCAGAAATACAAATCAAACTACGGTAGCTTAACAAATTCCTGCGCATCAGCTGAATTGCAGTAGGTCACTGTACAAGCACAATTGTTCGTGGTGGTATTTGTGAACATTTCTTATTTGCTGACAAATATCCCAAGGCCCTAAAGTTGATGTTTTGCAGGTAGCAGAAAATAGAAATTCTGAGTATTAGTAAGACTCATATGTAAATCTTTTGCTGTAGGTTGATGATGCCTGAGAAGTCTGCTAAAAAGCAGTTAAAGACCCAGCTAGTCTTTTGAACACAACACATGAGGATAGAAGGCAAGATGCAGAAGGAGTCACTACTGTGAGGAAGAAGGAAGGGCACACGGTACTCACTTCTCCCTTGTACTACTCAGATACCTATTGGGAATATCCTCCAGGGCTGAAGAGAATGGCACAACCATGCATAATGTGCACTGCAAACATCTACGCTGTGATATGCAGATTGTATCATAAATTCTTACTCAGCTTTGCTACAGACCAATGTCCATGTGTGAGCAAGTCCCAAAGCAAATAGCTTACATTCATGTCAGATTCTGTCATGAACAGGAATGGAACAAGTCCTGCAGCTTGATTGGAAGAAAAAGGGAAGGCAGCTTGTATTTTACCTCAACTCAGCATGGCTCATGCACAACAGTTTTTCAGAGACTGAAAAGGGAATATTTAAATGTTTTGTATTTTTAAAGCACCACAGTCCAAACTCACCAGGAGTGTATGATGGAAAACAGGAAAGATGAATTTTGAGAGAGAAAGGGGAGCACAAGAAAGGCTCTCCATTGACAGCTAAGATTTTTCAGCTATAGGGTTAGCTCCCCACAGTTTGTTGTTAGTCACTTGAAACTTCTGAACGATAGTTAAGGTAAGGAAAAGGCTCTGTTTATTTTTAACAGCTCTGCCTTGTGGCAACTACTGGTGTCTAAACACAGTTGCAAATGATTTCCTGTGAAGGCCACTCTCCTTGAGCAGGATGACTCCATTTTACAATGTCCTGAGAGCAATTTAGCAAGCTCCATCAGCAAGAAGTGCTGCTCTCCACCGCTGTCATGAGAGTTAGGAGCTGGCATAGTGAGCCATGGAGAATGGTAAGAAATAGATGTTTCAACAAAACACCAGGGCTTACTAAGCGTCAGGAAAAAATATTCAGGGTCTGAACCACAGCCTGCCAATTGGACAGTTTTGGCATAGAGTGAAGAATAAAAAACATCCATAGATCTTGTTCCTATTACATTTAGATTACCAGAGTCTAAAGCATCTACTGTGCTAGTAGAGGGTGCCTGAGTGCTATGCAGGTTACTACACTTTTTTTTGTTTGTTTGTTTTCTGTATAAACTGCAGGAACTACAGCAAGGCTAGCAGGTGTCAAAAGCATTTAAATGTTTTTTTTTGTCATCTGGAGAGCTGGAAATTTGCAACAGAAAATGGCAATGTAAGAGGACTGAAACTATTTATATGAGTGGTTAGATTGTATAAAACTTTCTTTGCAGGTTTCTATTTACCACAGTGACATTTTTCATCACAAATAAAGCTCTTTAGAAGAGCCAGTGCTCCAGAAACAACAGGCAGACCCAGGATATGAGAAAGCCAGTTTCAGGTCTCTGACAGATGTATAGCAGATGCACAAATACAAGTCTCCTGATCACAATAGGGGGCATTTGAAATCTCTAAAATGAACATGCTTATTCTTATTTTTCTAATCCAGTTGAGTCATATACTTTTATGCACATACTGAGCAATGATTTTAAAGAAAAAAACAAAATAACCAAACAAAAAAAACAAAAACAAACAAAAAACATACAGGGATCATTCTCATTGAGAAGCAGATACCATAACATTACAAATATGTGTTCTAGAATAATGCTTTCAGAGACAGGCCAAAAGAAGTTAGATCAAACTAAAACAGGTACCTGTAGAAGAGTGCCAGGTGAATATTCCTCCTCTTCTAGGACAAGTTTAGATCCATACCAAAAAGCTAATGCATAACACAGGAAAATTACAAGCCACATATAACCAGTGAATAATCCCATTATTATCCCTTTTCGAATTCCCCAGTGCTGAGCAAACACCAGGTTCTTATCATATCTGCAGAAAGAGTGAAAAACAAAGGTGGATGAAAATAATTTGATAACAAAATCAAATAAACAGAGATGAAAATGAGGTTGATTTCACTGCAGTGAATTGAGGGTTGGTCCATATGAGGTCTACCTCATTTTATGTCCTACTGTAACAAGCACAAGGATACCACACTAGTTACAGATATCTGACCAAGGGATCGGGAGCTTTAGTGGCACAAGATCTGGCAATTTGGCTAAAGCTTCAGAGAAAGTCTTACAATCATACTGTGATTTAATTAAATGTAAGCTATTTACCTACTTTGAAGTGCTTCTAGTGCTCAGTTATGATTATTAAGTACTGCTAATGCAACTAGTAGTTGTTACTAAGACTTTCTGACATTGTCTAAGGAACGACATCCCCTATTTTTCAGCATCCATGTTGCAATATTTTAGTGAAAGCAATAAAAGTAACATACACATAAATTACAATTTATGTACAAAAACAAACTAAAAGAAAACTTTTCTTTCCCAATCCAATCAGATTATTTCCTTTCCCCTCCTTTTTAAGTCATGCAAATATTCTTACTTAAGATAAAACTTCCTGAGTGAGCCCCAAAAATGGTGGTAGTCAGAAGGGTTATTAGACTCTGGAACTAGTTCTTACTTAGCTTGAAATTACCCAGACTTTTCAGATGTGCTGTAAAAGTGATTTATAAGAAAAGTAAAGTTTGACAATAGTTCCTATAAGGCAGAATGTCTTGAAGATAGTATTTCTGATGTTTTAATACCACAATTGATGGAGTTCCTTAACTGTTTGTGCATACATAATATTATTGGAAAACTAAATTTTTGTGATAAATATGCATATGCAAAGTACTCAAAGCTGAAGCATGGTCACCCTTTCAGAACTAAGTCACTCTTTCAGACACACTAATTGTCAGGATAGCAAAGCATATGATATCTTTAAATTGCTACATAAGAAAAGAAACCAGAGACATTTTACTATTTGTCTGAACAAACCTTTCAACTTCTTTCTTTTCCCCACCAAAAGCAGCCACTGTTCTGATGGATGAGAGTACTTCATCAGCCACAGCCCCAGCTTTTGCATAAGCCTTTAATTCTCGGCCTGTCAGTTTTGCCACAGCCTACAAAACCATAAGAAGTGTTGGTTACACGTATAGGTGTAGAGAAAGGTGGTGGTTAGCACTACTAACTGTCACTCAGCACAATCTGTTCTGCAGGAATTCACCCCCCTGCTCTGAGCAAGCTTTTATTATGCACTCTGCCTTCTCAGAAACTTCAGATGGAGGGTACATGCGTTTCAGGGTGAAAGGGAGGTTCAGTAGGGAGATTAAGCCCTTAGCTGCTGCTGCAGGGCCCAGGTAGAAGAGGGAATTCCCTCTTCTGGCAGAAGACAGAACGCAGCTGAGGAAGGACGGGACATGCTGCCCACCACCATGCCACGTTGCCTGAGATAGCAGTAAACAGCTCTCTCCCCAGCATTCCATAGTATACTCCGGATTCCAGAGCTTACCAGTGGGCAAAGCTGCTCAGATTCATGGAAGAAAAAGTCATGATGGATCATTATTTCATCTGATTTCAGGCATGAGATGTCACTGGAAGTTGGAAAGCGCCATTCTGATTTCCCTCTTTAAATACTCTACCCCATGAATTTATCAGCCGCTTTTGGAGAAAGGAAATCAGGCCAGGGTGACCCTGGGTTTAATTTCTTTATGGGAGAAAACAAAGACCTCATCTGGAAAGGCTCAGGAGGAGGAAATATCAAACAGTATGTATTTGAAAGGAGAGAGCTGGGGACAGAGAAATAAAAATAGAAAAGAAAAAAAATATAAACATAAAGGAGAATGAGCTCGGAGAGAAAGTGCAAGTGAAAGAAAGACGCAGGTAGGGTTTTATTTAATTCCCTGGCAGAACGTTTCTCTCTCACTTCACACTGTGTCATTATTCATATCATCTACTTGCAGGCACAGCACAACTGATGAAAAAGAAGCAGGAAGAAGATACATTTCCAGAGTTACACTACAGGTTTGATAGCAAAAGGATAAGAAACTGTTCCTGGAACGAAAGAAGGGAAATAGCAACAGGGCAGAACTTGAATGAAGAGTACAAGAGATTGCAAAGGAGCAAAAATTGCCTAGCCCTGCTGAGTTAAGAGATTAGAGATGAAATTGCTCAGGAGCCTGAAATTCCCCTCCTCCATGTGGTTCCTCTTCACAGTGAAAACAGGGTAGAGAGACTGAGAGAAAAAACAGAGAAAGAAACAGCTGGAAGAGGATGCAAGAGCTGCTGGGAACAGGGAAAGCTTGAGGCGAGTCTGAATACTTCTTTTCAAATGTTTTAAAGCTCCTAGACAGTCTTGTCTCTATTCCTGTAGCCTCTGCAGAGAACTCAAACCCAACAAAGAGCAACTATTCAAACGGGTCTGTAGTGACAGAGGGATGCTGCAGGCCAGAACCTGCCTCTGACATCCAGTAGGCACTATAGCCTTCTCTTCTAGCAACCCCTCCAGCCCTGGCATGGTCTTTCCTGCTCACTGCACGCAGACACGGACCTCACACACTCACTCACTCACCAAGCCATAGACAGCTGCTCCAATCCCAATTAGCGGACTCACTGCAATGATTACCAAAGTCAGCTTCCAGCCACTGATAAATCCCAGCAGGAATCCACTCACAAAGGTAGTAAAGCGCTGGATAAAAACTGCTACTTGATCAGCTATAGCCTCATTAATTTTGTTAATGTCACTAGAAAACAGAAACAAGAAGAAAAAAGATAAAAGACAAGATCATCAATCATTTGGGTTACTGGGTCAGGCCACATTTGGGTTAGGTGCTTTCTCCAGGACAGGGCCCTGGAACCTTCCTCTCTCCTGTGTTGATCTTCCTCACTTCTACAGATCCTGTGTTACAGTGAGGACATGTGGAACATTTGCAGTGGCAGGAGGTGCCACTGAATATGTATGTATGAATACTTCAGAAAAGACATGGCTTCTCCTGAGAAATATTATCCTGCCAGCTATCTCCTTCACTATCTGGTTCTCACTGCTGTGCCCCTATTGATTCCAAAGAGGAAGCAGGGACATCACAGCTGCAAGATAATGGGAAAACTGCACAGCTGATGCTGCATTCCTCCCATCATATAGCACTAAATATGTAACATAGAGCTCTGCTGAGTGGGGAGGGAAAGGGAAGAGGGTTGTAAACCTCTTTGCAGTTTCACCTTCTAATCCCTCTCTACTTTTTCAGATAGCTTTTTTTCTAAGCGAGAGGTGTATAGGATAGAATGGAGGGCTACATTATTGCTGCAGGCTCTTAAAAACATCAAGGCAGCTCTTCCATCTGAGGGATGGTGGGACAGGGGTCGACATTGTTGGCTCCTTGTGCAGCTAGAGAGTTGGTGGTGGAATTTTCTGCTCTTATCCAGTGCAAATACAGAGAAAAAAAAATCCTCAAAGCAAAACAGTCATGTTTTTGCTGCTCTTAGCTTCATCCCTGAGATAAGCAAAATTAGGAATTCCCAGGCTACATAGGACCAACTGGCATTGAGATTTAAAGTACAAATGTGTTAGTTCGTTGGTATATATAATAATATATATTGATATATTAAAACAAAACTCTATTGAAAATATATGTAGAATAAAGAATATGTCTATATTTCTTCTTGGGAATGTTTTTTTGCAATCAAGAATATCAAGGAACTGAATGTTACTTATTCAAAAAATAGAAAGTCAGTTCCTTATTTTAGCAAGAGAAATTCCTCATAGCCACACACACTGAGGATTTATTCTTCATAAGTAGAACACAAGTAAAAGTCATAGATTCCACTGAAGAGTTTGAGGAAAGTCCTGTCAACAACTGAAAAATATTTTGCCTAGTGTCATGCAAGTACCACTGAGAACAGGGAGCCATCTAGAGCCAGCATATTTATCCGGCAGTTGCCTTCAGCCTGTAAACAGGAAACATTAAGAAAAGGAGCAAATCTTAAACTCCTCAGTTTTTCCTCAGGGCTGAATCTCTATGCAGGACAAGAAGGTTTCTCCACCTACCTTGGGTCTTTTGCTAAAGGTAGGTGCTTGTACTCTCTCTTTTGCAGAACTTTAAGCAAGGCTTACTCTTTTCTAATAAAAAACACATGGAAGGAAATGTTCCTGTAAGGAATTTCCTTTCCAGGAAATGAGAGGGGTGGGGTTCAAACTACTCCAACTACTCCAGAGGATTATCCACCAGTATCATTCTTGAGGTATTTGGCTCAGGAGGAGAAAGGAAGGACAAGTCAAGTGGCAGGAAAAAAAAAAAAAAAAAAAAAGATAAAAAAATCACTGCAACACAAAAGGTACCTAAAGGAAATGATGGTGGCTTAACAGTTATGGCACTCAATAGAAGATGGGGAAAAAATCACAGAATCATGGAAGATGGGGAAAATCATGAGTCTGATCCGTGTACCAAGAAATACCTGTATTTTACAGGTACAAATACACTATTTGGCTACTTATTGACACTTTGTATTTGGACTGCTCAGGTATTCAGAGCACCTAAGGAAGTGCAAAAATGTAGCTTTTTTTTTTCCTGGATTACTTACTCAGAAATGCGAGTGTTCAGTTCTCCTACAGATGTACAGTCAAACCAGCCTATATCCATTCTCATTACTTTCCTGAAATAAGCTTTCCTGATTTTCTGTATCTGACGAGCTGCAGCCATAACCCAAAAGCAGATCTGGAAAGAGAATAAAGTGGCTGATGAATTGCAGTAAAATGTTTCTGCTCCCCCAAACAGGAAGAACAGTTTGGCTATCGATAAAATTATCAGTCAGATGAAATATATTCTAGCTACATACACATGACAGTTGTTTTATGCCCTTGATCTTTAAATAATCATGCAACTTTTTTCATCCTCTGATCAAGCACTTGTCTCAGTTGTGAGAGGCTGAGAACAGAGACAGATAAATTACTTGTGGAGTTACATGAATGTTGTAGGGAGGAAAAAAATATTTATTTACAGCAATAAATAAGGATGGCTGCCATCCTAGCTCAGCAAAACTCTGAGTATTTTTTAGGAAGGAGAATGACAAGTGAATTTTGTGAATATTAAAAGGCTTCAAGAGCAGTAGTCTCTTTAGCAGATTCTGCAGAAATCATCCATGCTTCTAGCTCATCTGGGGCAAAAAGTTTGAACCATTACTACAGCCCATATAAGGTGTGATTTTTCTCCAGCACTATGCTTATAGCAGCAATATCATCTCTATAATAGAAACAGGACTCTACTCAGCTGCCCATACACAGGTTTCCAGCACCATTTGACGGACCAACTAGAAATCTTGTCATTCTTTTCAGATGTCTCAGATGTCCTATGCTAACCTAAGTGGCACTAGATGCTCGTGTGCAGGAAATGGAACAAAGCCCAAAATGTAAATGTTATATTTAATGGCACAACACAAGGATTACTCATTTTCACTGCTAGTGGGCAGTATACTTAGGCAGCTTGTTGTGTCAGCTACTTTTTTTTTCTCTAACCACACTCAAGCAAACATTTCTTATGACATGAAAGGAGCAGCATGCATTCATCTCATGGCGTAAAATGTATCCATGTAAAAAGATAAGCACAAATACAAGCAGGTCTCTAATTGTAGATTCAGCCCACAGGATGAATTAAATTATCTCCTCTGCTGAAGTGTTGAAGTTGACTAAGCAGTTAAAGAAAACACAATTATTACAGACCTAATTATTTAGTGAGGCAAATTTTGAAATAAAATAGGGAATCACAGGAAATCAAAATACTGACTTGGAGGTATCCTAACACGAGTACTGCACAACCAATTCCTGCATAGTAACCTGCAAACTTGGTCATTTCTTGTTCAATATCCAGCAGCCTGAAAAACAAGAGAGTGGTCAATACTGTTTCAATCTTCTAGCAAATGGGTGCTTCTTCAAAGTTTACATGGAAAGTCAACTTGTTTTGCTGACAGATGGGTGGTGTCTTAACACCATCAGCCTATACCTAGCAATACCTAGTTTGTTTACTGCATCCCTAATGCAGAGTTAATAGAACTAGGAGGTATCAGCAAGTTCAGGCCAGGCAACACCAGGCTACACTGGTTAATGGTTATTCTTCTAGACTTTTATATGCCATAGAGAGCAAGTATCAATCTGTTTAACCAGAATTTGGTACTCTCGGAGATTTTCTGCCAGAAGGGAACACTATAATTGTGCATTTTAAAGAGAGGTACCTAGGTTTATAGATATCTAGTGCCATTTTTGATGCTCTGATGTATTCTGTATGATCTCCAGCAGCTGCTACAGAACAGAGGTCTCCAAGAAATCATGTGCCTGCTAGCCCTGTTTGGGGGATCAGTTTGGACAGCCTGGAGAAAACAATTTGGCCTTATATTCCTACATTTAGGAACCTGAATCACTTCCCATGGGCTTAGAATGTCAGAGTTAGCTTATCAATTACCTAATTAAATATCATTCAGAGATTAGAAAACTCTTGGAATGATACATTGAAAACATAGCCTTAGGAAAGGCTACAGGTTCAAACTTGGCTTTGACAGATACCTCTATGTATAGGTATCATCTTGACTCTATTTTTTTATAGTTAATGAAAAGAAATAGCCGCTTCTACAGAGCAGTTCATCTGACCTGCCTTAGACATCTCCCATAGGCTGAGAAATTGCATCCTAGAAGCACCCATTTCTCTTCAGTGACTAGAAATAGCTTAGTTAACTTGCTCAGAAGTCAGCAGACACTTACAGGTATCCAAGTGCTACACAAAACAACCAGAGATCATTACTATTGAGTGAGTCACCAAAGAAAAACGTATCAGTGATCATATATGCAGCAGGAATGTCTTTTATAAGATCAGTCATCACTTGTTGGTGAAAGGGTAAGACCCAACCTTGCCTTCTACCCCTCCAGGTAGTATTCTGCAGCACAGGGGCTGATCTTCAAAAAAAGAACCCTGCCCCTTTCTACTCTACAGATAGAAAATGTAAGTTTTAAAGGCTGAATTGGACCTTCATTAGCTATACATTCTCTGACAAGCCTTAATAACAAAAGTAAAAGAATATAACATATCTGCTACTTACCCACAGCTTATTGAGGCATTTCTTTCATTCTGATGAGTAGTACCATTGATCCACACTATGGTGTTATTTACACATGTCTTTCTCGGGTCTTTAAGCTCTTGCATTTCAATATCATATTCAATAAATGTGTCTGCCATTGCACCAAATACAAGCAACATGCCTGGCTGGGCTACTCCATGAAGAACAGCACAGAAGCTGCCCACAGTCATCATTAAAATTTCCATAGATGAAGAAAATTGCAACTAATGAAAAAAAAAAAAAAAAAAACACTCTGCTCAGAAGCAGTCTTTATGCTGTTTGTGTGCTTATGAGTCATTAACCAGGTGAATCAGACAGAAAATTATTCTCCTTCAATCTCAGAACTCTCGTCACTGCAGATAGCAGACAAATCTCTCCCTGCCCTCCAATCTAATTATACCTATGATTACAGTCTCCTAAGTTATTACAAGCTGCTTTTATGTAGCTAAGAACAGAATCTGACCAGATGATTGAACGTATCATCATATAATACTGATAGCCAAATATCACTGCACATTATCATCACTCTAGATGCTGGTTCAGAGACTTAGAATATGAAGTTATAATGCATGTATGTCCTATTACTCTGAATTTGTCATGGCCTAAGAATGTATACGCCAGCAGCAGATGATTCAGACAACATATGGTAAATTCAGACAACTATTTCAGAACTGTGTGAAGTCTGAATATCAGGCTGACACTGTGTATAAATACATATGCATGCAGAATATTAGTGTAAAATATTAAGAATTTAGAAAAAGGAGAGTAAAGAGGAACCGCAGTTTGCTAAAGAACCAATCCAGAATCTATAGGTGCTATAATGTGTCAAAGAGATTGTAAAGTGGTGGGATCGTAAAGTAATATGGAAAAGGGACATTATGGCATGGAAAAGGGGAAAAAAGGTGCAAAGATTAGATGAAGGGAAAAACAACTCAGTCAAAATAAAAGCACAATAAGGAAAGGGACTTTCTACAAATAAAAAAAAGTCAGAAAAGTGCATTACCACTGTTTTGTAAACCTTGTTTCTAAGAACTCTAGCAATTCGCTTAGGAAAACAAAAACACTTAGAAAATGCACAGATATATGTGATATCTGTGGCATCTGATGCAATCATACTCTGTTTACTAATCACACCTTCAGAGTTAAATATCTAGGCAAAACAGGTGTCTCTGCTCAACAGACACCCCTCAAACACAATCATGAAAGAGCTTTTGCAATTTCTACAGCTTTAAAGCTCTGTACTTGCTTAGTTCCATGCAAGACAGCCCATAAGGGAAGAGCTGTGTTCCAGTAGCCCTAAGACAGAAAGCAGTACATCTTCTATTTTGTGTTTGTTAACTCTATTTCTAACTCTGGGCATATCCAAAGTGGTAAATGTGGACACTAATATAAGTGTCACTAACAACTGTGATACTTAACCAGGTAGAGTACAAGCCACATGGATGGAACCTCACTGGCTCAGTACTTTACTGAAGATATATGAGTGTGGACACATTTCAGGCTAATTGTTTAGGCTACATCCAGACCAGAAGCAATAAAACCTCTTGGCTGCATGCTACAAGGCTGGACATCTTTCAACTGCACTCCTTTTCAAGTATATAAATACCCTAGGCATCTCCAAGACTCTTCAGATGCATCATCTAAGGCTAGATATTAGATATCACACATCACCGGGTATTTCAAATAGTTACCAAATATTATAGCATCCGTGGCTCCAATTATAAGGGAGCCAAATCACCTGCCAAAGATCACATAGCAATTTTTTAGTAGGAATAAAAATGGACCAAGGTTGCCTAATCTCCCACGGTATTTCAAACTCTCTCCATATCTACCATCAGGTTCAATATACTGCATTTAACAGAAAATTATGACACAAATATTGATAATCAATTCCCAGATGACAAAATGACAAAAGGTTCTATTAAATTCCCATTGATTTTAGCAGCAGGATTTCATGCCAAGTGATTTAATCCTTAGAAGTTTGGCTTAGTCACAGCTATTCCCCAAAACAACCGTATAGCGAACCGTAAGTGAACAACCACTTATTCTGAAGCACAATATATATAAAATATTTATATATATAGCTTTCATTACCAGTTGAAAGAAGCCAACACGAGCACTGTTATCCTTCTTTTTTGATGACCTTCAAGAATAGAAAATGTATAATTATAAACTTGTACTTGATTATGTGCTTCTACTACATGCAATGATACTACACATAACTGAATTTAACTCACTTTTCATTTTTCTTCTTTACAGAAGGTTCTTCATTTGCATTCCTAGCAAAAAGGAGAATTTGTGTGAATTTACATTAATCCTTTTATTTTTTTGGTTTGTTCTTTGAAAATATATTTTATTTGAGACATTGTATCTGGATATCTTAAAGAGATAAGTAATTTCTTTCAGACTTCTTTTGAACACGTGATTTGATAGTTAAGTTTTAAATAGGGATTGATTAGCAATGAAGTCAGTTAGAGAAAAGCCAGTCATCCAAATTGCTGGCTAGTCCTTATTTAAGAAAGGAAGTTTACCAGTGCCTCTTACTTTGCATGTATATTCACACATCTATGGTGTCAGTAGAAGCTCTTGCCTTTCCTCTCAGTTTTTTTTTCAGTATTCACATAGTTTGCCACTCTATTAAAGATCTTGCTGCACCAGTATGTTTGGGATCCATAAGCAGCAATCATCAGCTGGATATATTCAATTATGAATGAAGAATGGGTTTTGAGTATGGCTGTGCTTACTGCGTCAGAAAGACCTGGCACAAGTGACTGTATCCATGCCCAGTTTGCTATAGAGCTGTCCCAAGATCTGGGAAGAGCAAATCTACATTTTGCTGCAATAATCTGTTTTTGAGAGCTACTCCTTTCACATCATACTAGGATGTTTTTAGCCTACCTGTGTCAGTTGTATCAAATAACAGTTCAACTCCTAGAGAAGAGCTTCACATTAAATGTCATTTTTAGTACAAATATGACAATTTAATCTGATGACATTAACATAATTGAATATTCCTAGAAATATTGATTTTTCTGTTTGCGTGTATGACTTACTCTGGTTTCTTGAAGCCGTTATCTGTTAGAAGAAATAAATGAACAATCTAGTTAATAATTATTGTTGAAGACATAATCAGAAACCATGGAAAACAGAACTTTCAAGCTAAATCTGTACTTAATTTTAAAAGGATGGCCATAGTTTTCGCAGTAAAGGTCCCTTAATTGTACACCAAAGTGATAAGTAAAAGAACCTAAATAGGTATTGTGAATATGTAGGCTGAGTAAGGATTGCCCTGAAGTAGGGATTGTTATACAAAGTTTCACGGAAAAGTTGTCTTGCAAACAGTTTACCCACAGCTTCACAGAACAGCAGCAGGTACCATATAACCAGATTATTTGCTTTGTATTAGCTCCACTTAAACCACTCATTTTCTATTGTACATGCTTTGTAAAATTAGAAATGGACTGAAGAATAAATTTCTTACATTTGCCATCTGAGTCAAAAGCATAGTTATCTTCTCCCACTCTCTTAATGCTGCGTAGAATAACGGGGTCAGACATGATGACTAGCTCCTTAAATCAGATGTTCTGAAGAGAAAAAAGAAAAAGTATCAGCACATTTTTGTTTCTGAACATACAACAATGTTGTATCTGGCTCCTGCTCCCTCAGTTTTATCCTTCTTGAAACTATAGAGAAGAAAGATCCAGAGAAGCAGGTATAACCCTCTCCAACTAAAAAATGCAAGTCCTTCAAAAGACTTAGATGTACCATATCCCAACTGAGGCCTACCCAGCAGGAATTTGTTGCCACATAACTGCCGTCCACTTCAGACAATGCTGGCCCTATTAACAGCCATGTTAAAATGATCTATTGCTTGCGAGCCAGGCTGACTCCCAATCTAACCCTTTTTCTCTTTTTTACCTTCTTCCCCTGAATCTCATATATACAGCTTTGCCACATAAGTCACTGAATCATCAACAAATAGGACTAGAAAGACTACCAGAAGCCTCTCTCTTAGTTCTAAACATCCAAGCCAGAATTCAATTATTCATGTGTCATTTTTGAGCAACATTCACCATGAGTGCCCAAGGACATCTCCCTACAGCTCCCTAAGCAATTCTGCTTTCTTCACTATTCTGATTGATGAGATAAATTTTTCTTAAATTATGACATGTGAGATTCAGATTAGACATTAAGACCATCACTTCTTGTGCAATCCATCACAGATATGGCACCAAAAATTCCTTTCCACTTTGTAATACGCTGTATTTATTTCAAGAATACTAGAAGGGATCCTTCTCTTTAGGTAAGGAAACCAATTTGTTAAATTTTCCCTTGCAGTTTTTAGTTCCCAAAACTCTGGGAAATTGCTCTCCTCGGCTTCTAACATATCTCTCTGAAACTATGAGTGCTCAACAGCACTGTCGCTCTAATTATTTCATATGTCTTTTCACATATATTTCCATTATACAGCCCAGTATGGCTTATATTCCCATTTATACAGCTTAGTATGACATCTTTCTTCACCATAGTATCACATTGCTGATTTGAGTTCCAAAAGCACTCAGACAAGTTGCTACAGAGCCAGTTGCTTTCCAGACTCTATTTTCACAGGCAATTCTGCATGCCTGCAGGCCTTTATTTGATAGCACTATGTCTTCCTTCTTTCAGTCCATTTTCCAAGTTTATGAAGCTGAACTTGAATTCCTGTCCTGCCCTTCAGCACCTCATGCTCTTCAGCATGCAGGCTCTCCTATTTCATATCATGTTCAATTTTAACATGTATTCTCTATTCTGGCATCCACCTCACTATCAATATTAGCAGGCAATACAAGCAAGGAAGGCCTCTGCAACAGACCCTTTCATTCCGACATTGATGTATTCATCACTACTCTATGGATGTGTCTTTTCTTGCTTAAAAGTGTGATGGGCAGAGAGGATTTGTTAATCCTCTAGCCAGTAAATTCAAACACCTTTATATTCTGTGACCCAAATTCTCCTCTCGAGTGGGTAAAGTCAAATCACACATCAGCAAAATGTCTGTCCAGGACTATGATAGTCACCTGTAATATAAAATTACATATAGAGAGATTTTGCATCTTCACATGCAGTGAAACAATTTACAGTCATAATCATAAAACTTCCCATAAAACAGGAACCAAACAGGGCTATGGGATTTGTTTGACTAAACTGTCTCTGCAATGTGCTGCTTCCCAAGGTCTCTCTCTGCTGTTCAGATAACAAACAGCAACAAAGTATCACCAGGCTATGACTAGAAGGAAAGGGAAGCTTTGTACAAACCATCTGGGCTTCACCACCGGGGACCTCAAGGAAAAGAATTTCAAAAGGGCCTGATTTCCAGACAAGATTATCCAGTTAACATTTAAGCCTTGAACACAGAAATGCAGCTTCCCAAAAAGAGTAACCATCATGCTACAAATTGCTCGTGACTGTTTCGCACTAGTAGAAAAAAAAAGCATTCACTTACTTATTCATGGAAAACATAAGGTTTGTTCTATTTTTCTCTGTCCTGCCTTTTGCTGCAGTGGATTAGCTAAAATAGGCTGAGCCAGAAGAGCTCCAGAATATGTTTGTTCAGATCATGCTAAAGCTACACAAGTTTCTTTAAGAAAAAGAATTTCTCATTTTTGGCAGATTTTGTTATTTTTCACATTCTTGAGGTTGAATGGAGAGGAGGCAAAGGGTATTTTTTAAAAATTAATCTTCTCATGACATATCTAGAATGTGTAAATTCAGATGCAAAGTTGGAGCAAAAGAACAAAAAGCACAGACTTTTTGCCTTTTACAAAATCTGAAAACTTTGACAGTGGTGAGAGAGACAATGGAACCTTTTAAAGTGAAGTGATTTTAAGAAAACTCCATATAAATATGTAGATAGCCTAAGGCTTGACAATTTTTTTAAAAAATGAAAATATATATTTGAGCAGTTCTAAGAAGGACATAGTTAAAAAAAAAGTAGGAATAAATTTCAAAGAAAGCCATCAGTATGATAAAAATAATAAGACTGCAATATTTTGTTGTTTTTTATTATTTTTTTTCAGATTTTGGGTTCATATGGCAAAAATACTTTTTGCTAAATCAATAACCTACAGAAGATTTAAACTGCAACCATACAGTCATGTTTTCTCCTGCAAAAGAGAGTTCAGCAGAATCATCATTTTACTGTCCTTAACAGGGCAGTCCTGTTACATGAAGCCATCATTTCCTTCTAGATCAGGTACTGACTGCTTTGTATTTTTTACCACACAATAATGCAACTGTATAGGAAAGCAGAGCTAAAAGACAAACTTGACTTTAAATTGAAATTATTGTAATTATAAATCTTACCTGGATCATGAAAACCTGTTCTGCTGTAGTAAAGATATGATGTTATTTCCTATTCTACTAGCAAAATAAATTTAAAACACAAAAATTATATATTCCAGCAGCTTTAAAATACATAATAAAATCACAGCAATTACAAACTTGATTTAAAGTTAGTGATACAAATCTTTTAACCATTCAATCTGGCACCCAGGTAAAAATCCCAGAGTTTATACATTTATGAAGAGGGCAAAAGGAAAGTAAAGCAAAGTCACTACTCTCTCTGCCTCATCCTCTTTCAGCTACTCATTATGTAAGTTTATAATCACACAACACTTGCTGCTGGGGAAGTCTCATTTCAGTGCTAGCTCTGACAGTGCATTTTAACACCATGAAATATATTTCACAACTGACTTTTTCAGTTCAGGAAGACATCTTTCAGTGCAGGAAGTTTCATCAGTTAACTTCAAAACATTAAACATGATGGATCTGTTACTTACCTGAGAGTGTGAAAACCCATGTATCATAAAACAAACTGCCAGGATCCAGCTGAACTAGTCAGTTATGCACCCAACCATTTCCTATCAAGATTTCATTATTCTAACCCATTTGTCAGGATTTAACCTTTAAATTGGGCCTTGGTTATTTGCACCTGGGTCAGTAACCGTGTGGTCATCATGGCTACAGTTCATTGACATCTAATGGGGGTTTAAATTTGACTAATGCAATCTCACAACACCAAGACAGGACACTTGGAAAGGAGGTACCTGTGTGGAGACCAAAGTGTTCTCCAAAAATAAATAAATAAAATTGCACACAGCAAATGTATAGGAAGAGACTGTTAGGGCACTTCATCAATTACTTGCTTTAGCAATGCAGTAATTCAGTGTACACTGCTGTCTCTGCAGTAAATACAATTTTCATGTTGATTTGTTCAATTTAAAATATTGGTGAACAGCAAGCTAACTTGCTTCAGAGATTAAGCTAAATTCAGATACTTTATATATGTGTGTGTGTGTATGTATATATATGTATATATATCAAACTTTGTTTTTCCAGCCCACAGCTTTCTCCTGTTCCCATGCAGTCTAAAATTTTAGCATTGTCCCCTAGAAAGGGTAGATTTTAAAAAATGGAAACTGTTGCGTAGTAGTGAGTTCTCCCTGGAGAAGGCCTGCCGTGGATTTCCCAGTCGGCCACTTTGGGGAGGGCAATGCTGTAAGCCCAGCCAATGTCACCCACAGAGTTTGGAGGGGACTAGGAAACACAGCTTAGTTCCTCTTTCAAATGTCAGCAGACATGAAGCCAGTTATCACTGCAGACAGCCCCGACTGATACTGCAGGAGAGAGAGGCAATGCTTTAATCATAGCGACTGTCAACTCTCCTCACTCTGCTATGCTTTCAAACTTTCCATGAGGAGGCCTCATGCACAAAATTGCTTCCTGATTAATTAGTTCATTGGAATTCTGTTTCCTTACTTATGGCCACTTCAGCATATACAGCAACCACATTCTTCAACAAACTTCATGTTCTCTCCAGTTTTCATAACAAAGAAAAAGACTACATCTAGACCCACACATACAGCTAGCTGTGAGATCAACAGCAGCAAAGATGACTTCACAGCACTAATTACTAAGTTCAACACATCATACAGTCAGAGAAAAAAATAATCACTTAGAGGGCTGAACGTGGGAGTTGAGGGAACGGAAAACAGAGCAGAACTTTGCATTGCTTCATTCCGCACTGGTAGCTTCTCCTGGAGCTAAAGGCCAAAGATCAGAAAGTTGCAATGCTTTTTTCTTTCCCAACACCGAACCAGAGCTTATACTTGGGATGCAGTGAAGCATATCCAGATAGGGCTGGTCTTGCCAAACACAGTACATTACCTTTAGCTTTTCGCAAATTACTTCAGTCTTTTCACTTGAAAGACTTTGCCCATCTAGGCATTAAGAGAGATGTGCAGGGCCCGCTTCACGCTGCGTAGTGGAGTGGATTCAGACACTGAAGAAGCTGAGACCGCAGACTCCACTTCAAGGACTCTGCAGGTATCCAAGCCTCCAGTTAATTCCTCTCAACTGATCCTCACAGAAAGACCTGAAGCATAACAAATTCTGACCCTGACTTTATGGTGTGAACCAGAAAAAGAACAGTCACTTGAGTAAGTGACTCAAAATATTGGGGAAAATATTTCAAACAGAGGCTGCCTACCTCATCATTTGGGCATCTGGGCCCCTTATTTACCTCAGCTGTTCCTGTCAGATGACAATAGGGCTCCACAAGTGTGCCATTTTGTTGGCAACTTCTGAGTGTTGGTAGTTGAAGACCTTTGGGGCTTTTGAACAAGTGCCCCTTATTGCTTTGCCTGATGGAAACTAGAGCAAAACATGATTAGACTTTTTTCTTTTTTTTTCTTCTTGGTTTGTAGCTCTCCGCTCAAAAAGACAAAAATAAAAAACCAAAAAATCCCAGAACTGAAATCTTTACACTGCAAACTGAGCCTGCTGAGAGCAGGTCTGCTACTGCTAGCTGCCTCTAGATATCTGGACTGGTATGTAGTGATATGTAGGTTCTTCCCCTCTGCCTTTCATGGTTGAAGTTATCACAATGCCTGACATGCACAGTGGCAGGCAAAGTGCCCATGCTCAGGGGCAGCTACACTGATGCGAATTTACTCCTGGAGAGGCAAACTGGAAGTACTGTTACCTTCTTTCTCTGGCACACAGAGACAAGGTTTTAGCAAAATTAATTATATCATTTTTCCTACTTAGCCTTGCTTAAGAACCCACAGTAAAGAGAAAGGTTCCAGCTCCCACTGATACTGGATGACCTTCTGCTGCTAGCTGTCCCCAGTCACGCTCTCCTGTTTTCTAGGAGCAGACATGATGTTCAGACATTTCAGCTGGTTGCCATGCAAGTCTCTGCAAATATTTTATCTTTGCTACTCTTCTCCAGACAGTGTTTCTCTCAAACACATCCTCTGGGAGTTGAGGCTGCAAACTGGCCCTAGTAAGCTAAGATACCTTATTCTATGTAACCCTACTACAATACATCCGGAGTTCTCATTTCTGCCAGAACAAGAATGTCATTGTTTTAGTACAAGGAGGCAACTTCTCTGAACTGTGCCTGCTCCTTTCAATAGCTGTGGTTAGCATATTCATTAAGAAGAAAATCAAACAAACAAAACTAAATCAACCTTCAAAACTAGCAGCTACTTTTTTTTTTGTTTCAGGAGAAATCCAGAAGACTTCTGTAAAAAATGCTTTTCTATATACTAGTCTTCCTTGGTATCTTCTCTTTATGGTGGCATTGGAGGGCAAGAGATGAGCTGAAGGTTACAAATCTCACCAGTATATATTCATCACTGGTTGTGACGCAGGTTCTAGAAATCTGGCAGCAAAGACTTTTGCTTAAAAGAGATTTCCTGTTTTTGCTGGTTGTCTGACTGAAAAGGGAGCCTAAGAGCTAGCAGCGATGACCTTCAAGAAGCTTCAGACAGTACTGCTGGATGTGAAAGACTCAGGCTGTGTTAAGAAAGTGGCTGTTTGGATCAAAACTGAAGGTTTCAGTCTGAAGGTTAGTTCCAGGATGTTTGAGAACAACAAAATCCCAAACCTAGCCACCCGCCTTGCTACACACTGGCTGTGCTGCATTACCAGGGAACAAACAACACAACCTCTGCCTAACAGGACTAAACAATTACTACTGTAAAAATTGAGCATGCGTATGACTTATAAACAATCATTATGTCACAAGCAAAAATATAGTTGAACTCTAGTGAATAACTCTGAATATAACTACTATTTTGGGATGTTGCTTGCCGGTCATCTGAAAAAAAAATCCCATATCCCTCATCCAACCAGTTGTAAAAGACAAGTTGCTGTTACTGAAGCTAACTGATTTCTGTAGCATCCGTATTACCACAGATTTTGCAAGGATATACAAATCCTATGAGCTGGATTCTGTTAACCGGGAGCCTTAAATCTGGTCTACTATAGACCATAGTACCAATTATACTTAACACTGAATTCCAAATTCAATTTGACAGTCTCTTTCCAAGTAAAATAGCCATAAGCTTGTTCAGATTGCTTTTACTTGAAACTGTGCTTGTTTTCAGGCCAAGGGGATATTCCTTCTACCCATGAAAATATATGAATGAGGTCAGATGAAAAAAAAACATTCTGCAGCTCATATGGTCAATGTAAAAAAAGAGCTGGCTTTAAGTTTTCACATCTTCCTTCCCACTTCTGAGGGCTTAGAAATGTTTAGCAAATGGATATAGTTTATTTTCCCTCTGTCCCCACCTAGTTTTTAGAGCTCGATGTTCATTAAAAATGTATATGTAGATAGTATAAATAATATTCTTCCTCCCATTTCCGGTTGGATGATGCCATCTAATGTAAAGCATAAGCTCTACCCCAACAGAAATGTCCATGGGGGAAAAAAGTAATAGCTGACATTTTCTTAGTCATTGCTTTTAAAGGTTTGAAAGATATGTTTTAAAAACAAAAAGAAGGTTGAGCTCAGTTTTGTTAACTAGATCTGTTCTGGTTCTGAAGATGATGACTTTTTCTCTTTTTAAAACAAACAAACAAACAAACCTGAACTTGCAAATAGACCAGGTCTATTCACTGCACAATTCCTGCTCTCTCATATAACTGCTCTTCCCCTAGCCTTCCTCTACTGACCTCAACCATGAAGGGGAGGAAAAAAAGAGAAAGAAAAAGAGAGATTGTAGATTGTAAAGGATGCTAGAGAACACAGTGATAAAATTCAGATACCAAGACAACAAGAAACCACATATTACACCACTTTTGAAGATTAAGATGGGAGGTCTGCTTAGCACACAAAGTGTCTTGAAGTGTTACTGTGGCGTAGCTAATGCTCCTTACTGCTCAGAAGACTCAGATCAAGGACACCAAGCACTCAGAAAGCACCAGCCCAAGCCCTTTAAAAAACAAAAACGAGCACAAAAACACACAACCATAAAACACCCACCACCATGAGTTACTGATATGAATTTGATATTAACTTTAGTCTTAGCTTTGCTCTCATGTCTCATTTCCTTATTATCCTGATTTTTAGAGAGATCTAGAGTAACCCAAACCTACGGACCTCCACAGCTCCTTCACATAATACAGGGAACAGTTTGTGTGCCTTTTACTGAGTGCCATTTTAGATACCAGCAGCACATGAGACCCTTACAGGCATGACACAAGGTCAGGAAGAACTGCATGGACACAGAGTACGAACTGGAGGTCAAGCCAGACCCACTAAGACACATGAAATGTCTCTAGACACTTGCATTTAGGCAGCCAGACAGCGTCATAGATCATCCCAATAATTAACAAGCTACTGAAAAGTAAGCTAGGATATGAAATCAGATACGCCTGCGATGGCATAGTCACTGCCCACACATGCTCTTCCCCTGTGAAAAAGACAAGATAGTTCAAGTCTCTCTCATTTGAGACTGAACTTTGAGACAGACTGAAAGTTCACAGACTTCTTTATCGCACAGTATGTGTGTGCTCATGTGCCACAAAGACAGAAATATAGGCAATAGTACAGGAGAAAATATTAACTAGAAAATCTAATGTGATGAAATCTTTGGGTTGTCTTTGCAGGAGAGATATGAAAGCTTTTGGAGTTAAAGTTTCTTGCATTGAACCTGGACTGTTCAAAACAGCATTATCAAATTCAACAAGGATTATGAAAAAAAAAAGATTATCTGGGATCAGCTTCCTCCTAGCATTAAAAAGCGATAGGGAGATGAGTATTTTAAGAAAGGTGAGGCAATTTCCAGCCATTTTAAAAGAACTAAAACATTTGTTGCTAAATAAGACTTGCAAAATTGCATCATGTTTTCTGTCACTCTGACTTCTTAGAAATAGTGTGCTATAAAAGAGTATGCTTCTGCATAATCACAATATGGCTACCCACACAGAGGAAAGAATTGTTGTTTTATACCTGTGACACTTTATTAAAATCTGAGATAAATATCAATTCTTTGTGCTGGCATGTGGCTTGAGCAAACTTTCAAGCTGAAACACAGTTCTCTGATGATGCTAGTCTGGACCAATATGCTTTTGTGTCATTACCTTTCATTTATCTAGTAACCAAATAGGGATTAACACCCTGTGGTCCTAGTAGTCCCAGTGGTAATGAAGCCTTTCAAGAATTGGGTCTGTATTTCTACTTCCCTCTGCATCTGACATATTTATATTTATTCTGAGCAATTGCCAAGACTAGTTACCTGGCTATACAGGCCTGGCTTTGCCATGACTATTCCACAACTCTGTGCAACTAGACTATTTTGGGAGTAAACTATATCCCAAATGCATTATGGACAGGGGACTTGGATCTCAGAAACTGCTAGGAATTCTTGCTTAGGGAGAAACCAATTCCTTAGTGAAGCTGCACAAGTAAGTGTGGAGGGAGGAGTTAAGTATTCTGGCAGCCACTAAAAAGTCTTTTTAAGACTAAAAAGTCTTTTTTTTTTTATTTTACAGATGCAGTGAAGAAAGAAAACGTGTTCAAGATGTGTCTTAACGGAGACATTTAATCAGTTGTTCAGTGTATGGAACATGCCTTAACGAGCCACCATCCAAGCACCCATTACATTGGGAGGGATGCTAAGATTTTTTGGAATCCCTTTCCAAAATGCCTGCAGCTGTACAAGATTTCCTACTTCTGAGAAACAGAGCAGAGTTTGCGGCTTCACATGCAGAGCAACATGTTTGTCAATATAATCCCAGATGATAATCCCAATTCTCATCTCAAATACAACCTGTTTTGTATTTCAACATGATCCAAATTGTACCTGAAATGCATTTAAATAAGCGAGTAAGGGTGTAAAAACATTCTATTTATCCAGTATGTGCTACTATTAAAAATATAATAAACCATTATTTTTGCTTCATTCCTAAAATGCAAACCAGAAAACAAAGTCATTATTAAACTTTCAGGAATTACTGACTTTTTTTAGTTCCTCCAAATTTTGGGTAGTCAGTTTAAGAATCCTTAAGGCTCCATAAATTCCATAAATCACTCAAGTATCCCAGGAAGCCAGGGAATGTGGCTTGCAGACCCTCGAAACAGGAAGATAAGTCTTCTCAGTCAAAGAATGCAAACGTGGCCTTACTGTAGGGGATCCTTCTGCCGAACTGCAATACAAACTAGCAAGGAAGGCAAAAACCTTCTTCCTGAGACTACTTTCTTTAGTAGAGTCAGTCCTATTTAATTTTGAAATCAAGGAAACTCTAGGTGCCTTCACTAGGTGTAGTCCTAACTGGACAGAGATCAAAACAAAGTGCCTATGTCCTCGAGATAGCTGGAATTCACACTCCCCTTCCACCCACATGGTTTTATAGGGCTTAAGTGAGGCAGCTCCTTGGTCAGCATGGTAAAATCCTGTCAGTCCAGCTACTTCTGCATTGCAAAGGTTTCATTGCTTCAAACTTAGATAGCAGTCTTCAGACAAGAGAAGAGCCCAAAACCCACCATATTGAAGGGCTAAGAGTATTTTTGGTTTGTTTGTTTCTTTTTTAATCTGGACTTGCAGCACTTTGTGTCTGGAAGTTATTTCTTGGCATAAAAATAATAGCCTTGTTTTTGTGAGGTGATGAGTAATTCCTGGAGGCAGGCTCTATTTCTTGTTAAATTCCCAACACAAATGCCTTTTAAGATCTAGCTCCTTTAGAATTAATCATACCAAAATGTTTAAGAACAGCAGAGATCCTCATGTCAGGCCTGAAACTGCACATTGCTCAGAAAGTCATTTCCTACTGCTATGGAAACTGCTCAGTGATGAAACAAATGCTCTCTTCACAAATGCTTTCTTCATGCTGGTGAATTTGCAGTGACATGATAAGGCTAAACAGCAAGCTTTAGATTGCTGGCAGCAATCTAAATATTGCTGATTGTTAATCTATCTATCTTCCTTGAAGCTTGCAAAGTGTTATTCTATTTTTCTCAGCACCGTTTACACTTAGGCTTTAGGAGGTTCCTTTGATGTATAGCATCTCAAATGTCTGAAAAGTTATTCTTTCTTGAGCAGGTTTGAGATGGATACCTCTTTACTAGCTACTCCTACTGAAATATTGATGACTCTGATGTTTGAGATTTTATTTTAGAGTTATGTCTGGCAAGAAAAGTGAGATAAAAACAAGTTATCCTATTTAACATAAGTCAAAGGCTACTGTAAGTCAAAGGCTACTGTAGAGTTGTCATACGAGCTAGCGACTTCCCTGTCAAAAATCTGTATGATCTATACAGTCCATACCTGTCCATACCTTGGACTGAAAGTCCATACCTTTCAGTCAAATTCTTGTCCCCTTTAAATATGCACAAACTGTAAAAATATTTAAATTACAAAAGGAGGAAAAACATCAATTGCTCAATGTATTCCTAAAATATGTCTCATTGTATAAAGGATCAGATTCTGCTTGAATTTTCTCTCCTGGAGTCAAAGTCTTTATTTACTCAAAATTCAACCAAGAAAACAAGAACAAAACTCAGTGACTCTAGAGGTCCCTTCCAACCTCAACTCTTCGGCGATTCTACGATTCTGTGTAACTTCCAGAAAGACTAAACCACAATGTGTCCTGCTTGCTCACAAGGCTGTAAAAGATATGTATATTACACACTGTCTAGAAGTCTCATGCAGGAGATGACTAGTGACTTGTACAAAGTCTTGTGTAGGAAGTCAGATGCTAAGTCAGGGCACACTTTGGAACTGCAACTATAAGATCCAACTTCTGCTCTCTTTGCTTCAAAACCTCTATTTATGCAGCAGGAATGTTAGTAGTTTCTTGGTTTTCCACTTGAGAATATTATTTCTATTCTCAGTGGTATGTTTTAAGCAGCGTCATTTTTCGATGTGCTTTCTAGGAGACAGGGATTTCATTAAGAAATACCCCTATGGACCCAATGAAAAATCAGACATTCAAATGCTGTATTCTGTGCTGTATACATAAAATGGCCTCATGACAAGCTCTGTGTAATAGAAAGCTCACATTTTGCTTAGGTAATTTGTCTTCTGTTATGTTCCCCTCAAATAACATGCTCCCAGCAAGTCAGAAATCCTCTGTGAGAAAGAATGCTGTGTTTCGGTATTTTTTGAGATGCTGAACTGGATCTGATTTCTGAAGCAGAATAATTTTCTACAATTCAAAAGCAGGATCCTGAGAATAAAGCCAGTAGTTGAGAAAGAAAAATTCCTTTTTTTCCCTCCTATATTTGTGTGGCAAAGGACTGCCACATGTCATAAAGGTAGTTAATAATAACAGGCTGTTAATAATAACCCGATCTTGACAACACAACATAGCCTTAGGCCTAGAGAAGCATTCCACTGGGAAGGGCTTAGCCTGACTGCAGGCAGCTACTGTGCGCTGCCTTCAACCAGCCTAGAGAATCAGTTCAGACAGGACTAGGCAGTCCTAAAAAAAACATCTGCTAAATTTGTGCTACAGCAGAAATCTATGCTAGCCTCCTGTTAAAAAGCACATACGCTGACCCCAAGTCTCCAGCAAGTCACACTGATCTACTGACCATCTGAAAGTGCTGTGAGAGTAATGACAGCTCACATTCAAGCTGGGCTCCGGCACCAAGTGGCAAAAGAAGCAGGAACAGAGAGGAATAAGGAAAAGGAGTTCTGCTTACAGATTAAAACAAAACAACACATACAATTTTCAGTTGGATTAGAAGTATTCAACAAAGTCTGGGCCAAGTAACAAATGAAAAAATGAAGCAGTTTATCAGTCATATGTTAGTTTTCCCCCATGAAAACTGTAAGGCTTTGATTTGCCTCTTTGCAAGAATAAATGCTAGAACTAGTATTTATTTGAAAAACACTGTTTGGAAAATGATTTGTTTCAAATATCATAAAGCTGCCACCAAGACTATTAAAAAAAAAAAAAAGAGAGAGAAAAGAAAAAAAAGAAAAAAGAAAAAAGCCCCTAAACTTATCACACACAAGGTACATTTTCCTCAATTTTTGTCCCCAGAGGATCAAATCATGCCAATAGCAACCTGCTCACATAAAGGGGAAAAAAAGCAGACATGGTCTCAGCTGGGAAGGACTGACCCAATTCCTTTTAAAACAACGGAAAGACTCTTGGCAATTTTAACGTAAGCAGCAGATCATTCCTCGCCAGCTGAGTAGATTAGTCTTCCGTAATGAGCCTTGACAGTGCCCAGGCTTTGTAGATTACTATATATAGGCCACCAATGCTTATACGGTATAGGCAGAATAGGCAGGCACATAGCATACATGTAAGATTAATACCAAGGAAGTCACGAAGACAGAAGCCTCAGAGCAGAAGTCATAACCAACAGCAGGGAAGCTGGCCATGCTTGACAGCTGATATGCAGGGATCACAAAGCACCAGGCAAAATTTACAGGGAGATTTTTCTTGAACCCTCTCTGTGCAGGTCTTGGGAAACAAGCTTATGAATCTGATTCAACCAGTTTCTCAACTCTGACACCGGAAGTAACTGGAAAAAGGCAACTCCTGAGCATCTGGAAACACAGTGAGCTTGCAGATGTCATCCCTGAACGTGAGTACCAGAGCGAGAGCGCTCATGTCTAACACGCCAGTGAGTAGTAAGAGCAATGTGTGTTTGTAGAATAGCTAAGAGATCAAACTAAGCACCTGTTTCTAGTGCACAGACAAGATTATACCTAGCCTCTTCTTTTCTAGAGTGAATTTAAACAACGGCTCCTTAGTCAAGCACCTACAGGGTCTGAATAAAATGCTAAGTACTGTCTTTCACAACAGGCAGAAACTTTCCTTACTCAGCTTCTTGATTTTGCTTTATTAGCTCAGTGAAAGCTCAGTTAGCTTATTTACAGATACCCAGTACAGCTCAGGGACAACTCTAAGGCCTCCCCCAAAAATCAGTGGAAGCCCTTCAGTAAATTGCAGTGGAAAGGGAAGCAAGAACTCAAATATTTTGCATCTGCTTAAGATTTTAAAACCAGATAAAGTTAACCAGTTGCTCATAGATCAAACACCATGATCAACAAGATATCCAAATATGTAAAATAAAGATCATTAGGTGGATATGAATATAGTGTATCCATTTTGACTAATTTTGCTAGGGTCCAACATTAATTCACTATCAAGATTCTAAGGCTGTGCTCATAAAGTCACCCCTAGTTGTCTAAATGACAGTGAAATATAAAAATCAATTAATTTTGAAGTCTAAATGTCTGCACCTGGGCTTTTATACGGGCAGCTAGAGTTCACCATCAATGAGCTCACTCCTCACTATCAATGAAGAAAAGCTTCATCAGCAGGATGTTTGAGTATTAGACTGGAAAAAGCTGATCAACTTTCCCACAAATGTTTGCTGTGATTAATTATTTTCCTCTAGTTCTTGCACAAACCAGAAAATACAAAACAAGAAAACCAGTAGTTAATAATGAAGATTTTAGCTTAGTGAGAATAGCATTCTATGTTTACCTTAGCAAATAGTAGCATCTAGTAGCAAGCTATATCCTCCCCACCAGGGTTTAGAAATTTTGCATTTCCTCCTTCTTTTGAAGGCAACATTCACAAGCATTTCCCCCTTTATTTATACAAACACATTGTCACTATGCATTCTATTTCACTGCACACCAGCAGTGAACAGGGAATAATGACAGAAAGAGATGCAGAAGACTCAGACACTGATCTAAAAAATAGCTTGCCACAAACCGCACAACAAAGTATACAGCAGACCCACCATGACCACACAGGCTTTTCTAGACATTCTTGGGGTCACTCTGCTTCCACATTGCAAATTAGAAGAGCAGCCCAGGTAGCATAATACCGATTATCAGAGAGTTGTCCTTCTTCCCAGAAAAAAAATCCTCTTTTCCAGTATTAGAACAAATAATGACCAGCGTTGAGAGAATAAAAAAGACGGGGGGGCGGGGGGGAACTGGAGAGAGAGAGAGAGTCGGCACAGTAGCTTCTTTCAGTCCAAAACCTCCAGAGAGGATGGGTGGACTTGGAAGACTGGCAGGCAAGGCTTGAAAAGAGCAGAAATCTACCGAAAAGGAGGTCAAGAGAAGATTTTGCCATGGCATCTATTATTCACGGGTACCAATGACTCTGTGCCAAAGTGGCTGCCCGAGCGGCCCTCTTCCCCGCAGTGAGCTGGAAGGGCTGCAAGCAGCAACAAACTCCTGCCAAGAACCGTGTCTGAGGCAGCTAGTGCAGTGGCTGGGCGTGTTTAGTCCTTCATATTTCTGGAGCACTAACTATCTGCTCATAGCTCTTGCTTTCAGACTCGCTGCACATAGGAGTTCTGGTGTCAGTACTTTCGCTTGTCACTTACTGTCTCATCAGAGACAGGCATCGAGTAAGAGACCTGAGTGGAAAGCACATCTTCATAACAAGCTGTGACACCGGCCTTGGAAACTCACTGGCTAAATGGCTTGACAAAAGGGGGTTTCCTGTCATTGCTGCATGTGTCACAGAAAGAGGAAGGCAAGACCTACAGTCCTGCTGCTCACCTTCACTGAAGACAGTGAACTTGAACCTGGCTGACTCCAGTAGCATTGCCAGGGCTGTGCTATTCGTGACAGAAGAAACTGCTGGAAAGGGTAAGTGATAAGGTCAATATCCATAAAAAAAATGCCTCAGTATAACCAAAGGTAACCTGCCTAAGAGTTCTGGGGCCTCCCCACTCCCTGCAGAGGAGGACTCTTCTCACTGAGGGAGCAGGTTCACTCCTCAGTTCTGACTCATAAGCCATCAGAGTTCACAAAGACTTGTCTCCAGCAATGCTTTTGACCGCAATTCTACCAACAGAGTGCCTAAAAGTCTAGTTGTTCAAACTGTTAAAACCACATAATTACCACTTGCTTTTCATTTTTTTTTCCTACTACAATTTAAGAGCTTCTCCTGGGAGGGAGGTACCTCAAAAAACTTCTTTGACAATAAAGCCAGCCCAACCAGTAGCTGGTACAGTCTCATTTATCCTTCCTCTAAGAAGGAAAAGATGGTGTTTTTGCAGGACTTTTAAAAACTTAACAGTTTTTATTTCAGCTTTTTTTTTTTTTTTTTTTTTGGTTATAGAGTTAGTTCTCAATACTGCCATTATATATCTCCAAGCACTTGTCTAAAACAAAGTGGAAGCATTTGTCTTTGGATACCTATGAGTGGGATTAAAAACATGATTTAAGAGGGGATTTTCTTTATGTCAAGTATAGTATGAGGTAAACAGGAGTTTGGTAAATACATTCGTGACATGTGCCTTTCTTTTTCAGTACCACTAGTTCAGACGAGACATTGCTAAGTGTAGCCAGAGGGGAATGCAGCATTGCAGCAACCTCATGTAATAAACAGTTGTAATAAATATTCAGTGAGCTGGTTAATTAATTAATTTCTTAAAACAGCATCTTATACTAGTAGGCCTTTTTCCTCCAAGCTCATAGAGCACCCATGCCTCATGCAGAGTCCCAGGCAATATTAAAGTAGAATGAATGAGGGCAAGAATAAAGCAATTATTAGAGCTTACCTCTTCAGAAGCTCTTCTTCAAGCAGGTCTCTGCTTCAAGCTGTGGGAAGTGGTATCTTCTCAGTTCAGTTAACCACTGCTAACACTCCTCATTCTGAGCAAATCTGCAAGGACACTGAGCACTGACCCTGCAGCCTCTCCCTTTAGGGACAGGCTGTTCCCAGCAAACTCTTAGAAGTGTCACTATTTATCTAAACCTCCTCAAGTAATTTATAAGGTAGTAAAGCAGCATTATCACTGCACAAGGTTAAGCTAATATTTTTAAAAGTACTGACTAATTCTGTAATCCTAATTTAAACTTTAGACTGCAACACAGAAAAGAATATTCAGTCTCTTCACTTCCATGCATATTATGTGATTTTCATAGAAAATAAGTACATAGTAAGAGCCCACATACTTAAGCAGATCTGGGCAGATCCAATAGACCCATATCTTCATCTGAAATTGTTTTTTAGTGCTTTATCCACTCTCGTTCAGAGCCATTGCATAGGCTCTTCAAAAATTTTGCTAGGCACACAGTGTAGAGCACAAACAAATTGCAGTCATCTGTATTCATCTCACTGAAATGTTTGTGGAGTGTGTACTTAGTTCCTAATGCTACACATAAAATCCTAACTCAGGAAGGATACTGCCACATATCGAAGGAAACATTTTTGGAATGTTTGTAGGGCTCTTTGGCTTGGTGAACAATGCTGAAGGAACAACACCTGTGGCACCCACTGACTGGCTAAGGATAGAAGACTTCCATTCAGTTCTGGAGGTTGGTCTAATAGGATTGATTGAAATCACACTGAAGCTTCTACCACTTCTGAAAAAAGCTGAGGGAAGAATAGTCAATCTCATCAATGCCAAAGGCCTTGTGGCACTTGTAGGAGGTGGCTACAGCCTGTCCAAGTGGGGAATGGAGGCTTTTTCTGACATTCTACGGTGAGTTGTTAAAAATATGTATGTGAATTAAAAAATTGGTTCCACGTACTTTGAAGGAAAGTGATTGTATGTCGGCCTTTTTTTTTTCCCCTTACAATCTTGCCTAAAAGAAAAAATAAAAAGGCAATGATGTTGGCCATTTGTCTGGAATTTCTATCTCCAATAACAGAACTGGAAACTGGGGAATTACACTGGAAAATGCTTGCATATCCTGTACAAATACCTAGCATGCAGCCACAGAACACATAAACGCACCGCATACGCACAAGTGAGTCAACAGTATAGCCTGGACAGATATCTAGATCTTCCTGGGTGAGTTGTACTTACTATTTACATGGTGCTTGGTAAATATCAGACTCACAGATGTATGCACATGAGGCAGGAGAATCCCAGACATGTTGCATTATTGTGTAAGGATTACAGAAGTGTGCATGCACATACATAGTTAAGTTTCTTTTAAAAAATATAGAAATAAAGAAGCAAAATAATGACTCTGTTGCTCAACAGAGTGAACAGAAAAGAAACCATAACTATGTGAAGTATTCATGTAGTGATCTTAAATGGCTTGCATTAATTGCAATAGCTAAAGCATGGCAATAGTAGATACAATTAGGTTAGTTAGGTTTGCTTAAATTTGGCAGTATCTGACTACAATTAAGTATGGCAATTGGCAGTAAATAACCATAATAAACTTAGCAGCATAGAATCATGCTAATAACTAGCATTATATAGTTACAATAAACACTCAGATTCCTGAGCTCTCTCATATACACAGGGGCACCAAGGGTGCCTCATTTGGCACATTGAGATGAGTTGGAGATGTTTGACTTTGCAGCAGGGATCTGATTCTCAGAGTCTTGGGTCTTCAATGTTCATCCGCTTTTGCTGGTCCTACTCTGCATCCTTTATCTTTTTATCCTTTCATAACTCAGTGATGGCAATTATAGGTCTAAGACCCTGCTGCTGTTAGATTTAAATTTGCTCTTGCAAACGTATTTTTGCAGAGCTGTGGTAAGCAGGTAAGCAGAAAGCTTTGTATCTTCACATAAAATTCAGTAATGGAACACTCTCATTTAGTAAGGCATTATAATTAATCTGTATGCCTTATTCATCATTTTTTCTCCATAGTAAAATACCAACAATATGTGAAGATCTTCTCCAAAACCAGCTGAAGCTCAAATAATTCTTTATATTCACAACAGAATTATGACTTGCCTATGCCACTTCACCTCTATTGCCACTAACAGTCTAAGCTAGGTGATTCCAAGCAGCAATAAGAGCATCATAACTTCAGAAAAGTCTGCTGAGCAGCCTGCACAGTTGTGCTGCACTGCCTTGTTATGGCTGAGGCCTACTCGGATGAGTATTGCTCTCACACACACTAAGAAGGTTGGTTGCAAATCTTTATGAATGCTTATATACACCAAGGTTACATAATATAGACTTAAACACTAGTATTTATTTAATCCTTGTGTTCTTTGGAATGTAGCACCCTAAGTCTCTGAAATTGCCCTACAGAACAAGGGGACCATTTACATGCTGAAGGAGCTGCACTGCAGCTCAAATTACACAGAGGGAATCATAATATCAAAAAACAGACTGACCTTTACCGCAGCAACATTGAAAAATTTAACTGTAGAGCATTTAACTACATAATAGAATATAGGGTTCTGATCCAACCAAATAGTTTTGCTCATTTACACTCATTTTTTCAGGCACTTTATAATCTGCTTCTGCTACTAAAACACTGGCAGCCGGAATGACACAGCAGCTTTTGAAATGGTCAAAGTTTCAGTTTGACAGTACATGGTTCAGATGAAGTTGGCTGTCACATCTTCTATACCAATCCAAAACAAACCACACAGATTACCTGTAAATCTACCTGATACTGCCTTGTTTCTCAGACTTACTTGCCTTCTACTTTTTTACAATGATAGGCAGAATAGAATTATTGTGATATGAGAAGAATGAAAGTCTTAAATATTCATTAATGCAACACTTTCTACTTACTTGTATTTAACAGTTATGCCAATATTACATGATCACTGTTTTTTGTTGTCATCATTTTTTTTCCCCTAGGATAGAAATTCAGCATTTTGGAGTGAAAGTAAGCATTATAGAGCACGGTTTCTTTAAGACAGGTGCAATGAGTTCAGATATCATTGAGAGAGACCTCTTAAGACTTTGGAACAGACTGACTCCTGAGATCAGAGATGCCTATGGACAAAAATACTTTGTTGAATGTAAGTATAAAACCAATGTTTGCTGTATTCCATTAACTTTAATAAACCACTGATGACTCTTCTAGAATACATATATGTTAGAAAAGGCTACTAGTTCCCCTACAAGATCAGTGAGATGATCTTGGTACCATTCTTAGTCTCTATATACTTAGAGGCAAAATGTCCAAGGAGAAAATAACTACTGGAGTCATATTTCTAAGAATGTGGCTTACCGATTTCTGAGGTGCTATGCTCTGCTGCACCTACAGTAGGCAACATCTAGCCTACAATACAGGCTAGGGAAGTTTGTGTTTACCTGGTTCTTGACTGTTCTGCAGCCCTTGCTGGTCTCTGCTCTGCTGTAGCTACACTGCTCTCAGTACTTGATCCAGGAGTTTAAACCAAGCCTGAATACATCTACAGAAGCTGCAGCCATACCTTCAAATATAAAAAATCTTCTATCAGAGAATGTTACATAAATGCTTTCAGATTTATTTTCTTCTTTGCAGATATAAAAGCTCAAAGATTATCAGTGAGAAGACTGTGCGACTCTGATCTTTCTAAGGTCGTCAAATGCATGGAACATGCCCTAATAGCAAAGTACCCCAGGGCACGATACGGAGCTGGATGGGATGCAAAGTTCTTTTGGCTTTTTCTCTCCTATGCACCAACCTGTTTATCTGACACACTGCTATGTATGTTTTTTCCAATTCCAGCATCTAGTGGCAGATCAGTTCCCAGAGTTCTAATTAATATCTAGTATTATGCAGTTTCATCTTTACAGAAATATTTGTTGTTTCTCCCACAACCAGACGCTGCCGCCTTTACCACTAACTAGACTGCTTAAAATTCCTTCAGAAAACAGTTTTAATTCTTTCTTTTTCTCTCTGGACTTTCTGATTTGGAGACAGAATTGTAAATCCACCATGTTTCAAGGTCTTTTTTCATTCTCTCAAGTGATAATTTTGTGTAAATGTATACATTCCTACAATTTCAGCTACTAAGCTGGTTAGTGCTATTCAACCAATTCAAACCACTTAGTGATATTCTTATGTAAAAGAAAAAATACAACAGTTTAACAGTTTTTCAAGTAGACTTCATCAACAAGTGTCTTTTAGTTGATTTAAAATACAGCACTGCTCTTTCATTAAGTTTCCAGCTATCTTATACATGTATCCTACCGGATATATTTACTCAGGTGAATTCACCTATTTCATGAGGCTTGCTCATTCTGTTATACCAAGGAGCTGTTAAGCTTTATAAGCTTCTGAACACAAGACATCAAATAACAACAAAGCTCAGTTCTGGCCATATATTCAGAAAGCTACTTTTGCAGTACTTGATCACATCTAATCAGCTGACTCTTCAACTGTACAAGCTGAGACACAAGCTATTTTAAAGATAGGCAATTTCAGCAAAAATTAAAAACTAAACTGTACCATTAATATGCAAAGCAGTATTTATATAAACTTTTTCCTAACACTAGCATACTTTGAGAAAACTGTACATGTATACTATTTCCAATTTCTTTTGTCCTTGATGTGCTTTGCAAGTTATAAACACAATTACTTTATCCATTAGATGAAACAGGTCATTTAGCGTATTTTACAGCTGATTAGTTTGACTGTACAAATTGTGTTCAGAACAGTAAAATGCCAGTTGAGGTTATTGTGCCTCTTGTACACTCTTTCTACTTATCTGCTAAGTGGCTAACCAGAGGCTGACATACCGGTGTTCCTAGAGATACGAAAATTGAAGGGGTAAAGGTTTTATTTGCCATAGATTTGTACTGGTGATTAATCATTAATGGGTAATTCAATTAAGCGTACAAAAATACCACACACAGGTCACAAGCCAAATGAAAGAAAAGGATTTTCTTCACTTTGTATGCACATTTGCAAAAAAGGGAAGGAATATAAAATTGACAAAATACAATTCAAGTATTTCACTGAGGTTTTATTCCATACTAAATGGGTTTAAAAAAAGATTTTCAATTTACTTCATTTCATCATAAATATCTGCACAATTTTAGTCCTCCCTGGCCTGACTGCTATAGAGAGAATGCTCATGAAAATAACTTTGTTTTACTTTATCAGCCCTATTGTGACCGGAACAAAATTGTGCTAAAATCTCTAAAACTGGGCCTTGTTTCAAACTATAATTATAGAGTCCAAAATTCAGAATGCAAACAGCGACTGGCCTCATAAAGAGATTAGAACAGGAGAATTAAGTTAGGGAGAAAAGCTAAAACTTCAGGTGAACAGAAGAGCAAAACTTAAATTTTACATATTGAGAAGGGTTTACTGTATACAGCTGTGAGAGAAGGCACAGTGAAAGTTCAGGGATCCTTTACCATCAGGTATGCTAAGCATAACCAAATCTGCATACTACCTCACCATGCCATACCCCAGGGACAATTTTCTTTTACATCTGAAAAGTTAAAATTGTTTTGGGGAACCGAAAAATCTCTCTGATATATAGCTGACACATGTAAAGAACTTGCACCAAAACTGGGTTGCAAATAATAGGTTTGAAAGATTATTTACAAAATTGATGTCTCTGTGGTGTATAACTGGATGCAAGTCTTACGGAGATGTTAGCCCTCTGCCTTTTCTTCTTAAAATGGTTAAAGGATTGTGAACTTATTCCTTAAGAATAGCATCCAGTTTTTAAAAGAAATAATTCCTCACAGCCTTGCAGAGATGTAGGTTGTATCCCAGGTTCTAAAGAATTTTCTACAAGAGACAAAATTTTCTACTGAGAGACAAGAGCTTACCAGACTAAGAATTTTATCAATTATGTCTGTACTATCTCAATATTCAAAGTCTTTTATAATCACTAATAATAGCTTCTTGCTTCAAAGCTTTCACGCTCACAGTGGTTATTTCAATTGCATTACATCAATCACTTTACACGCTATGTGAAGTAGTAAACACTATTCTTATTTTACTTTAGATAAAGCACTGTTTCTTCCTCTGAGTGCACTGCAGTCTTCACTGAGAAGCGCATACAGGCTTGACCCAAAAAGTTACAGAATGAGCATATGATAAAATAATACCTTTATTAGATTTATTCAGCAGCATCATTTTCCAGTTGTCTCTTCTAATCACAGTACACTACAACATAATTACAAGTATTCTAATAGAAATAATATATATTTTGAGAAGTCAGATATAAAGCAATCAAGTAGCAGAAGTCTCAATTATTATAAATTTAGAAATCTTTAAAACATGAGTAACCAGCCAGGAATGCTGAATAACATGTGCCTGCAGTGATACTCACACTCTCCTCCAGTGGTTCATGTTGTCATAACTACCATGTCACGTTAACAGAAAAGTTAGTAAGATGTACAGTACATTCTGATAAATGGTCATGGAAATAACCAGTTAACTACAAGCATTGTATCAGTAGAAACTTTCCCTTTCTATTAATGTCCACCTCAGGAAATAAATAGTCAACAAAATTAAATTTTCACATTAAAAAGGTTGAATCACTTCTTAAATGAACCAGTATCTTCTGTATTTGGCTGTTTTAAAATAAGTTGTTTAAGAAATTTAGCTACTTCATTTAACAGTACGAATGACTTTCAGAGACTCCAGCCAAGAACAGAATTATTCCATTAATGAGCAGGAGAAAAATCTCATTAAATTAAGTACGAAATTACTCATGGCACTAAAATCTAAATATATCAGATCTTTTTAAGAATACTATTAATGAAGTGTTGGGATATAGAGGAAAAGTAGGTGTCTTACAAATTGAGAGGAAATGATTCTATGTCAGATTAAATATTGTACGAACAGTGTTTTGCATAGGTGACTATTCAGCAGAACTAGGACTTTTCCATCTTCTGTTTAACACAAGATAAACAGACACACCCATTTTTGCATAAAGTAATACATAAAACAGGTGGTAAAGATGCACCAGAACAAATGTTTGAAGGTGCTACTTTAAATATTATATATCTAAAGATCGTGTAAATCAATGAAGTTCCTATATTAGCCTTGTTTTTTTTAGTTTAAGCATTTATATAATGAATTTATCCCTAAAGATACAACCAATTCCATAGTTTTCTACTAGCAGTATCAACAAACAAGATAATCTTTCAAAAATTTACACACATGTACAATATATAACATTACTTTCAGATAGCTTCAGTGCAAAGATATACATATAGTACATTATGATAATTGTTCATAAAAATAGCAGTTGGCATTTGTCAAAAAGAGAAAACAAAAGAAACACAAAAAAGGCAAAAAAACAAGGCATAGTTTCAACATACATCTCCAGCCACTGGCTGAAAGGTGTATATATTTTTATAAAGTATTTGAATGTGAACCTTCTTTTGTTATAAAAAAATATATGTGCAAATGGATGTGTCTAATTTTTCCCTAAATCAGTTACCTAGTTATACAACAGAGTCCTCTTTAACAAGATTGGCGGTGTCTTTAAATGTATCCTCTGTTGCTGTATAAGCTAATGCTTGGTCTCTCTTCAGAGTAATCTTAGGAGGCAGTGAGGGAGAAGGAGTAGGAACATTTTCTGTGTCCTGTTGCTGTTCCTTTTCCATCTGAAATGATAATCACAAAATTAAAATGTACCTTCTAATGTTTAATATACTCCGCCGTAATTTTTAGAAGTGCTAAATAAATGTCCAAATATTTTGCTGAAGTGTAATGTATACATTATTTCTGGAAATCAATATCTATCACGAAACTTAAATACTAATTCCAGCTCAGTACAGCTGAGAAAAAGACATTACTGCAAACTTACTCTGACTTTCATTTCAATGCTTAATGTCAGGAATACACTTGCATAGAGAATACAAAGTTTTGAGTATGGATTATAGTAGTACCACTGGTTTGTGAGCAGTTAAGTCCATTGTATTGGGCAAATGAACCCTCAGCTTATCGAACTCTCACTCTGTCTCTCACCTTGCTCAAGCAATAGAAACCTCAGCCTCCACAAGATGCAGCAACTAGTAGCCACATGATTGTGGGAATGGACCTTCTAAGTCATTAGGCACTGGTGAAATTTTTAAGGTGAGTCAATTAATCCAACCTTTTTCAAGTAAGAGTAAAAGAAGCTATGGGAGAATTCTTCCATATTTGCCCCAGGACCCTGAGCTGTCCCAGACTGCAGCAGTCAGCTGAAAGCAACACCCAAGAGCCCAGAGCAGAAGTGGGGCATAGTGCTTGGGCTGCAAAAGCACAGGTGGGAACCTCTTGAGAGCTTCATATTATCTTGGACTTCGTAACTTTACTCAGAACTACCTCAGACCCATCCTGAGCTGGGCTTAGCAGCAGAATCTACCCACAGTCTCTATCCTTGAGAAGCAAGAACAAAGTCCAGCAGTACACTGTCTGCTCAGGACAGGCTGAGAAAGAGTAAATACAATATGAAGCAATACCTCTGCATATATTGGGTTTTCAAAATTAGTGCTTTGTTTCATTTTTTTCTTGAAGAAACTCCATTTTGATTCCTGAAATATAAAAATTATTAGAACTTTACACATTTTCCTCATCATCTCTCTCCAAAACAACATCCCTGTTGGAAGTGTTTTCAATTTCACTGGAGTTGAATGCTCACAGGGTAATTTCTGATAGATGTTTCCATATTGCCATTTGGTACTACTAATTAATTTAGTTAAATACTTTAAGGCCTGGTGAAATTTTAGGAACTTCAACAGTCTTTAAAATAAAAAACAACATGCACAAGAAAAAGGTTTTTTGCAGATAGGAATATGAGTGCTATTAATATATAGACTGCTTTGGAGACATAAGCATAAGAAAACACATAAATCACATTTGAAATTACCATTTATACCCTAATTCTTCATATATCTTTTACCCTTTCAACAGTCAAGCAACCTCACAATGTTATTCAAAAGAAAATTCTGATAAAGCAGAAAATAAATTAGTTTTTTATTGTGACAATAAACTAAGTCACAGTATGGTAGCTGTTTCAGATTTCCTATTTAAATACTGCATCATGTCATTCAAATGATCTTTCATTTAGACTATTTTAAGTGAGGCAGAGTGTAAGAAGCGAAAGAAAGTGATCATATAATGTGTCTGGGGTAACCCAATCTTCATCAATAGATGGGCTAAGCACAAGACACAACTTTCCTCTCTGCTAGACATCCAGTTACCACATTGAGTTCCCACAAAGCTAGGCCAAAAGGCAGTAAAAGTGACTGCATTTATTCATGGAAGCCTATCATTATACAAACAGATCAAAGGAAAAAAAGTTCTGAAAACAACACCAGAGAAATTAGAGGGGGATAACTGTAAACTAACATGTTGATGAGAGCTCGTACTTCAGATCCTGTAAGAGATTCTTTTATGGTAGGCTGTGCACATGAAAATGCAGTCCTGCAAACAAGTCACCATCAGTCTATTCAAATGGATTTAAGAAATAAAAACGGTTCTTCCATGGAGCACATGAATAGGTTATATAGGGCAATACTTTTTATATTAGCTGTTCAAATATTCTGTAATAACACATAGAACAAATGCCCTAAAAGGACCTGTTAACAATTCTAAGCTTTGAAAAGTTACAAATAAACACAAATAAACAAAGCTGCCCTAAAGACCAACATAGACAATATAGACCAACACAACAAATAATACTTTTCTGAAATGTTTGTACATATTATACTACCTGAGGTGCATCTGAACTCTGAGGAGGTTCATTTGGACTAGCAGATATTACAGAGGCATAAACAGGGTTTTCAAAATTTTTATTTTCCTCACTACTAGCTGCTGTTACCTGTAAGAGAAGAAGGAAAATGCAATGCAAAGAAGGGACCTAAAGTCATAAGAAAACAGAAAAGTAAAAAAATCCAAATTTCTCTCACGTGTGTTGGTCGATCCACTGTAACAGCACTTGTTCCACTGGCTCCACTATCTCTGGTCACATACATTGGATTTTCAAATGTGATGGGCTGTTTCCCTGACTCCACTGCAAAGTTTTCATTCTGTGAAGAAAAAAGACCAACAATTACAATAGAGTAAAAACCTCCATATTCCCAGGAAAGGCTTCCTAATCCAGTTCTTCATTTCAAGGGATACTACGTGTTTACTTTCACATAGACTCATGCAAAATCTAGCCAACAACAAAACAATAAACAAAATCATTTAAATTCTTTTCTAGTGAACTGCACATTTTCTTCATAGGAGGAATGTATAAGGAGATTCTGTAGAATTAACACTGCCTAAGTAGAAGCAGCCTGTATCCAAAGCTGATTGTTGTTAGCAATGGAAAAAATGTACTACTCAGATATTAATATGTTAATATTAGCCCAGAAAATGGAAAGTACCACAAAGTTTTTATGTATGAGAAAGATCTGAGGCAATATCAGTCCTAAGGCTATTTGCCAGTATTAACTGAAATACTCATATGCTTGTCTCACTACAAAAGCTATTTAGTTTTAATAATGAACACATTTCTTTGTCTTTCTTTGGCATACATGTGTATATCATAGGCTCACCTACTTCATCAGCCATTTTATTTTAAATTACTTCATTGTCAGCTAAGTTTGTGACTTAACCTTTAACTTTGAAATAAAGTTGAGGGAGTTTCCAAAATGGCCTTTGCAGCAGGTGGACAATATTCTAACATATTCAGTGATCTGTTTCCTAGAAGCAAAGATCTAATGTTCATTACACTTATTGTGATAAATAGGGAATTCCATTTATTCCCTGAATATCCTGAAAAATGACAAGGAGAATACTGACTGCACTTCTACCACATGAATCTTGAAAGAGTCATACTGTTTTGAAGAACAGTTTGTTTGTCCCTGCTTTCAAATTATAAAAATCCATTTTGAAAAATCATCTACCAAAGCTTACTCCTTCCTTACTCCTTACTCACTAGCCTTCTTACATATAAGACTTCCCTCTACTAGCTGTCAATGAAATTAAAACAATTTTAAAAATAATTCAGAATTAGACCTTACCATCTGCATTGCTCTGTCTATAGCAGAATCAGCTCCAAAACCAGAGATTCCTATGTCCATACTCACATCCGCTCCAGATCGAAAAGTTACCCCATTGCTATTCTCAGTAGATTTTACAAGACTGCTTAAACTTAAAAAACAAAAACAAAATCAAAGAAATAAACAGAGAGAGAGAGATTATGCAGGCAGGAAGCTTATAAAACTATTTATTTACCTTGTCAGTGCTTGGAATTTTCACTGGTTCTAAACAAGCTAGGACTAGAAGTATTCCTGCATTAGTTTGACAATCTTTCTATCTCAGTTATCCCATTCAGAATGAGCTCGTGCGCCCATGCTGACATCAAATGAGCTCAATAAATTACAAATTCCAAAAATATACCTATGTTTTGGCTACTCTTATTTTGATTTTGTTTTGCAGACTAATTCGTTAAATCACTCAGAAGTCCACATCCACCGAACCTGATGAAAAATGTGATGGCAATCGCATACAGATTTGTGAATGTTGTTCCAACAACACATAAGGTTTATGCATGCAAATATTCAAGATATATATACAGTACTGCTTTCATAATAAACAAATGTTCAAATTACATATAGATTTATATTAACTATAAATGCACATCAGGTTCGTGTGAGAAATAATGGAAATGGGCTAGGAGGAACAGTATCATGTTAAAAACAATAGGAGCAGTGAAAGACAGGGGTGAGCAACCGAACACAAGGGACCTGCATGAAACTCTGAGCACACAACTCCTCAGAAAAAGGCAACTACACATTCACTGCAGAGTTAACCTTCAAGGTTATTTTGTTCAATTAGTCTAAATTGGAGGAAGACAGCAGCACTGCAATAATATTTCCTTTTCTACATCCTCACTGGAACTGGTTTATGCTAAAATTATTGTCTTCAGCTGGTGAGTTGCCTTGCATGCTTCACCATCTGCCCCTCTGACATGTGCCCCTCTGCCCGCTGACATGTTTTAGGAGTAGCATATCTGATCTGTGAGTGTTGCACATGGATGAGACCCATGTTAGGAGGAACACATAAGCTGTAACTTAATTCTTAATTTATCAGTTAACAATTTAAAGAGGGATTGACCAACAGCAGCACTAAGGCATACTCATGGAAGAAGGTTAAAATGTGAACCAAGCCACACAGACAAAAACCTGAAATCTCCAATTTCATGTCCACTACTCATGACTCACAATATTTTTAAACAGATAATATTTAAACACAATGTTGCAGAAGAGCTCAGACTTTCAGTGGTACAAGATCTCTGACTCCTAACAAAGTTTTAGAAACAAATTAAAACATATTTAACTACAGTCTTTTTTAATCCTTTGGAGCTGAATTCCCTAGTTTATATCTGTCAGGTAAAGTCTTCTACATGGTTGATTATTTACAAATTAATTGGAGATGCATAACAGTTAGACAACAGATCTTTGTTACAAGATATGATTGGCTATGATATTTCATGGAATCAAAAATCCCCCAGAATTGCTGCAACACTGAACTTGCTATATTTCAACACAACCAGCAAATGGCAAAAAAACTGGGTTTTCCAGAAATATTTAGACACAGGCACACTTTTTAGTGTATCAGCATTACAGCTACGGCAGCCTGAAACATACCTTGGTAGTTTTGGAAGAGCTGGTAAAATGGAGCCTGTTCGTCTGTAGTTAAAAAAGCCTCCAACTGCTAACACTCCAATTATGATGATTAATATGATCGTCAGTAACACTGCTACTGCTGCTGTCAAAGACAGAAGAATACACAAAAATTATAGCAAACAGAGTTTAGCATTAAGAAGAGCTTAGAGAATTATAAGTTTGACCATGAACAAGTATCATACTACAGTATTATATGTGCCTTTGTTCAAGATATCAACAGTAATATATATTTGAGGCTTACTTGTTCCAGGAGGCACTCCCTTTGACAATCCTATTTCACAATAATTTCCAGTGTAGCCATAAGAACACCTGTAAATATAAATAGGACAACTGACTGATTTTTTTTTTAAAAATTATTATCATTAAGTCTGGGATCTCAGATTTATTATTATATTCCATAATGTTTACCTATATGATACTCCCTACATAATAATTATATGTTAAGACAATATATCTGCTATCTACTCAGAATCAAAGGAGGACATAAAAAGAGCTGAGATAGAAAACTAAAGCCTGTGAAGTCCAAAGATACTATTTCAGTGGAGCATCAGTGGCACCTACTGGCTATTCCAAGCTACACAGCATGCTATTTATTGAGCATTACTTCTCTACCGTTTTAATTTTATAGCACAGCTTTTACCAGACACTTCATAGAGGCTTGCTTTTCCATTTTTCTTCTAACTTTTACATATCTTTTTGCCGATTATTTTATGTTTATATTTTTTTCTGTAATTATTACAAAAATGTTATTGCAAAGGCATAACATCTTCTGAAGCATTTCCAAAACATTTTGAAGAGTTGCTTTCTTTTGTGAAACTAAATCAGCACAATCTGACCCAGAACGTTGACCGTATCAACATATTGACTTACTTGCATTTTGGAAGACCACTCTCATCTATATAGCATGTTCCTCCATACATGCATCTACATGCTGGTGGCATTGTTGGTGGGGATTCAATTGCTGCAAAAATTTAAAGTCATATATGCATTATTAAGGCATCTTCAGCAAAACACTACCATGAAATATTTTGTTAATTTGTGCAAAATTTGCATATACAAAATCACAATATAATACTATATATATATATAATATATTATGTTATATAGCAATTATATATATATCAATATATTTAATCCACGTAAAACCTCTTTGCAAAATAATGAGTTATTCGGTAAAAGTATGCAGACACAACTGAAAAGGTGCATCTTCTTTATAATCAGCATTTTCTATCTCTAATCCATCCCTTTCCTCCTTCAAAACTCTCAGTTCAGAATGCAGCAGTATTTTACCTTCTCTGCCTCAAACTCTTCTATCCAGCCAGACAAGACTTATTCAGAGACAGTCAACAAGCTGTGATACATTTATTTATGAAAAATATCAGTGGATGAAAATATGCATGCAAGAGGAAACTCTAAACTCTCAGACATCCTGATAGCAAGACTAACAGAAAACTCAGCCACTTCAGAGATTTCTGCCAGAGCAGAGCACAGGCTGGCTGACTGCTAAACACCAGGTAGCACCAAAGCATATTCATGATCACTACCCTCCAAGAACCTGTCACAAAAGTGTGGCTCGCACAGGAAAAGCTCTGAATCTTAATTGTTATTATAGGCTATAAATTAGGGATGCACACTGACAACCTCTCTCAATGACAAGTTAGAGCAGAATATTCATGTGTTTTTTTTTAACAGATCGAAGCAGAGAAAGTCTGTTCTTATAACGTCCCATGTAAAACTCTCTTCAACTAAATGGGATCCAAAAGGGAAGATGTGGGGGAGAATAGAATTCTCAATTGGCTGAAATATGAGGAGATGGTAAAATGAAATGAATATAGAAAATTGTGCTTGGTCAATATGGCAGTTATGGCAAATATATTCTACTGGCTATAAAAGAATTACAGAATTAAAGAACAAATAAAATACTTAAAGTCAAGTTCAAAATCAAAGTTCAAAAATAACACAAAAGAGAGAGATGTATTATATATGCTATTTGCAGTCTCTTCCATTTTCTTAAAATAAATTGTATTCTTAATTTCTAGGCAGTTTATGTAGAATAGTATCAATTAAAAACAACAAATGCTGTTTTCTCAGAGCAACAAACAGCACATAGCAAAGGCAACCAGTATTATCGATCCAAGTGATAGTGTATCCTAAGTTAACACTTTCATTGCCTAATACATCATATTAGCAGTTCCTCTTTCTGCAGTTTACACCTTGTAAGAGCAAGCATGACCAATTATTAAGAGAATATAAATTGGATGTAAAACTGTGTGCAAAATTATAAAACTGTCTCATTTGAAGCAAGAAGGAGATTTCAGAAAAGATACCACAGAAACGATGCCAGACATAATGTAATAAGGGTTAATTTATTAGAGGCATGTTTCAAGGGTAAATGCAAGGACATCTGGTTACCACCCACATCACGGAAAGCTGAGGATGCAGACTAGTAAGAATCCTGCACTAGTGTACTCCCTCCCCTCAGAAAAAGCTGAGCAAGTGCTTTCTTGGAGCTCCTGGAAGCACTGCGGAGGCTCTGCTGCAATGCAACAATCAAGCACTAAATTGCTTAAAAGGCTTTGCAATATAAGCTGGAACTTCCAGAAGTTATCTCTGTTCTATGAGGTATTTAAGCCTTTTGCAAGTTTATATTGTATTCTGTCACACTGATCACACAATACCTGATACATAATTGTAAATATAATTCACACTTTGTTAAACCACAGTTTGTCAGAAATTCCATAGTTTTGAAAGGATTACACTGGAAAATTAAAATGTAATATTTTGGAATTAAAAAACAACAAAAAACACTTTGATCTCACATCTGGTTTTCCTCTGTCAAGAGTTACATCTTTATATCCATTTTAAATATGAGACATTGCATAAGGAGGACTAGGTAAAAAACCTAAAAAACCAATGACAGCTAAGAAAAAAAGCCAGCTGTCCTAACCTATCAACCTTCTACTATATCAGTGAGCTCATGCTTCCATATTTCTAATTCAGCAAAGTATTTGCATTTCTAAATAAAAGATTTCTTGGTTTTCATTTCCAGCTTGATAAATTATTCTACCTGCATCACACTCGGTGCTGCTGCCTTCTACAAATCGCGTCCCTTGAGGACAAGCGCAGGTGTATCCCCCTGGTCTCAGCAAGCAGAGATGGCTGCAGACATCTTTACAAGGATTAGGCACTGAAATAAAATGTGATAAAGGCTGCTGGATAAGCAACACAGCATATTCTGGGATATGGCAGGGGGATTTTACAAGCAGTAATATACTTCAATATCAGACATCAAAAATCTAAAAAAATCTAGATCCATTTTTAAAACAACTGATTCCCATCTAGTGCATTTATATCAAATCTTTTTGTCTGCCTTTTCTTGCATTATTAGGTACCAGAGGAGCACAAGAAGATGAAGAGAACATTCCCAGGCACCAGCACCATGGAGCTTTCTGACTCCCAAAACTCTAATTCCTCTAAGAAGGGGCGTGCTGGAAAAGCCTGTGCTCCTCCGGACATCCCACAGTGCTTACTGCAGATGTCTCAGAGCTGAAATAGTTTCCTCGGAGGCAGTGTTAAATGGAGAGCACTTTTTACATTACCCTTATAAATTCCCATTGCGTCACTTAGCATAACTTAATACTAAAAGATTGTAGAGAGAAATGTGTAGGATTCAGCTATTAATATGGTTTTGGGTATGTAAAAAATACTTGGCAGTCTATTCCATTTTTATACTTTAAGAAATAGATTCTGTCACATGCTGACAGATGTATTACTGGAATATTACTAAGTTCTTTATTACCAGAATATTACTATTTTTTTTTGCAAACATCATTATCAACTTAGATCAGATAGGAGTGGTTCATCTAGGATGCTGATTACCTACCTGACTGATTGTATCTGTGCTGGTGATAGATGCGCACTTGAGTGAGCCAGGGATTTACAGTCAGCACTTTTACTTTCTCTCCGCTTCCAAATTTATCTTTCTTCCAGACTTCTCCTCGTTCTTTAGCTATCCAATATAAATGGCCTTCAAAGACATCAAGGTTGTACGGACTGCCTACTTCTCAAAGGAACCAAACAACAGACTATGAGCAAGCAAATCTCCAGCAGGATAGGTAATTCTTCTTCATCTTAGCATTTCACCTAATAGGTGCATTTTCAGACATTTTTAACGAGATATATATAGCACCACATGATTGACCACTTCACGTCATTCTACCATCAGACTGCGTAATAATATATATAAAAGAGCAAAAATCCCCAAAATTGGTCACGTTAAGTTATCCTGAGTATTCCTACTTCCAAGGCACCATGAGCTTTGCACCTAGTGTGCCACTTACCCCAGTAAAAAGCAGCAGAAACCACCAGTGCTTTTTTTTTTTTTTTTCTCCATAAAACAAGCTGCCTCAAAAGGAGCTGAGGTCTTAAAAAAATCAAGCTCCATTTGTGAAGGCTCAGTGCTTATTAGCATACAACTTAGTTATTATTAACTGGATAGTAAGTTCTTACCTCCATGTAACACTATGGTTCTGTCGGTTCCATCAGGTCTCATTGATTCAATAATATTTTCTTTAGAATCACTCCAATAAATCCTGTCATTGTTCAGATAATCAATAGAAAGACCTGTGGGCCAGCCAAGGTCTTCAGAGACCAGAGTTTGTCTTTGCTGGCCATCCATCCAGGCACATTCAATCTTTGGCTGCCTTCCCCAGTCAGTCCAATACATGAGCCTGGAGAGAAAAAAAAATTACATGATTTGGAATTGGTCACCAGAATAAATTTCTGGAGTTTCATGGAATGGGTCAGTTGTGAAGCTAAAAGCTGTTCAGCAGCTTCTGGTTCACCAAGGAGCTCAGGGAATCTGCAGAGTTCACTGCACAAGCATGTTTCAAAAATATCAAAGAACTTTTTTTTTTTTTTTTTTTAAATCCTTTGTCCTGATTTTGGAGAAAGAGTGATTTCAGTACCAATTTTCGCAGTGAATGAAAAGTGACTCTGAACATTTTCAGCATCTATTATTCACTACAAATTTACAGAGTCAAGTTGCTGCACTGAGGACTTACGGGGATGTGCATGGGAGAAGCTGGGAGAAGGACATATGCTAGTAGCCTGTGATCAATACAATCCTGTGATCTAGTACAACAATACACCTAATACTGGCAGTGTTCAAGAAACATGTAGATGAGGCACTTAGGGACATGATTTAGCAGGTAGGTTTTTGAGGGGTTAATGGTTGGACGATCTTAAAGGTCTTTTCCAATCATAATGAATCTATCATTCTAAGATGTAAAACTACTGAAAGTGCCAAGCATTTAAATTGCTCTTCATCCAATGAGGATATATTTATTTCTTGGAGGTTGTAAAGAGAGATTCCCATCAATTTCCCCATTTCAGTAGCAAAAAAGAAATGTCGTGGGCAGAGAATTAGAAAAAGAAGCTCTTCTTTTGGTCTCCCTGGTATCATCAATACCTATCTGAGATCTAATCCTAAAATACTCATACAAATAAATAAAATGCCCATGTACGCCAGCTTCTTAACATTTGTAAAAAGACAAATTTCTCATTGATGATACTAGTATTTCCATAAATTTAATATGGAAATCACTGCCTTTTTCATTCTGTCATTCCGGTAAAGTTCACAGTGTGGATTTTTTGTTTTGGTCATCAAATAGTATTGAAAACAATTTTGAGAAGTCCTGTAATACTTGCCCAAGCTTTGGATTGACTGCAATAGCTGCTGGTTGATCCAGTAGAGAAAAGATAAGCCATTTTCTGTACCGTCCATCTAACTTTGCCACTTCTATGCGATTAGTCCCCGCATCAGTCCAATAAAGATGTCTGAAATAAAACACAAAGTATTCCAAAAGTAATTATCTAATATCTTGGAGAGGAATAACAATCTTTTTAAGAAGAAAAGCTACATCAGAACAACTGCAGCAAGGTAAGAGCAAGTAAAATTATTATAAAGACTGGTTTTATTGACTGAATGATTTTATCTAAGCATTTTAAATCTGAATCATCCAGACTGTGTCAGGAACACCCAGTTCCTAACTATAGGCAGTTTCAGGAAAGGCAAGCCACAGGCTCACTAGTTTTCACCTCTGCCAAAGTTTCTACAGTTGTGCCTTCTTCCTTGTCAAATCATTTCCATAAAAGTGCTACTGACAACTTTCACTGCTACTTTTGAGCATCAGAGATGGCTAGTAAGCATTTTTATAGATTTATTTTTTCAGGAGAAAAAAAAATCACATTCAAAAATACAATTACCATGGAATTCATGTGAGAACTCAATCTATCTAGCTTCAAAGAGAATCCCGAGCACATTTCATAGTGTCTATCTATAAACACTAGGCCAATATTTACTTAATATGGTATTAGACAAAATAAATTATAGCTCTGTCCACCACATCCTTTATCAGTTACCTCTCAGTGTGACCTAATGATTTTCAGGATTAAGTAAAAATCTGCGTTTTAGCACTGATGAGGAAACACTGTCTTCCATACACAACTACAAAAATATTATTTTTTAAATAAACACATTAATTCATCAGGCTTTCGAGTTGCTTCTGTTTTGGGAACATCTCATGGAGCAAAAGGCTGGGAAGAATTGGGAAGGTGCACTGGCAAGGTTTCTTTTCCACAGCAGAGGAATCAGCTTCTCTGCTGCTTAGCTAACAGGTAAGTCCTAACAGGAGGATCTGTCTGACATGAAGGTCAGGGAACGATCACCTGGACAGTTATCTGCTAGTTAAAGAGTAGCACAGGTTTCCTGAGAGAATATATGATGCAATAATTAACATGCATTTGACCAAGTTACCTGCTGTCTGTGTAAATGGAAGCAATTCTCATTTACCTTGAAACCAGATTTTGCAGTCAGATTAGACCCCTGACACAATCAGTGCGCTGTATTTTCAAGCCTTTCAACATACTTACCTTCCAACCCAGTCAACAGCTAGCCCATCTGGATTAACTATGTATTTGAGATTCAAGTCAACTTCCTTTGTAGGATTGTTTCTACTGCTGTCAAATGTGGGCAGATAGGCACGTTTGATGGATCCAAACTCAGAACCTTGTCCCAGAATACTGAAGTACACAATACCTTAAAAAAAAAAATCTAATTTTTCTGAGGTTCTTATGTCAAGATAAGAGACATATTTTTTCTATTCATTAAAATGTAGAGTTGCCTATTCAATGAAATTACATCATGTGAATGCTCAAATCCTAAAGCTATCAAAATTCCTAAGCCATTAATATCTTGAGTAAGATACACATCTAGTCATATTGGCCTACATTATCAAGAACTGTGCACACCTTTTTTTTCACAGAATCTTGTGACTGGTTTAAGATGTAGCCCAGCACAGTGGCCCCATGAAAAAGGCAAAGGCTGGAGAACCACTAACAGGTCGTACAAGATATCATCAGTATTTACTTAGAATCTGCCATTCGTGCAGATCTGCAGGATCCTGCAGAATCTGCAGATGCAAGAGAGAAGAAAATAGCTCATTTTAGCAACCCTCTGCTGGTGCTTAATCCCAGAGAGCCACAACTCCACAGTTCAAGTCAGAGCAAAACAAAAGGGAAAAATGAAAATTAGCTGTACTAAACATTAAAAACATTAAAAGGAAATACATTGATGTGAAGCAATGACTAGAAAGAAAGGGTACATTCAACCAAGTTCAGGCTAGTTCAATTTTGGTTTCTAGTATAAATTAAAAATCTAACTGGCAAAAATCATTATTTTTAAACCAACCATTGCACAGTTGAGTACTTGTGTGTCATGCATACTTACTCAGGCCTATCCCTTCAGGGTCCCAGTCATAATCTAGAGCTTGGATGCGCTCCTGGTTATCAATATAGTCGGAGTATTGCGCTGATGAGATATTGTATCTTCGAATTCGCACATTATCTGGCAGCAGTAACAATGGAGGATTACCTGAAAAATGATTGTAAGTTTTATTTATCCACTCACAACTCAACCAGGGTTTTCACAGGTTCTGCTTAGATAAGAGGTAGAAGGGGAAGTTCTGTAGCTTCAGAGCTATTAGAAATACACAGATTTACAAAATTAGTGAAAAAATCTCTGAAAATGTTTAATATTGAGCATAGTATGATCTTCTCCACCAGAGACTACGCACAGTGGCAATCACTAAGAAAAAAATCACAAAAGGTTTTAACCATCACAATGTCAGCATCTTAGTTCCTCACAACTTGCAAACAGAATGCAGCTCTATGTTACGTAGCTCAGCAAGTGTGGCTCTCCACCATGGGGAGCACAGTACAGAGAGCAACTTTGGCAACAACTGACAGTTACTTGAGCTGGAAGCTCTTTTGGCTCTTCTACCTGAAAGGTTTCAAATTCAAATGCCTCGACATTCAGATGGATGTTCTCTTATCTAGACACAAGTTAACTCTGAGTTTCATTACTTTAGGACTTACTGTCCTAATCTAACTATGGAAGGTATCTGTCCCACCTGGCTCACTGTGCTGGTGACAAAATTTAATGAAAAAAATTAATTTGACTTTTACTTCTCCAAGGACAGTCCCATTTTGAGTCAAAGACTTGGATCTAGGCCTTTCTCTAGAAGACAAATCTTCCTACATTAATCACATATTCACTGAAGCAATGAGAAATTATCCAGGGGTTAAGGCACTCACCCGTGAAAGGAAAAATTCATTTACCAGTCCTTAACTTCCTATGAAATATTCACTTTAACACAGATCCTTTTCCTACAAAGCTATGGCCAACTACTGGACGAGACAAGTGACTCTCTAATAACCATACAATTCAGTGTTCAAAATACAGCATTCCTAGTACAGCAGTACATATATCGGGTGTTAGGACACTTTCCTGGGATGGGGTCTTAAACCTTTCTAGTGTGGGTTACAAAGTATTTGCTATGGGGAAAAAAAGCGCACAACTCGTTCATAGCCTTTTTTTCTGAGAACTGAACTCCAATGTGTGTTCTGAATACCTACAGATCCAGAATTTTTAAAACTCCTGCAGGATGCAGTTTTGGTCACAGGCATTCGGTCCTGAAGATTCCACTAGTTAATTCAATACACTATGTTCCTCTCATGTATTTCTTAAAGTTGTTTAAGTGTAAGTAAATTTCTGTAAATAACATTGTCTCAATTTTTTTATAATACTGTTGCACTGCCACCTTTTTTTTTTTTCCTATTTTCTTCAGCTCTTTATTAGCAGTAGCTTTCTGAACCAAATCTTTATCTATTCAGCGACTATCACATACTGTAATCACTGCACCAAATATGATGAAAAGCTAATGACTGAAGCTAAGCACAGGCCAAAGTCATTCTGCTTGTGTACCTCATTCCAGGAAAAATGAATGGCAATCTGTCATCAAACTACTTTTAATTGTACCAGTTTAATGCAAGTTTCTTCTGATGCATTACTTTGAAGACAAAATCTAAAACCTCAGGAACAGGGGCTAACAGGCAGCATTAATTTCCTTCTGATGACAACCATGGGATAAGTAGTCTTTTGTCTACAGAAAATTTCAGAGGAGAGGAAGTCAGGTAGGCAAACAACTTTCAAAGTATTATTTTTAAGGATTGCAACTGAAGCAGAGATGAAGCACTTCTATTTCTGATTATGGAAGAGACAGAAGACAAAAATAATCTATGCTGTAGAAAAAAAAGAAGACTTTTCTTCCCATTATCCTCCGTTAAAAAAGAGGATTATATCGATCGGGTTGCTATACTTCAGTGCTCTTTGCAAGTAGCAACCAATCTTGCTGTCAAGTTAACATACCATTGGCTGCACACTGTTTCCCTTGTTGATCACCCACAGACCTGAAGCCATCTGCGCAGAAACATTCATAGCTTCCTTTGGAATTCTTGCAGTCCTGAGTGCATGTTCCGAAGATGTCACATTCATTGATATCTATGCACAAGTGGAGAAAAGATACCTACAGTTTAGTCTTCCACATGATAGTCACCTTTGCTGAGTTAAATGGTAGGTTTCTGCCTTCCTAACGTATTTAAAGGATCAATAATCCAGAAAATGACCTTTAAAGTCAGAATCACTTTCATAACACAACTCCTTAACACTCATCTATTTTACTTTAGTCTTAACTATAGATTGCGATCAGCTGCCGCTCCTGCTCATCAGATCATTTTTCAGAGACATTTTTCATCATATATTTTTGAGCAAAATCATCAAGGAAATAAAAGAAAATGTATGAGTATATGGAGATATAAGAGAATACTCAACTTGAAATGTTGAAACAAAGCTACCTATTCCCTCAAAAAGAGAAAATCACTATTCCAGCAGGACAGAAAATACAGGATGGTCTTGGAAAGTGGTTAATAAAACCACTCAAACTGTCCACAAGAGCTGCTAGAAGTATGAAATATTAAGCATTACGTACTCTTGTCAAAATACATTGAAAGGGCACCTATGAAGATACTAAATTACACTGTCCTTTGGGGAAATGCATCATCATATTTTAACTGTATATACTTAAGTTTAAAACATGGCACAACAGACCTCTGTCAAAACATCTGTTCTGAAACAGAATGAAATGGGAGTATAAACTTTAGTAAATTTCCTTTCACTAAGGAAACCAAGCAAATTTATTTCTTTCCAGTTGTAAAGACATGCAACAGTGAGAAAGCAACATATCTACTTGTAGCCACCAAAAACCCCCAATAGGTCTACATTTGGTGAATGAGGTCTACATGTTCAAAAACGGTATTCAGCAGCAAAATGTGTCATAAAACATCTGGTGAATGTATAAAAATTCTGTTTTAATGCAAGAATGAGTAGTCATATTAAAATGATGGAATGACAGGTCACTCAACATTCATCAGGGAGATGTTTAGAAATAGAAAATACCATCACAGGAGTTTCGGTTAAGTTCACTGGCTTTGTACCCTGGCCTACAGGAACAGATAAAGCCTCCTTCAATCAAATTGGTACAGTTATGCTCACAAATATTTTCTGTACAAGTTCGCTCTGTTCCAGGATCTGAAAAAAATATATAAATTAGACAGTTATAACCAAAAAATAAAAGGACAATGACTTTTATTATTGTTGTCTGTTTGAAAACCGTTTTCAAGCATAAAGTTAGTTTCCTTTTCTTCTAATACATGTTCAATTAATACTTTTTATTTTGGTCTGAGGCATAGCTAACCAAGATAGGATGGTAAACACTAGTCGAGAGAGCTCTCAGCTAGGCTGGTTTCATCTGCAGAAGCGAGCATGGTCAGGACAACAGCTGTAAACATTCAAGCTCACCCTCCCTTAGAGGAATGGCATTCAATGTTACCACCAATATGAAGCAACTGCATCAGCTGTTTTACGAGATTTGAGAAGGCCATTGTCTCATTTCTACTTTGCCCACCTACCTCCTTCTCTAACCACCAGTCTTTCCTTAGGACCTAAACAGAAATCATTCTCAATTGCTATTGTGCATAATACAGACCCTACATTATTTATATCTGTAAATTAAAGATGATATCTTGTCCATGCAGCACCTCATGTAAAGCCTACGGAAGTCAGTAAAAGTCACTCCCCCCGAAACATGCTTATAGCAGAAAAGGGAAGTCAGGGATAATATGTAATTACAGGATTACATAATAGATACGTAATAGATTTAGAATAGAATTACATAATAGATAATGAAAATTGTATTATTCTCAATATAGACATAGGATTATGCTGACTCTGACATCTTCTATTCATATATGGAATACTTTGAAACACAGATTTATATGTATATACTATATGTATATATATGTAATTTCTACTTACTATAGGTAAGTAGGAATTATTAAAATGTATGTTTGTTGACAGAGCATGAAAAAAGATATAAACATATGGCAAAACTTTTGCATTAGGCTGATGTGAAGGAGATATCCTTCAAACACCTAAATCCAAGTGCTAGTTAAGTTTAAATATCTCAGTTTTACAGATATGTAGAAACATACATTAATTATTAAATTAATTGTATTCAAACACACTAATACAGAGTTTCTCTTTTCTCCATAATCCAGGTATTTGATACTGGAAACAACCTGAATGTTATCATCTGATCTGTGTTCACATCTATGCGCAAACAATAGAAGGTTGACTGCCAAAAGATATCTTTGATTTGCACTGTCATATCCTTCTTTTACTTTCATATTTTCATCAGGTCATTCCACTATGTTTTATTATCTAAGAACCACTGGGATGGTATGTGAAACCAAGAAACCAGCAGCTTCAAAACAGATTGTGCTATAAGCCTCTGAGTTATGTGTGTTTTGCAAGTATGCTGAACTGTAAAATCACCAGCGCATCGTTTGGCAGACTTGCCCTTGAGGACATCAGAGCTTGAGGAATTGAAACTGTGACTACATGGTTGTATTAGCACTCTGAAGCTTTTTATCTATAGACTCATTTCCATATCAATATATGTTGACATTAAAAATGTTATTTTTCTCCTGAGTGTCTGTCAGAATATTCTCTCCCTTCTGTTAAATAAAAATAAAATGCTTTTCTATCTGAATGACTGCTAGCAAATTTATGATGTATGCTTAATCAAAGTTGTGAATGCACAGAGGAAGCCAATCTGTAGAGTGGATGTCCTTACAAACTCTGTGGTCATGTTTGCACCCAAGATGAGAGAACTATCTTGGTCTCAGAAAGGCCAGAGGAAATCTATACTGGCATAGAGTTTGCCTTAGAACAATTCTGTGGGTTGGTCAACTGCAATTATGACTTAAATTTCATGGTATTATAGCCTCCATAATTTAAACCATTTCAAAACAAGGTCAAAAGCACTTCTGCAAAGCATAAACACTCTAAGCCTAAAATGAATTTCTTACATTTCCTGAAGAACAAAAATAAAAGGCACAGTCATGAATAACAGGATAATTCTAGCACAGACTAATTAAATTCAGTGTTTTTTTTTTAGCGTTCTATTCCAAAGCATGCAGGTTTCAGTTCCAACCCATTCTGAAACTTGTTTCAGTTTCAGAAATTCTTATTTCAGTAATTCTGAAACTCTGTTCTATTGATATTATTACTTACTGCAGCCCATTTCATCAAAATGGTCTCCACAGTCATCATAATTATCACACACATAATGTAAAGGAATGCAGTTTCCATTGCTGCACTTGAATTCATCAGCTGTACAAGGTCTTGGGGTTGGTTCTCTACCTACAGTTGAGAAGGGAAACATTCCTCTGTCACAACTTCAGTACCAACACACTGCAGATGAGCAAGCAGATAGTAACGGGTAACAACTGACAACAGTGACTCAAGAAGTCCCCTTTTTATAAAGGCAAAAGGTAATTCTTCCTGTTAAGTATTGCTTAATAGCTGCATTTACTACAGACTACAATTTACTTTAGACTGAAGAGCTGTCAGTAACCTAAATTTTAAAAATACTGTGCAATAAAGCCAGCAAATATTATCTGTAAGCAATCAAAAGCATAATTAAAACTGATAATACAAAATCAACACAGTGGGAGCTTCATGAGGTATCTGAGGACAGAACTCTATAGAATATTAACAGAGCTTCTAGAGGATTTGAACCTAAAAACTAGCAATGTTGTACATAACGTAATACAACATAATATAAATATGTGACAAAAATTCTGAAAACATATTTCCTTAAAATGTCCTAGTTACCCATCTCATCCTTCTTTCAAACTTCCTTCTTCATCATTTTAAGTGGAGTTCATAATAAATTGGCACAATTTAACTAGTGTTTGTAATAAATGATAATGATAATTACGATAAATTTGATAATTTTGAAAGCCATGCTTTGTATTTTTCAGGCAAATGATTGATGATTTTTTTCTACTGCTATTGAGAGGTGCAAATATGTAGTACTAATAATCATGGTTCAAATCTTCTCATGCGAAGCTGTAATTCTCAAATATTTATGTTCAATTTTTACATTTCTTCAGGACTTTGCAGTTATCAAACATTAAACACATCAAAATTACTGGATTTTGTCTACTTTATACAAACATACAGTGCTCATCTTTTTCATCACTTCCATCTCCACAGTCATCTTCCTGGTTGCATAGCTCATGGCTGTATATACAGCGATTGTTTTCACACCGGAAACGGAATGGAGGTTCACAAGAAATATCCACTGAAAACACAGAGATCTAGTCAGTCATACTTTGATACTTAATGCAGTTAAGCCACAAGCTATCCCAGCACTCTTCTCTGCAATCACTGATATGTTTCCTATAGTTTAAAATGCACTGTGGGGGCATTCCAGTACATAGGAAGTAAATTACCTCCACATTTCCTTAAATGGAAGATAAAACCTGGGATTGTATGTTAAGTCTTTACTTCAAGGATAACATCAAGGATAACATTACTTCAGTAAACTGATAAAAAAAAAATCCAAAACGCTATTTAAGCTGCTATTTAGTGTATAACTTACAAAAATATATCTAATACTTCTGGTATCCCACAATTTTAGAGCTAAAGTCATGATTCCTCACCAATGTCTAGAAAAATGTCCCGACTCTTCCAAGTGCTTTAAAAGCTAAGTATCTTAAAAAAAATATATTGAAAATATTTCTTTATTGGTAAACCAAGGGTCATATTTTACACACCAAGCTTGAAAACAGTGATTAGTGAACCTATGTCTTTGCTGTGTTTCTCCTCGCTTTCATAACTACATATACAAACATCTGTAAAGCAATGAAAAACATATAGTAGGAGGACAAAGAAAACAAAGGGGTATGAAGCAAAATTCTCAGCACACATCCTGAATGAAATCTGTGAGAAATTCCATTGAAAACAAAACAATTAACATTTAGCATTTGTTCTATTATAAGCAGAGATTTTATCATGCATGTGAGCAACATTGTTCATTTTACTGTATTTATTCCCTCTTACAGCAAAGGTGAAGTTCTTCATCAGAGTCATCCCCACAGTCATTATCACCGTCACATTTCCAGTATGGCTGGATACACACGTGGTTTTTACATTCAAATAGCATGGGTGGACAATATGTACCATTAGGATATCGTGTTGCTGAAGATAAGAAAAATAGGAAATTGAAATTTAAAGTGAAAATTCTAACTTTTTCTGAAAAATATTCAGGAGATGCTGTTGTTATTTTTTCCTTCAATAGCCTCATCTACTTAGAAGGAAAAGGACTAAGAGGCACTACAAGGATTTACAGTGACAAGCGATTGCAAAGATTGAGAACTTCTTGTAACTCAACTAATTCAGGTTCAAATGAACAACGAAGGAAGAGAAATTACTCCCCAGAGGTTCTGAGAATTAAATTGTCATGATTTTCACAAATACTGTTTGCAGTTGCTACTGATAATATACTTCAGTAATTAAGAAAATAACAAAAGGCATCAACCCTGAATCACCAAAGTACCGCCTAAGGCATCTAACTACAAATGGACTTATGTTGATATGACAGAAAATCTACCCAATTCTGTAAAAGCTGTGAGAAAACAAACAAACAAACCCGAACTAGAACAAAGAAAAACCACAAATACGACTCTGCCAACACAGGTAAACTAAACACATCCTTGCCCTTTCAGCAACTCCTCATATGCTTTTCCCTCATATGTAACACAGATTCTGATAGATTAATTGCTGTGATTTAGATTCCAGGGTATAAATGCCATCACTAAAATAAAGGTATTGTTGCGCAGATGCCCTTTCTCAGTTAAACCAAGGGTGTTAAGGTCAAGTGCAAGGAACATATGCAAAACAGCCCTGATCAACACGAAGAGAAAGGAATTCTCTCTGGTACTAACACACGAAAGTGAGAATCAGCATTTTAATATCTCCAAGGGCAAGGATGACCAGCAAAGGTAAAAGCACTAAGGAGATATCTTCATTCCCAACAGGAATGATACTTTAGGAGTAGACAGTAGCTGTGTGTGTAAGCTACAATTTCTGGACTATCTTCACAGTAAATAACAGATCAGGGAGGGAAGAATTAAGCCTAAAAACATTTAGTTTCATTGGCTTCACTAGCAGCTCAAGAAACTCTAGAAAATCCTTTGAGCATTACAAAAACAATCCCAAGATCATTACAAAACCTCATTACAGCACAGAAGCAGCAGAAACAGTTCATTTTGAAATGTGCTGGACCATTCTTGCACTAATTTCTTAGGATTATGAATGCATCCACAATTAATATAAGAAATGACAACCCATATATGAAAAGGTAGAATCAATCATCTCCTGAATTTTTCTGACATCACTGAGAGCTGCAGGAATGAGTACCTCTGAGGAGTCATTTCACTTAAATAGAAAAACAAGCACAAATCTTTCTGGAAGTGAGCTCAGTGAGCTTCAATTGCAAAGCTTGAAACTCACGACAGGTTTCTTCATCAGAGAAATCAAGGCAATCTGCATTTCCATCACATCTGAAGCGCTCTGCAACACAGTGTCCACTCTCACATTGGAAATAACCCGGGTGGCAAGTTCTCAACTCTGGAAAGATGCAGAAGTATCTGTTGAAATATCTTCTCATGAAATCAAGCTGAAATGTCTGTTTTTCAAAAACAACAATTTCCTTAAAGACTGCAAAATACCAGCTATTAAAACCCATAAGAGATCATTTTGCAGAATAATTTATCACATTACAAACAAAAGCAAGTATATGTGATGATGTGGCATGCAAAGACAATACACACCACAGTCACGTTCATCTGAATTGTCTTCACAGTCATCATCATGATCACAGATCCATCGTGAAGGAATGCATCGCAAATTGTCACAACGGTATTCACTCTCTGTGCACTCTCGAGGACCTTCAATTAAAATAAAATTACAAATTTGTGAGTTTCCTCAGCTAAAAATTAAGCACACTCATTAAAATGCCTCATTAAAAAACATAAAAGTAATACTGGCAGATATTGTAATACACTCACGAAGGTATCTAAATGATATTAGAATAGCATCTCTGCATACCTCTTACATTATACTAAACATTTCATGTTGTCGCACCTGACAAAGAAGACGGCACTCTTGCAGATGTTTTTGCATCACAAAATTATACATAAAAAAATCCATATTCATTGTTTACAGAATCGTATAGTCTTACATTTGCACACAGGGCAATGTACTCATTCAGACAGTATTTCCTAGCAGAAAACAGGCTATGTGCATTATTATAATGACTGAATTTATCAATGTTTTTAAACATCCAGAATGCTTCACTGAGACAGCACTGTGAGAGTTCAGCTGTGAAAATACAGGCAGCAGAGTACACCAAGAGAATGGCTGCAGTTAAAAACTATCTATCTGAGCTCTTCTCTTAAGAAACAGGAGGCCAGTTAGGTCTGAAAATGGACTATATTGTGATTCAAGAAAGAACTCACTGCAGTTGCGCTCATCAGACCGATCTCCACAGTCATTGTCTCCATCACATTTCCAGCGTAGCGGGATACATCGATGATTGTCACAGCGGAAATCTCCAGAAGGATTGCAAGTCATATCCTCTAGAGTCAAAAAAAATGACACCAGTACACATTAGCATAGTCTTTGCATAAGGTGGAATACACAGAAGATAATCGAAGTGAGCAGAGATTTTCAAGACGCAAACTGGATCAAGTAATATAAGAGTAACTGGGATGGAACCACAAAAAAATCTTGTACTACGATTATTGCTCCTTGCAATGAAATTACACCAGACTGAGGGGTGCCCCAGAAGATTGCCACCTTTTTCCATTCATAAAAGAATAAACAATAGATGGATTGTATTAGCCTACAAATAAAGAAATGGAAATGAAAGCATTTTTTTCTGAGAGTATGTTTTTAGTGACTCAAAGACAAACATTTTTTATAATTCTATAAGCAGAAAAAGCATGCTATCTTCATAGAGTGCTATTCTTTGAGTACTTTCTGGCTCTGGTAATAGCAATCTGACACCCTCTAAGATCTGTGTGCAAGTGTATGAGGGGTTTCAAAATAAATGCAAGGTTCTGGGGAAATAAATGACACACTTCCCATATTGACGGTCTCACCAGTGTAGGAGGTAAGCTGAGTAACTATAAAAAATGACAGTTTTAATTATCTAAAATAAAAGTTTGCTTAAGTAGAAATATTTCCTGTTTCATTTGATGACATATCAGGCTAACTAATAAAATCTTGATCTTCAGGGCTTATAAACATATGAGTTGGAATTGCTCCACAGAGATTTTTTTCTGAAGAAAAGTAACTATCAGTGTAATTAACTGGTATCCAACAACGTATGTCCAGGTGCATTATTGCTGAGAAGACTTTCAAAAAACAGCCAACCAACCAAACAACCAGACAAAACAAAAAACCCACAGATGTTTCCATCTTGGAGAAATACTTTAGGCACAAGGTTATGTATAAATGACCTCCTTCTCCAGACATACCACAGCCTTGCTCGTCACTGTTGTCTCTGCAGTCATCGTTGCCATTGCACACTGCCCACAGGGGTATGCAGCGGTAGTTGGTTCTGCAGCTGAACTCTGTGTGGTTGTCACAGCGATAGGCAGGGCCCACTGCAACACAAGAGACAACCGTCAAAGGAAGGTCTGCTGCTTACAAGAGAGCTGCTCTTCTTGCCAAATGATTCTGATGTTAAAATTTGGTCTGTTGCATGGTCAACCACTTCTACTATCTACTAACTTTATTGCAAAAGATGAAGTGTTGAAGTCATCTGGCTTTATTATTCTTTCCTATCCAAAATCAGTGAAAAGGCATTCACTGCTTCCACATACAGTTCTTTTTCTCACCAAATGTTTCTATGGTCCAACCAAAGGACCCTGCTGACCTCAGGGAGGTCAAAGTGGGAGCACGCCAGTTTTTGATAACCTGCCCAGCAAGTTATAAGTCTTTTCCCCTTCAGGAGTACAACAGCAGGACATTACCATATAGTTTTGCTTTTTTTCTAGCACTGCTTAGTACAAAATGACAGTTAGCTTGCAGAAAATAATCTTTTGCAAGAAATATCTAACCTCTAGAAAACAAAGTAATACAGCTTGCTCTCCTTTTGGTAGCTACTACAGCTAAATGTTTACAACAGCTATGTGCTTACTGCATTCGTGTAACGGCTCATCAGAGTTGTCACCACAATCGTCATCCACATCACACTTCCAGGACTGTGGGATGCAGCGGCCGTTATCACATTTAAATTGGCCCGGAGGACAAGTTCTGCTGGCACAGTGAGTACTATCTTCATCTGAGTTGTCCCCACAGTCATCCTCTCTATCACACTGCCAGGCTTCTGGGATGCATCGTTTATTGGCACACTGCCACTGATGGCTCTCACACTGGTGATTAGCTGAAAGAAGACAAATTGCCTGTTAGAATGCTAAAACCTGAAAGGATGGTCTGTTGCTGTAGCTTTGTGTCAAATTAGTATGTTTTCTGTCAGGTTGAATATTTATAATGCTTGCAGCAAAAAATCAAATATCAGTATTTACTTGAGCAGTTAGGGTAGAGATTTCTAACACTGCACAAGCTCTGCAGTTCATAGGAATTAGAAAGGCAACAGCTTCTCCTAAAATAGAGGCGATTAAACCATTCAAACATGATAAAGGCAAGGGTGCCAGTCAGTTAGAACTTGAACCGTACACTCTGTGCTAACGTTAGCAAGTGCTGGCGAACTAGGGAAGCTCTGAAGGGCTATGAAAATGGGAGTCCACCTTGTTCTTGGCCTCCGATTTTACGTCTCGCTGGACAACATCCTACTACCTTTTCATTTACACTGCCAAACTGTTCAAGAGGAGACAATACAATACATTTTCTAAACTAGGGGATTCTTTTCTATGCATGAGATGATGAACAGAAAGAATGATATAGACCTGAATTTTACTCTACCTGGTACTTTAACATTAGTGACACTTTATGCAGATATCACATTTCTACTTATTTAATATTCCCCTGTGCTCTACTGAGGAGGTCAGCTATTTCAAATTCAGATGGAATTCACATTTCATTTAATTATGACACTGTCAGAAACACTTTGCTAAGGTAAGGAAAATGTCAATTATATGACCATACTGCTTTGTTTTTCCTTTATCTTACACTAGGCTTCTAAGTGCGAAAATTGCATTATTTACAAGAAGAATAAGGCTGTGCTATGAAAAATAAGACAGGTTTTTATTTCAAAAACCTAATTAGCCTGTATTTCTAAAAAGCTGTCATTACATATAGGTCTTCAAAACAACCTTTCCATGTGAGCTGGATTATGTGCAGTGCAAAATGTCAAAATAGTTTCATCCCATCATGCAATGCTCTTGAATATGGGGAAAACTAACAAGTCTGATGGACTTACCTGGCCATTAGGAAGCTTTAGGTTCCTCACATTCAGCATGGTTTTACTTTGGATAAAAAGGTTGGTCTCGTATTTTTTACCTTTGATTGTAATTTACATCAGCAAAAATCTCGCTCAAAAGTATTGAAAATGTTAGTATTCACATTTAGTAGTATTTTTGCTCTCTTTTACCCTGTCTTTGCATTGAGGTAAATCAATAACGGTGCAAGACAATATCAAGTTAGGATCTCTCTACCACACCTTTTCATTTGTAAAAGTGGAATAACAATTCTAAAGTTTCAACATTATCTATGGATTAAATACAAAATTTACTTAAAATTACTACTGGTAACATACCACAAAGTACAGGATCTTCATCTGATCTGTCATGGCAATCTGGCAGGGTATTGCACAAGAAATGTGAACTTGTGCAGTTCCCATCACTGCACTGGAACTGACCAACAGGACAGTATCTGTGCGGACAAGTAGGAGGTTCATCGGAGCCGTCTCGACAATCCCTCTGTCCATCGCATTTCCACCAGATAGGAATACACCTACAAAGATAAAATATTTTCTTTAATTGGGAAGAGTCTTTACAGACATGCAGCTGTTGTTTTATGGCATAAAAGGCAGTCCTTTCCCAAATTATTTCCCATTTAATTTCCGCAACATCTTAGATTTCATGTCTTCTGCTTCATGCCAGGAGACTATCACCAGGAACAGATGATGTTGATGACTCTTTAAAAGGAAGTTCACAGCAAATTAATACAGAGGGATTGAATTTTGAAGCATATTCATGGCAACTGTCACTCATGCTTTTTACGTCAGTCTTCAAATGGATTTTTAACCACATAACATTTTCATAATTCACTTGAACTTTAGCATGACAATTCTACTGGGGATACCATTGTAACACTGCTTGAAAAGGCTACCCAATAAACCCATCTCTCTCACTTATCTGAAAGTGATAGAGTGTCAGCACAGCAGCTCTTATGCTGCCATTCATCTCCCCTGACCACAGTTGTCTCAACAGGGACATAAATGTGCCTCTACATAAGAAAAATGGCTTTTCTAGGAGACAACACACACTTAACAGTTAAAGACAGAAACAAGTATGTTGCAAGAGATGTACAAAAATTAAGAAAAAGGTTTCAGTTTTGTGAATTCCCTAAAAAAAGCTTTTGGAACAATATGTCGCTAACAACACAAACTTAATTACATTAGTAATGTCATATAACAGGAATGAAAGGAGAAACATTCAATTTAAGTAAAGCCCTCTAGAAATACTTTGCCAAAATTAAAGCCTGTCTGGCTTGTATTTGCCTAAACATTCCAGAATTACAGGGATAACAGGAGAAAATGCTACTTTCATATCCTTTTGAAAAGCCTTATCTGTAGAATATCTCTCTAAAATGCATCGAAGAAAGATGATGAGCAGCGAACTTACCTCTCAGAGTCTGCACAGAGAAACTGGGTACTTGAGCACATCGGCAGGCAGTGGGCAGTATTGCCGAACTGTACTATCATGAAGTTATCGGGACATTCACAGGAATAACCCTGACCACCAGCTTTTATTAGACAAAGATGGGAACAACCACCATTGTTGGTGCCACAAGGATTATTAACTGCCAAAATAAAAGAATAAATATTATCATAACTTGCAAACCCCAGGACACAAACGCCTCAATCAACAATAGTCTCCTTGACTACGGTATGGAGACTACTGACATCACTTGAAAAACAAAACCTACATAACTAGGCACCCAAAAAATAGGTATGATCCTATTAAGTTCTGGCTTTTAAATCTAATAGTTTCAAGCGACACATTTCCAGTCCGATACTATCTCTCCAGCTAAGACCATTGATGTATGAAATGTAAGGACCTAAATTTATTCCCTGCCTTTTATTCCCCTCAGCAACAGTAGAGTGTATTCAGTACCCTTTACAATTACTCTTCAGATAAAAGCTGGCCTTCTAAATGTAAATCTAAATCTGTTTTCTCACCAAACGGCTGTCTGTAAGGATGGTAGACATGGATGTCAAACGGCCTGTGTGTCGTGTTCACAAGAACGGTCCTGTCTGACCCATCATATTTATTTCCCTTTTCAACAGTTCTTGTGTTCCAATCAGTCCAATATACTGTGTCTTCAAAAACTGTAATTGCAAATGGATGAGGTAAAGTCCCATCAAATACCGTGTGACGATGATGTCCATCCAGGTCAGAGTACCTACACACACAAAAAAACAACCAAATAAACAAACAAAAAAAAACCATGCAAAACATTTAGTAAAAGCTATGTCTTCTCATCTTTACTGTCTATGTTTACAGTACTTCATTACTGGTTAGTCACCAATGCTTAATTAATGGTGCAGCTTTCTTAAGTCCCATGAGGAAGCACTGTCTTCAGCCAACTCATTTGAAGAGATGCACAGAAGTTCAACGGGTTGTATTAGGCAGAGAAATGGAATAGAGAAACATCCACTGAAAGGTAGAGAGTCCTCTCACAGATGTTTATCAGCTAGATTAACTATGTTTTGTTTATTTGCTGTAAGTAGGTTTTCTCTTTTCTTTTTTTTCCCCTCGCAGTCCAGATAATTCAGACTGCTAATGATAGGATATTTAAGACAATATGCCTCCTATATACCTAGATTAATGCCTCTTCTGATAAGATATTTTTAATAGGATTTTATATTCTTATTGTGACCTTACTACAGGAGCGAATTTAAAAATACAAGAGAGGCAGATGCAGAGAGAGAGAGGCAGAGAGATTTACATTTAATCACTACACATTTTAAATAGGGCATTTAGAGACATCAGAGTAGAAAATGCTTGTTTCAGGTCGAACACCTCAGCATACATGAATTGGAATATTTCAGGAATATTCCAATATGTGAATCTTCTCAGCAAAGTGCGAATCTTTTTACTTCCATTCCTAAATAAAACATGGAATACTTCTTCCAGAGAGGCCCAAGTGGGGCATTATGCTACTGTGGCATCCAGTGACCTATGCCATCCGTAACTCCTGTTTCCTATCAAGTCAGTGCTAATAACTAATAAACACTACCATCAAAATCCAATACGAACAATTGCTCAGTTTCTTTATTCTTCTCTGTGTACATACTCGATGTAATTTAGATGGGCATCTGCCCAGTAGAGCTTGTCGTTGGTGTAATCTATGGTGAGTCCATTGGGCCATTCTAACTTGGTAGAAATGATCACCGTCTTGTCTTTGCCATCCATGCCCACTCTTCCAATATAGGCTCGATCTGCCCAGTCTGTCCAGTAAATCTGTCTGTTCAAATGAATGCTTAAAGTTAAGATTGTGCTAAAAATATGCTCAGTGTTAGAAGACACACCTTGAATATGTGGTCTCCTGAAAAACAACTAAAGCAGAGACTAAGAAAGATGAGAAAAAGGTTAATACATTTGTATGTTAGTTTAACTAATAATGCAGACAAATAGTTGTGTGCGACCACAAAGACACATTTCTATCAAACTTATTAACTATTCCATCAAAATTTCCTTGTCCACACAGGATCAAATTCCGCTTTCAGTGGTATCTGACAACCCTGCATATGTACTTACGAAAGGCAAGATGTTCTTTTTCTTAAGGTACAGCTAAGATCTAAGACACAAATCTAAGTATGGACAGTCCAAATTTTCTTCAGATACTCAGTCATCACAAGACTATTCACAATAAGAAGAAAAAGTGCTCTTGAAATGTCATACCCATATTTTGGATGAACAACAATTGCTCTGGGGTATTGAAAGCAGAAAGTGTTGTTGGCATCCACACACCCATCCACCATTTTTTTCCGGAATCTTCCATCAAGTTCAGCAACATAGAGACAGTCTTTGTAGGCATCCACCCAGTAGAGTTTTCTGAAATGTTTCAGAGTTAATTTATACACTCCTAGTTATTTGGCTTATTTTACTTCAGAGTTTTTTTTCTCCAAGAAGCAATACATCCACCATAAAGAACATGCATACTGTTCCGACATCTCTTCTAGACCATGCTCCAAGTTTGCTCTTTTCACTCTTGCTCTTCCTGCCTCCGTAGTTATTGGTGCCAATTTTAAACTTGCATTTGCCCAGCTAATAATAATGTGTCATTTGCCCACAAATTGCTGATTCTCTCTTCCCTTCTCTGCCCTGCTACCAGCATCAGGCAGCAAAGAGTAAGAAGGGAGAAGATGAGCAGAGCTATGCCTTGTGATCAGGGCTGCACCATCTTTTTCACGCTGTTCACACTGCACCATCTTGTTCACATTCTACCTGTTTTATCATTAGATAAGTTAGGTAAAACGATTGCCAGGTTCTCCTTTGAAACTTGACAACTGTTGAAATTTAATAGTCTAACTCAAGCTTCACACAGCATTTTCTAGAGTGAAGCTGTAATTTCTCCTATTACTTTATTTCTCCTATAAGAAATAAGCTTATAACACTTAAAAATACTTTTTAAAGAGAAAAGTAAATATGCTTTTCACATTGGTACAGAAGCTAAATCCCATAAGTGTTATTTGCTTCACTAGAATCTAATTAAATGATGTTGCATATTATTTACTTACAAAGTGGGGCCTGAACCCCAACCCCAGCTAGTGCTAGCAGACAGAGACTAAGAAAGAGACTAAGCTCCTCCATGGCCATCAGCCTGCCTGGATAGCCCCGTTCAAGGACAGTTTCCTAACAATTCTCTCCCAGAAGTCGTATGGACAACATTATCATTCGTGATTCAACAACTCAGGAATAAGCTCAGTATAAGAGATAGGACAGCATTGTAACCAAAAGTTTTAGATAATGCATTAGAAGCTGATAAACTTTTCCAGAGTAGTTCTATACTACTGTATTCACAATCCAAAAAGTTATTCTCAGGCGCTGCAAGAGTTTCATATGACAGTGGAGAAAGACCCTAAAATAAATTCCCTCACACATTATAGACCACAATGACAGAAAACATATTTTCTTACCTGCCAACCCAGTCAACAGCGATACCTTCCCCGCTGGGCACATCATCACTTATCACTGCCTCTTTATTTGTTCCATTTAGGAACATTCGTTCAATGACCTTCCTCCCCACATCAATCCAGTACAACCTTTTTTCCACCCTGTCAAAGTCCAGAGCCACCACATTTCTCAGTCCTTGCAAAATGAGAGAGTAAGACTGGCCATCTGCTGTGAGATTTCTCAGATAGTAACGGTTGCTAAAAATAAGGTATGGGGAGATATTACTATTTTGTCGGCAAGTTTTTCCATCAGGCTCCCGGATATAGCCTGGGGCACACTTACAGATGTAGGAGCCAGCTGTGTTCTCACAAATCTGGCTACATACTGATGGAGTTTCATTGCACTCATCTATATCATCACAAGTCCGTTTATCAGACATAAGTTTGTATCCAGGATGGCAAGAACAGTAGAAACTTGTCTGGGTGTCTGTGCAGTCATGATCACACCTACTGATTGAAGGGTCACTGCATTCATTTACACCTGGGAAAGAAAAAGGAATTCTGTTCAAGGAACTGGCCTATTGAGAAGCTAGTGCCATGATTATCCAGCATATTCCCTCACCATCCTGCCTCTTAAAATTCTGAATACTCATCTGGACTGGGCAAAACAAGAGAACAAGGAAAAGAATGTCAACCAATGAAACTTATTCCAGTTCCCGTATAGCCTATTAGGAAACCCACTCAGTGTCAGAAACCCACTCACTTATGAATGATACATTTTAAAAATGTAAGGGCCATATATAATAATGCATAAACTATATTTACAGTTTATGTAATTAAGTGGTTTTCAGGCCTTATTAAAATAGTATATAATTAATATGACTTAACTAAAATGTAAGATTAGGAGTCTAAACATTCTAATGAGAATAATACCATCCAAATAAATCTACACATACCGCATCCTTTTTCATCACTATTATCGGAGCAATCATCCAATCGATTGCAGACTTTAAGCATTTCAATGCAGTTTCCGTTGTCACATTTAAAATGATGAGGAGAGCAAGTTGCTTCTGGTGTGCTACAGAGGTGTTCCAACTCATCAGATTCATCCCCACAGTCATTATCCCCATCACAGATGTAAGCTTTGGAAATGCAGCGCCCATTCTGACAGGTAAACTGGTGCAGCTGACATGCTTCATAGATGCACCCCCTTTCATCACTGCTGTCACCACAGTCATTCCGTCTGTCACATCTGAAGAAGAATGAATACTTTGTTCAACTTTAAGAAGAGAGTGACTCTATGGCAGATTCATATACTCAACTCTCCTGTTTCCAAGGGGTTCAAATATTATTGGCTCCAATAAGACAGATTTAAAAAAAAAACAGGTGCATACTATACACTATCTGATCTCATGAATCCTGCTGCTATTCCCTTTACTGAAAAGAAATCTAATGTACGTGCACAGTCAATCAGAAAAAATTATCAGAATCACCTCAACAGACAGTAGGTACATAGAAAAGTATTAAAAGTCAACAGTGAGCACAGGGGATATTAACATGCAAAAAGCATTTTCAAGTTAAAACTAAGACAGGGATGTAGAACTGACAAATAACTTGACTATCATATACAAACGTATTTAACAACTAACTAATGAAATAAAACACTAAGTTAAATTAGTTTAGTTTTTTTTCATTTCAGGCAGTTTCTGAGGATGTTCTGCAGCAGCTAAAGTATTTACAAACCTGTACGTGTTTCGGATACACAAGCCATTACTACAAGTGAATTCATTTTCTGTGCAGGATCTTCGTGTGCAATTCTGGTGTTCATCAAGAGCATCGCTGCAGTCAGCATCGCCATCGCAGACCCACGCCCGCGGGATGCACCTCCTGAGCGGGGGCCGGTTGTTGGTGCACGTGAACTCTGCTGCGGTGCAGTTGCGCGTCGCTGGAATGAGCCATGTTTGCTGAGTCAGCAAATTGTGCTCCCTGGACACAACATCTCCCCCTACCCCTGCTGCCCAGTCTTAATATCAAACATATGCTCTGCCCCTCATGCAGAAAGATACCACTGTACTCTCTCATATTCAGAAGTCATACTGATTCCTATTGTCATTGCTATTCATGGCAAGTCAAAGCACTTTAGGGAATTCTGGGCGTGCAGAGTGCTGGATCTTTCTGGATTCTCAGTATAAGCTTTCCATGCATCAGGTCAGATATTCTAGCAGCTGAAAAACAATAGCCCTAGGTTGCCCAAACATCACCTTCTTTGACACACTTTGTGCTCCACGGAGCAAATAGAGTATGACTGAACCAAAATAGGGCAGAGACTTCAAGTGTATCCAACCACTGTCAAAGGCACCAAGAAGCAAGATCAGGCTTCCTGGATCTTCTTTCTTTTGTTCACCATCTGAACGGCCATGCTCTTTTTGCTCACAAATACATAAAGATTTATATCAAAATCATGTGTGTAATAATGTGCACAAACTGTAGTGTGTGATGATCAGTGAACTTCAGATTGCTGAAGGTGCTTTTGTTTCCAAGATTATACAAACAAACCAGGCTATTTACATCTGCATTCCAACTCATCAATTCAGAGGTGAGCACCCACAAAATTTAACAAAACAAAACAGAACACTGGCAAAATGTAAAATTTTAGTTCAATATAATGAAGCCAAAGACATAGGAAGAGTATACCTGATGTTCTATATTTTTCTATCCATCTCTCTGGATAGAAAAATGACAGAAACTTTAAAGAAAATGTCTGCAGGTCAAAAAGAGAAGGTGAAATATCTATTTAGATTAGACACCTACCACAATTGTGTCTTTGATCCTCATCACTCATATCCCCACAGTCATTATCACCATCACAGATCCACGTTGCTGGGATACACCTGCCATCATCACACCTGAACTGGTCACTTGAACAAGTCCGCACTTGGGGCACTTAAAAACGAGCACAGTAATTCTGCTTGTTAAAGTAAAGCACTGATATAATAATCTACCGAGGAAGGTATTTTATGGAGAACGTTAATGATACTGAAAAGTAGAAAGGAAGTATAAGAGTAAGAGACTAAATGAAATATTATGTGCTGAGATAAAGAAAACAGCTCCTGTTAACAGTCCAGAGTCTCCATCTATTTCAGTTACAATAACAGTCACTACAATTACTCCACTGTTTGGATTATCAGTCTGTTAATCTTGTTATAAATCAGAAGTAGCTTGCTCAAAAAATCCAAGACCAGAAAACGAAAATATGAAGACAAGATGAAATCTAACATGAATACAACAGTCAGGGTATTATGACTCTGATTTAACTATTATTTATGAGCTAGGGATCTAAAGTTGATATAAGCTGCAATCCCTAGTAATGTGCAAAGTGAGTTAGCAGCCCTGCTTAAATCATAAAAAGCAGTGAGTCAGTTTTTACAATGAATTTAATGTCAAGGTTGTAACATCAATTCCCAATGATTTCAGTTAGTCTGTTTTCTCTCTCCATGGAAATTACTCTACTTCTCACATCTTTCCTCCTTTGTTTATTACTATCAGCTTCTATTGTGTTTACAGGATTTGTTTACTGTGACTGTGTGATTTCCCATCTCATACTATGTTAAACATGCTCCTCTGCATCCTATGCCCTCTTTTTCATAAATATTGCATGTTCACTTACTGCACAACATGGCATCTGGTTTCACCTCCAAAACAGCACCAAAATACTTGCCACCTCTCAACACTTAATTCAATACTATTAGAGCACACAGGAGATTTTACATCAAGACTAATCAATTGTGGCAGTTAATAGGATTTATATTCCACACAGAATCTGCAGTAAAATTATTGACTCAGATTACTGAGTCAGATTACTTAAAGCACTGAACAAACGTCATAAAATACTAGGTTTCCACCTATAATGAATCCAAGATACTGTCTACAAAAGATGCCGTTGATTTCCCATAGCCCAAATTGTTTCTCAATGTATATATCTTTTGAGTATCCACTTACCACAAGAGGCAGGTTCATCAGATCCATCAGCACAGTCTATTCCTTGATCACAGTACCAATGGGCAGGAATGCAACGTCCCGACGTACAACGAAACTCACTATTTGTGCAAGTCAGTGAGACTGGAAGAAAAAAAACCTATGTACGACTTCTTTCTTTCTGTTACCCTTCCATCTTGTTTTAGGTTGTGCAAAAATATCACAGATCCCCGAAAAGAAAGAGAAAAAAAATATGCTAGAAAGGTCATCTTTCTGCGGACTGTCTGGAGAGTTCTCTGTACAAATTAGTTTGACTTTTCTAATTCTCTCCTTAGATATACATATCGGCTCATAAAAGGGCAGAATTTGCCATGGATACAAGACTGCACACAACAATTATAAATATTCTCTACATTTACATTGGAGACTTGTGCACAAGTAACTGTCCTCATTTCTCCTGTGTCCTAATCAAACAGTAGGAGACTATGCTTTATAAGCAATCAAAAGGGGGAAAAAAGGAGGTAATATCTCATGGCAGTTACCACTTTCCCTGTTCTCCCACTCATTTTTCTTGATTTGCAGGTAGGAGTCTTTTCTTAATGCCAGTGAAGAACAAACTCTAACACTGAATAGCTCCAGTCAAGAACTGCACAAATATTTCTTCAGCGTATTCGCAAGGCCCTTTGAAACTGTTATGTATAATGGGCTTGATAATTTCTTCAGTAGTTACTAATATTTCCCTGGAACCACGTGATGATTCCAAGATACCAAGACCCAGTCTCGCCTTTGATTGCTCTTTCATACATCATATATATCACTAATAACAGACAGTAACATGCTTCCTTAGTAAGATCTTGAGCCTTCTTTCATCTTTCATCCTCCTTTTCTCTCACTTTCTTTCCCTTTACATTTCGATTTAGGGATCAATAACCCAGTGCTGCTGAAGACCAATGCTGTGGAAGGGACAACACGCATCTTTCATGAGCAGCACGAGACTCACAAGGTCTGCATATACAGTGACATTTTCTTTGACATATGGAGGTCAATGTGCCAAGTGGCCACATTCAGGTGCAAAAATTGAACTCATATTTTAGAAAGATGATGACATAGTTACTTCAAGGCAGGTAATTTGAAGAAAATTAGTAAAAGCAAAAAGAATCCAGTTAGAGAGTAGTAAAAGCAAATCACAGTCTATAAATAGCTGTACATTTTACAAAGTTATCCAAGACATTTTTCCATGGGACAAACATCATCTAAAATGTGTGAACTAGTAAGGAATATTTGTTATTTCACAATCAAGGCTGAAAGAAAAATGCTTTTATACAGTAACCAGAAACTACAATGAAAGATGAAATATGTGCTACTGTATATACAATCCCACAAAAGAGCTAAAGGAAGCTACATTTGAGACTACAGATAACTTCATTTGATCACAGAAAACAAACAAACAACTAGCTTTAAAGTTCCAGGAGAAAAAAAAAAAAACGAAACAAAACACTACAACACTTCAGTCCCAAGAACTTTGTAAAAATATAAGTAGTACAGACCAGAGTAAGCAAAAGGACTAATCCCTTAAATGGCACATAAAAATGCTGAAAAATGAAGTTTATTTTTATTAAATAAAAGCACAATTTAGATAAATGAGTAGCAATGGTACTGTGTATAAACTTACAAATCTACAGTATTGCAAAAGGGTAAATGTTCTCAGAACATTCAGGGTTATGTAAAAGGCAATGAGCAGTGAACAAATGTACACGAAGGGAATGGAGGGCCTGTTAACTTACCACAATGAGTAGGGCTCTCATCACTCATATCTCCACAGTCGTTATCCCCATCACACAAGTATGTTCTAGGTATGCAAATGTTTGTGCTTTGACATTTTGTAAAACCAGACTGGCAAGTGCGTTCCGCTTTAAGAAGGTGGAAGAAAAACATAAGACAAAAATTAAGAGATTTCTTTCTTTTAAAAAAACTTTTAAAAAGTTGCATCTCATTGAAAGACTATTTAAGAGATTCCCATCTGTGGGAACTTCAATGACACTTTTTGGTCATATATGTTTTGGGTAGCCAAGTGCTAAAGATTCACTGTCAGCTTCAGCCCAAGGAGACCAAGAGGCTTTAAGACGGCTGAAGTTTCTTTAGTACTACTATGCTGAGACACCTGCAAATGTCCTCTTCCCACTGAAAACAACAGCATATTAAAAGCTAAGTACAATGCTGTGCGTTTTCCTTGCCATTTGCCTTCTCAGAAGTAAATAATCCTGTGTTTCCTTGAAAAATGAAATTTAAATGAAAATGAAACTCATAATTATATGATGAAAATGAAAACATACATTTACAACACTATTTCTTTAACTCCAGTTATAAATTTTCCATTGAAGGACTTAATACTGGTAGCAATCATACAGTTAGCTTAAGAGCATTAGTAATCAATATTTAATTAACAGATTTTATATTTTTAGGAGAACTAACATTTTTACTGTTTTAGTGGTAACTTTCAAGAGGCATAGGCAATATAACTTGAATAAAACCAATACAAACTATCTCTGTAATATAACCACAGTATTCACTCCTGACTATGAAAATTAATATAATTAATATGATACATGATACACATTTTCCAATAAAATCCACTGAAAAACTCAAGGCAAATCTTACAAAATTATAAGCCTTGCATTCAATTCAACTGAAATAATCCTACTGAAGTCAATGGGATTACTTACAATATCTAACACTAAGCATGGCATTAGTACTTCTCATGTCAAAGCAGACTATTTAAAGTAATACTTTTTATGTAAAATCTCACATTATTCATTGTATATTTGAATATTTTAGTTTGCTTCAAAATAATAGAAAGTCGAATATGTAATGTAAATAAGTATCTTTTCTTTCCTCTACTGATGTATCATAATTCTTTACAACCACAAAATAAATTTGCTTCTTTTTTGGTCTAAAGAGGCAGATTCAAATATATAACAAGTAACTAGGATGAACTTACGGCAATTTCTTTCATCGGACGTGCCATTATCGTAACAATTGTTTACACCATTGCACACATACTGAAGAGATATACACCTTCCATTACTGCAGGTAAACTCTGTATGTGAGTCGCAAGTTCGGAAGAGGCAGCCAGCCTCATCACTGTTGTCTCCACAGTCATTGTAGTGATCACAGCGGTAATGATAGGGTACACAGCGTCCATTGCCACAGGTAAAAGCTGTTGGCTGACAAGTATGAAAAGCTGCAGAAGATCAAAGAGAAGAATAAAACACATGGATGAAATGTAAGCTCAGTTCTCTGACAGAGTAGCAAGTAAAATCACAATATTTCTCTTTTTACCTGCTAGGGCAAACACAGCAGCAAAACGGACTGCATGAAAAGTAAAATACATATTTGAATTAAACCAAGCATAAATTTGGTTAACATGATTCAAAGACAAAACTAAATCTTATCTAGATTCTGCAGCCATCATGATGTAAGACAAAGTCTCAGAGTGGGTAAGGGATCATTTCTAATCTAAAGTCACACGATGCAAACCCATGATCATAAAGCCATAAAAATGATACTGAATACAATATAAGCAGGACAAACTACATAACTTTCTCATGCGTTAAATGCTTACCACACACACTCTCTAGCTCATCACTGCCATCACCGCAGTCATTGTCATTGTCACATTTCCAACGCTCTGAGATACAGCGCCCATTAAGGCATGTGAAGAAACCAGCATCACACCGGGTACCGTTATCCACAATACAGTGCTTGTTGTTGTTGGCTAAGTACCAGCGACCTTCAGAAGGACACTGACACTCTGCACCAGATGGACCTAAACATATATGTTTGACAGTAAGTGACAAAACAACAAAAATACATGAAAATATTTAATATTGATGCTTCAGACAGGCTCCTGGGTAGCTATTCACAGAAACTCCTAGCAAGCCAGAGCACACGGATCAGCCGCGTGGCAGGGCCTTCCAGGGAACCCTGCACTCCGACTTCCCCGTCATTTGGAGTACATGACCTGTGGTAGCACTTTGGTTCCCTCCCTGCACATGCAAACAGGTCTTAAGTTACAAAATGGACAAATATTTCGCACCATAGAGATATAAGTTAGAATCCTAGGAAAAGTGTTTTGGTTTAAATTCAGAAAACCTATGTTTTTTATTCAAGAAGATTCTCAAACACAATCTCTAGTTCAATTGCTATAGCAACATGACTCTGAAGTGTAAACGTCTTCATGATATTATATTAATAAAATATATATTAAACATGTATATATGTTCATATACTTTATTAAGAAATATTTCAGCTATGCCCATGTGACTATTCACTGTTGTACTATGGGTTCTAATACAGCCAACAACAACTGCTTATAGTCATTAAGCATAAGACCTTACCTGGTGCACAGATGTGACTACAACCACCATTGAACTGGTTGCAAGGATTAGTGCACTGCTGCTGCTTACTCTTTGCCCAGACATGAATATCCATGGGTCTCTGAGGCAGATTCATGATCATTACAATCTGATCTGAACCATCATATTTATTAGCTCGGTAAATGCTTCTTGTGTTCCAGTCTGTCCAATAAATGTGTTGATCAAACAAGGTCATTGCAAACGGATGCAGAGCAGTGCTAACAACTATTTCGCGGTTTGTCCCAGTGAGTGTGCATCGCTCAATCCTCTGCCTAAAACGATAAAGATATGATGACAAGTTCTCTTGTCTGTTAATAGGCCTTTAAATGTCTTTTAGCTTTTATACAAACAATGCCTTGTAAGGACAGTTTGATAGAAAGATGCCTTTTGTTCTGTTGAAGCCTTTGCCTATTATTATTTTTCTTCTGTGCTTTTGCAAAAGAACAGAAGAAATGTGACATGATCTGAAGGTTAGGGTTCTGTCTGGGAGGCAGCAACAAGAACATCAAGTCTGATTCCATAAATGACAGGCAACAACCATAAGCAATGAACAAGGGAGTCCACTAGAAGTGTGTATATTAGAGAAGATGCTTATGCAAGTCCTGAGTTCAAAGTAAGGCAAACAGATGCTAATGGATTAAAAGGATTTAAAGCATTGGACTAAACCTACCCTTTTACTACCCTACCCTTATTACACAGTAGTTCCATTCCAATGTTGTTACTACTTAGTGTCTATTTCTTGAAAAAAAGCCATCAAGCATTTTATAGTATTCAAAAATACAAAGTATCAAATTAAATTGAAAAACAGAAGGGGGAAACATGAAAAATAAATAATCAATAAAAAGTAATCTGATGTAAATTAACAAGCATGCTATTGATGATACATACAAATTTGCATCAGCCCAGTATAGCCGCTGTTCTTCATAGTCCAGAGTAAGTCCATTTGGCCACACCAAATTCGTGCTCACAATAGGTGTTCTGAAGTTTCCTCCAAGCGTAGCTCGTTCTATCTTTGCACTGGAACTCCAGTCAGTCCAGTACATGTACCTGCCAAAAGGGTGAATGCACAGTTACATTTCTAGCAAACATGCTCACAAAGCACATACGTGCTCCAATACTCTCCCACTGAAGTAAAGGCTGAAGACAAAGGAGAAAAGAGCTTTTTCCTCTATTCAGAAGTGCTTTTATGAGGGGATTTCTAGCAGGGATAGCTGGACTCCACCAGAGTAGACTTCAGGAAGTTTTTTGAGATCCTGTGAGAATCCTGTGAAGTCAGCAAGTCTTTTTCTTATTTTTCCACATTTGAAATACAGTGTAATACTGCTCCCAGTCTCTCAGGAGTGCTTTGATACAAAATACATGAACAGTACTGAGGCACTGAGGAAGCACAGCAATATGGAAAGATCATGTAAGATGAAACATACAGATGTCTTTGTCCTGCCACCTGATAATCAAGACAGTATTTTTGAACAAACCCTGGTTTCTACGAGCCCCCCTTTTTTCCTCAGTTTAGCTCAGCAACTGGAAGAGGGTTAGTTGCTTTTAGAATCATTGTCTCATTTCGAACTCTAGCTTTCAAAGGCTTCTAGTCTAAACATCTACACTCATTCTGAAATCTTCTAAAAATCTGAGAAGAATATTCAAATCTCTGAGGCAAAAATCAACTCAGAAACCTTAATCATAATGATTTACATCTCAGACAGTTATTTGCAACTGGAACCTAGTGTTTAGAAAAGGAAGTACCAGGCAATCTTAATTAAACCCAAACTACAGTTTTACCCGCAATCAAACTCAAGTATATAAGTGCATCACATACCCTCTGCAGGGATCTAACACTATGGCTCTTGGTCGTGGCACGCGGGCGATCACTGTGCGGTTAGAGCCATCCACAGCCATTGAGCTGATAGTCTGATTGAGGTAGTCGCTGTAGTAAACTCTGTTATTGATCCAGTCAAAGGCTATGCCATCTGGAGTCCCCAGATCTTAGACACACACGCAAATACATAGACACAAAAAGTTCAGTATAGTAGTAATATTTAGCTAGTTTTATACTTCTATTTCATCGCAATCATGATAAAATAAGGATTTCAGAAGAGAAAAAATCAGAAAAGTCAAAAGGAGGAATTAATCAGACAACTAACCAGTCTACTTTGATCAACAGAATAAAAACACATGAGATGATAGCAGCTAGGTGTTGCAGTCCAGTTTTCTCAATATGCAATTACTTTGAATCACATTTTGGTGCACTTACCTGATGCAACTATTGTTGGAGTGCCAATTCCTGAGTAAATACTAACGTAACTGATTTTTCCTGTCCCTGAAGGAGAACTTTGTGTAAAATATATTCGGTTGTTTATGCTGTCAAAGTCTAGTGCCACTGCAGTTCTTAAAACATTGACTGTGCGGAAGGGAGGACTGTGATTTTCAGGGTCCAGATGGATGCTTCTGAGGGCATTCTCAAGGGCAAATATCAAGTAATCCTCTGTTGAAATGGAACACCTCTTGCCATCACTGTCCAGCATTCCAAAGGCACAACCACATTTGGGTGTTTGCATATCAGGCAAGGCAAAACACAGATGGGAACAGCCTCCATTGTTCTCCAAACAGGGATTGTTGTTGACGTCGTGAGGAGAACGTGACTGAAAATTACTGTTGTAAATGGTAACATCCCTTAGCCAATTAATGTTGTCTCGTATAACAGTTGGCTGATCTGTATTGCCTGGCTCCTTGCTGGCTTGGAAGACTTTCTTCAGGTTCCTATCCACCCAGATCATTGAGTTTCCAAAGACAGTGATACCATAGGGAGTTGGGTAGCGGCTGCCATAACGCACAATTTCAACATCACCACCATCAGGCTGAATTCTTGCAATCATATCCAAGGAATCATCCACCCAGTAAATATAGCCATTGCTGTGATCTATGGCCAAGCCACGAGGAGTGACAATGCCCTCAGACACAAGCACCGTTCTGTTGCTGCAGTCAAGAAATGCACGTTCGATTTTTGGATTCTGTCCATAATCTGCCCAGAACAGATACCTGTTCTTTGGGTCTACTACTATGTGCCTTGGCATATCGACTGCAGTTTTAAGTAGAACACGGCGATAGGTTGTGTTTAAACGCAAAACTTCTATGAAAGTCTCTGTCAGGAAAGCATTCGTAAAATAAAGATTTCCTGTAATTAAAAGAAAGGTAGAAAAACATTCAGAAAAATAATCAACACCTCAGAAACACAAGCTGATGCATGCTTATGGCTATATGTTCAGTAATCTCTGTAGTCAGGAACATAAGGTTCTTACCTCCCACTTTCAGGAATTAAAAAGCAAACATAAAAAACTTAAAATTACACAAATCAATGAATTTGTAAATCCTCTTTAATTTCCAAGAGGAAAATTTAGGTTCTTTTTAGCATTTATAAATTAGAGCTACCATTGGCATTCCCTTGCATATTGCTATCCCTTCACAACTGTGAAATCCGTGTTTCGGCACAGGATTGTATCTGTTTACTTTTCAGTGTAATTTATAAGATTTCTAACTGATTTCATCACGGAAGCTGTGTAGATCCTACCAAAAATGTAATCAAACTAAACAGTAAAGCACTATTACAAAAGAAAACGTACCATAAATTTAACACTTCATACCTAGGCCTTATATCAAATGATAGATGAACTTTCTTTTTTTGTATGTACACACATGTATTCCTGTTGTTTTAAAATCATTTCATAGATATACAAGTTAAAATCATGTATGATCTCCCTTTGAAATAGTTCTACCTGTTTATACTAGTCTAAAATATTTATAAGGTGCAAAGAAAAACCCTTTTGATAATTCAGCTATGCTCACCTGCCACCCAGTCAACTGCAATGCCACGAATTCCATTTCTTCCTATTCCATTTGTAATAACATTTCTAAAATTAGAACCATCAGGTTTAATTTTACGTATTGCATTCTGAGAACGAACTGTGCTGCTGAAGTCACACCAGTAGATGAAACCAGAAGGCATGTGAACATCAACATGAAGTGCATTTCGCCCTAAAATGTTTCAAAGAATAACAGTTAATTATTCTTAATACAAAATACTTCATAAAAAAAACATGTGCTGTGCATGTAAGAAATTACTTCAGATTTTATCCATGGTACAAAAATTACCATCAATTCATAATGCCATGCCATTTTCTCCTTCATGAGTATTTTCAGATGAAATTCTCATGCACATCACACTGCAGCATTCCAGCTCTGATATGTGGTATTTTGAACACTACATGAGTGTTAAGCTACTCAAGTTTGACTTTTACTGTGTGCTAAAATAAAACTCACTATCACAAACTGTAATGAGACCGCTTTCCAAGAAGAAAAAGGTCAGTAAATGTCACTGCCTTGTACAGATGCTACCTGCATAGTGTTCAGACAGCATTCATCCTATTTATTTTGCAGTGATAAATACAGTACACTTGGTAAAGTATTATATTGTCAAAAATTAGGAGTGATGAGATTTTCTCCTACTACAATATTCACATACCTCTTCCTGCCAGTGGTACCATCGCTTCAGAATGATCAGATGTCTCTAAACTAAATCCTTTAATTGCAGAAAGCATAGAAACAATTACAAAAGAACTGTACGGGGAGCAGGTCCTGTTATCAGGATTTAGCTGAAAGCCAGTAGCACAGGCACAGGAGAATAATCCACTAGGTACAGGAAGGCAAAGCTGCTGACAAACTCCAATGTTATTACTGCAGCCATTTGAAGAACCAGCAGAATCTGTGAAAGAAAGACATGGCTACACATACATATTTGAACTGTGATAATCAGAAATCCTTGCACATACACAAGTAAATTAGTATGCTTGCATAGCACTATGAACTAGGTGGCAAAAAGAAAAATGATTTTACTGCACATTTTGGTACTTAACTGCTAATAATCAATTTGCTCATTTATTATCATTAACAGTAACAGAATTCATTATTCAGTCAATATTACACGGATTATTTTATGTTAACAGATGCCTTAAAGGAATGGTGGAACAACTCTTTAATAAAAAACAGATAAATACTTCTGACAGTCCCCTAAAAGTCTTCCCCTAATTAAAAATTTGTTTTGAAAGAGCACACATTCTGCCCCAGAGACATCACCGTTTTCACAAGTTGGACACTTTGAAATTTCTTTAGCAAACACTTACTGTCCCTGTAATAAACCCGCAGGCACTTCAGTCTTGGGACATTATCTCTCAGTACAACTTTGTTTGCTCCAGTGGACTTGTCAACTCGTTCAATGACTTCATAGTCTCGATCAGTGTAGTAAAGAAAGGCATCATACACAGCAATTCCCCAGGGATGAGAAAGATGTACCACCAGAGTCACACGATTTGTACCATCCACATTGCCCTTTTCAATCTAAGAAATCAGTTTAAAGTTGAATATTAGTTCAATGTTATAATACAATATTAAAATACAGTATCTCGTACTAAAATCTCTTCATGCCAAAGGTTTTAATGTAGCTTCTACAGGCAGGAAGGCAAGTGTCAGCACGATGCTAATAATGATTTCTTCTTTCATTCAAATTCACTAAATATTTTTTAAGGCAACTAAATGACAACAATCATCCTGATTTTGCTCCATCTGCAACTCCCAGTTATACGAGCAAACCGAAGTAACTGAATTAGTCATGACAACTACAGACAAAGATGGTAACAAACAGCTATTAAAAAATTAACTCCTACCATTCCTGTGCTTGTGACAGCCCAGTACAACTTTTGTTCCTTAATGTCAATGGTTATGAACTCTACATGATCAAGGTTGCCAGTGAAGAGGGTTTGTACACCCGAGCCATCCATGTTTGCACTGGCAACCTTTGCAGGGACTCCACTGTCAGTTCCCTGGTCTGTCCAGTACAGCTTCCTGGAACACACGTTGTCACAGTCATTAGCAAAGTCAGTAACAGAGATCCACGGCCTTGAGTCACTTAAGCACACACTCAAGTTCATCTCCTTACTCAGGAAAATACTTTAAACACATGCTAAATAGAGATCACTTTGGAACCAGCCCCACAATGAAAAATAGATCTTGTTTTACCCAGACAATGCTTGCTAGTTTAGTTTTAGAAACCCATTTTTTTCTCTGTATAAGCCACAAAGGCTCAGCAGATATACTCAATAGTAGTAAAAGAAGAAAGGAAGAGAAAATAATTCTTTTCAGAGAGGACTACAAGATTTCCACAGTGGCTCTAATTCTGATTCAACACTCTAATTTTGTTAAAACTTCAAGTTTAAAAATTCTGTATCAGAGTTCCATTATCTGACCCTGGGGAATACATGTATGTCTCTGACCTGAGCTGCAACAGTGAAAACACACACAGAACGTGTCAGTCCCAACTATGGACAAAGATCAAAGTAGAAAAACAGTCAAGCAGCGCCTCATCTGAAGCCTGCTGAGCCACCAGCACAACTACCTCATTATTAACAAGCACCATATGGTAATTTGGAGCTCTAATAAACTACAGTTCTTAAAAAACCATATGCAGGTTTCTGTATAGGGTTCTCATCTAGGGACAGAGCAATAAAAAGCCTATTTAATATTATTCTATTTAAAATATGTCACTCTTCCCATGTAAGTGTATTCCTCTATTGTACACAGGTCTTGAGAGATATCCCAAGATATCAGTCTTTATAATTCTCTTTACTCTGGTTTCCTATTTTGCAGAGATATTTTTAATTGAAAATTGAATTTTAACATGTAGGCATACAGACTGACCATCTAGGCAACTATTTATGCAGTCATATAATTATTATGTAGGCCAAAGAAAAAATGTATTAATTCCGCACCAACATAAAAAAATAACAATGTCAACCCAGACTGGAATATGAAGGCCCTAAAAATCAGGAAATATGTGCAAAACACCCTCACTTGCAAAAACAATAGCAGTTTTGGAAATTTACCCTCTTGCTGGATCAACAGTCAAACCAATCGGGTTGCCAGCTCCAGCAGAAGTACCATCATTGGTAATCAGAGTTTTCCTGTACATTACTTCACCGTGTAGCTTCAGGACCTATGCAAGCATTGAAGTCATTTATAATATATAAAACAGAGCTCAGTATAGACTTTCAAATAAAAAGGAAGGAAGTATAAACTCACAGGCAGATGAAATTGCAGAAAATACTTTTGAATACTCTGCAGAATAAGCACATTGCCCTGTGCTCTTAATCTCCTTCACTAACACGCAACCCCTGAATGAGCCTCCTGTAGCTCAGAAGCTTCCTCTAGTAACAATTAAGGTATCCATCCTAGGATATCTTGCAGCTTCCAAAAAAGGCTGAATGGGTCGATAAAATCATGATTTAAAAGGATTCCATTTTACTTGTTTAAAACTAGCTGCTCTTGATATTTTAGGACAGGGAAATTCATGATTGGGTTTATTCATATTTTTCATTGTATTATATACTGCTTATTCCCTATAGTAAATGTCATTTTTGTCCTTCACATACCACCAATCTCCAAGAAGCAGCATAATAAAATATCAAAGCCTTTGGGTGAGGTTCTCACTCTAGTTGATGACTCCTTCAATATGAATAATTTTCAAAAAAAAATCATATGGCAATTTAAGTTAAAATTAACAACTATTTAACTAAATTAGCAGTTAAAGGAATTGGAATCTTTGATCTCAAGCAAGAGTAATAATAACAGTAACTCTAGTATTTGGAGAGTTTTTGTGTCAAACATCAGGCTACTGACTTGAAGAAAAAAGAGAACCGTGCACAAATAAAGTTACATGAATACATTCTTTTTTAAAATCTTGCAGCCTGCGTTCAAATTTAGGTATGGTTCTTAATGACAGCAGGTTATTTTTCTTCAGATTATTTGTTTGCATTCCCTAGTAGATAGTTTTAAAATTTCTAATTTTTTTAAAAAAGGCTAATTTCAGGATTTTTTTCCCACTAAAATAACATTACTGATTAACATTACTGAATAACATTACTGATTTCAAACTGTATACGTAGCAACCAAAAATGCACACTTTTATTTTACCATTGTCTTTTAAATAATTACCTCAATTGACTGTGTTCCTGGGTTAGTGTAATACAGGTTTGCAGATATCCAGTCCAAAGCCAGGCCAATCGGAGTACCAATAACAGCTGCTGGAGCAAAAACGGTCCTATTGGTTCCATCTGACCTCACTCGATGAATTTCACCCTTGGGGAAAAAAAAAAAAAAAAAAGATAATAAAAGTGAAAAAAGGGTCAAGAACAACTTTGGAAAGAAAATAGTTTCACTCCAACTGCTCGTGCATTTATTTTAATACTCTTTTTCGTAGCTAAAGGAAAATCCACAGAGATACAGAAATGTATTCAGGCAATCACAAAGCAAAAACATGATAGAAACATTATTGTAGATTATATGAAGTAAAAAAAATTACAGTTCACCAAGCGAATTAATCTGACTGGTAGAAAAAATGGCTATATTAAAATGAATATTTTAAAGTTATATAGAGTCGCATTATTTGAGTTGCACTTTATTTTCAAAGGATTTTGAACAGGACACTGCAGTTAATTATCTTGAATACACTTGAAATCTAGTATAAGAAAATAAATAGTATTCTCTCTAAGCATATTCATTTAAGAACCGAATTTTTAACAAGCTGTAATACCAAGAAATGAGACCAGGATTATCCTCTGGGTTTTCTTCATAAGGGTATCTCCTGAAGCGACAGTCTGTGGCTTGGAAACCAGAAGGTACTAGCTACAGTGTGAGACACTAAAGCATGATAGCAACAAGCACTAAACGGAGACAAACTAGAGTGAGAGCTGAAGTAGTTCCAGTGAGGGCTGAAATCTGCTTCACTTTCTCACCAATTCCTTCCTCTTCCACTAATGAGTGAGCAGCCAGGCCCTGTCCTGGGACGGTCTCAGTTCATGGTGGAGGTGCCCAGACTGGCAGCTACTACCCAGTTGTGTTCTGCTCTGACTTGTCTGGAAAGACAGGAGAGCTCCGGCACCTAGAAAAGGACAAAACCTGTCTCACAGCCCTGCGTTCACACCACTAGAAGAGAGCAGCTGTGCACTGAACTAGGCCAGTTCAGGAAGGACAGACAGTACATGCCAGGTCAGAAGAGAAACAAGCCAGAATAAGGGTGATATCAGCATCCAGTAATGACTTGATCCATGCATATTTTTGATTGCTTTGTTATCCTTATATCAATATAATGCATAACGGAAATATCTGAAGGCAGAATTCAAAATGGCCATTCAGAAGGGAAGCTAAGTAATACACAATGAACAATTTATTCTTTAGTCTCCTGTCCATCATTTCTGTTCACAATTAAAAAATCTATGGAATAGGATAACTGAAGACAGAAATACTTGAGATGTGTTTTTCAAGTAGAATGGGCAGGACTCTAAAGCACAGGACAAAAATAAATATCAAACAGGGTGAACAAGATGATGGCTATTTACCTAGATTAACAGTTTTAACTATTGCCAACACTGGAAGTTCATGAAATAACAGCTACAAATTATGCAATTATAGACAAACCCAAGAAAAGCCAAATATGCAACAGATGGAGGCAAAAGAGGATGTTAAGAATCTTTGTGGTAATGGACAAGAACTATATTGAAAAAAAGTAGGAAACACACTTCTGCCATCAGAAACTAGTGAAACATGTTTTTTAGAGAAGAGGCTGTAATACAGGTGCCTCAGTTCTTCTGGGAAGAAAGAACAATCTGAGACCTGTGGGTCAGGGTTACAGACAGAGCAGGGCTCAATCACACCTTGGTCAGGCTGCCACTCCAGACTCAGCTAAAATAAAGCACCAAGCCGGCAGCTGCACCTACCATTCCACTTGCCAGTTCTGCTAATGGATGCGGAGCCCGTGAACTCCTGCAGAGCTCTCCAACCTTTTGTAAATGTCAGTTGGGGCTTCCGGTCTAGCGTGGGCAAGAACACGTTTTCCAACTGACCAGAAGATGAAATAGATTCCCAAATACTAGTTGTCACTCTGGGAAAGAGATGTGCTTCAATACCCCATAGAAACTAAGCATGCTAATGTAATGCAGAAGTAAAAGCTCATGAGTGACACAGAAAAGGTTTTAAAATAAGTAATTTTCTGGCTGAGCTAGAAATAGCACTAATGAAGCATGTCAGTTGAAAAATATGAAAACTTATTTACAAATGAGAACAAGCTGCTTTAAGCTACCCTGTGTGGGGGAGAGAAGACAAATTTCATTCCTTTATTGCTTTCAATTCTATTAAAATTGTTGCCTTCAATGCTAAAATATTTTTAACAAAAACATTTTTTTAAAGTAGAAAGTGTTACTCTAGTGCAAATTTTGAACACAAACACTAACTCACCGGATTTTCAACCCAGTAAATCATCTGTTCTGTGTCATCAAAGTCAACATCAACACCATTTTGAACTCCTGCTATTGGAACCATGGCATCGTTAGTCTTCTCCTCGGGGTTCAGAGAGATTCCATAAATTATGTTATCTCTTACAGCAATAAGGAAGGGATGTTCAACTGTGAAAACATGCAATATAATTCAGAATTATGTTCCAAAATGTTTCATCCAACAAAAAAATGGCAATGTGATATCTTCCTGAGAAGCCTGTTCCCTGATGCTGACAGGGGATGGAGGAATGTTACTCTGGTCCTGTTTTGTAACCACCTATTTGTTTTTCAGTTTCTTGTCTCACCAGGACTGTAGAGTCAACTGTTGTAAAAGTCAGAATATTTAAAGTATCAGCACTGTGCTCAATCACAAAAAAATGTGCAAGCAAATTCTAAGAAGGTGGAAATAAACAAGGCTGGCCCACTCCTTGGTGGCTAAAAGAAGTACATGATTCACTGTCCATGTTCCTAGCATAATCGCAGTACCAGGTTTATCTTTAGTTGGTTTATCTTTTTGTAGTCATGCTCCTTTACAGCAAATCTGCTTTTAAGTAAACACATATCCTTATGTTCCAGTCATATAAAGAAGTCAGGTGATCTGAAGGAATGCTACATTACCATCTTTATAATGAACATGAAAAAGCAGCTTAAAGTAAAATAACTACAAAAGCAACTTTATAACATTAGCATTCTTTGTTTTATATAAAGCAAGAAATGGAGCAATCCTAGCATCAACAGCTTTTCATCAGCATGATGTTAGCAATATTCAATATGCTACTCAAGTATGAAGAGGCCAGCAGTATCACTGTGTAATGGAGAGCACTGGGCAACCACACGCATGCAGCTTAGGTTAAGCTTTCTGTTGAAACCTTCTGCTGGCAAACAAAACTAAACAATGACAGCAAGGATTAGGATTATAGAAAATAGGAAGAGAGATGGCAAATGTCTGTTTTTCTGTAATCATTAGTAATAACTAAAACGTTCTACCATGAAAAGAATCAGCAAAGTTTTATAAAGTTTTTTCCTGATAAGCAAAGGCAATCAGCATACACATATTAAAAATAAGGCAGTCATTTTCTATCTTAAATGTATACATTCCATCCAAAAATAAAGAATAAGCCCATACAGTTTCAAAAAATTGTGCCTCACGAGAGAATATTACTATTTCTCTCTCATTCAATTTATACTGAACAATTACGGAACTTAGAGAAAAGATCACAATAGTACCTAATTAGATAGAGGGAACTAACCCATCTGCTGCAAAGTAAATGTTAAGATCTGTAGTTTGATTCATTCAGTGGCAGAGAATAGACCTGGGTCCATCTGTACATATGCCTCATCACTGTCATATCCTATCATTTTCATCATGATGCCTAGGCCTGCACATACAAAAAAATAGCGTAGAAATCTAAAAGAAATACCGCTTGTAGCAGATTAAAATGTGTATTTCACTTCACCCTGTGTTTACTTCTAATTCTCTTACTGCTGCTAAGAAAAAGGAGACCAAAATATAAAATAAATATAAAAAAATATAAAAATATAAAGAACACACTGCTAAGTATCAAGCAGGAGTGATTTGGCCTTTAAAACTGTGACAGTTTTAAAAGAAAAGGATCTTCTGACAGAAACAGAGATTTCTAGTGTTAGCTTAGTCCAGAGATAATTTCTGCTTAAATTTCAGTCATTTGAAGCTTCCTCATTAGGCAGGCACCAAAGCACATTTCATATCTGTAGAGTTGACAGAAAAATTCATAGTGAATATTCTATCAGACAAAATTAATCTGGTCAAATTCCTAGCCACAAACTGCCTGCCAGCAATTTATGATTTTCTTGACTTTTTTTTTTTTAATGAATTGGCTGAATGATTTTTACAAATCACAGATAGGTCAAAGAAAGTTCAACAGTAGTTTTTCACATGAAATACTTAGTTGCAAAAGTTAGCTCAATACTCAAGCAACACCTGTAATGCCTGCAAGTTTGTGTTTCTAGATCTCCTGCATTTGCAACATATTTCCTACACTGGGGAAAAAAAACTTGTGAAATTTTTATTTGAATTCCACAATGCACTAGTTCAGACAGGCTGAAGAGAGTAGTAAGGTGGCAAAGCATTTCTTCTGATTTAGAGGACACCAAAGGGTTATGGCTTCTTTCACAGTAAAATATGGACTGAGAAAATGTGATGTTCTCTTTAAATAACAGGAACACACACCAGGAATGAAGGAAGAACTACTTATGTTATTTATCTTGAAGGACAAGACCAAAACTGAGGAAAAAGAATACTTAAATTAAAAATCAAAAAGTTTCCAAATATCAAAAATGTGAGGTTCAGTAAACCCTTTTTAATTAGAGTTATAGAGACAAGAAAACAAATTAATCTTGAAATGGAGTTGGACTGGTGAAAAGGGAACATAACATAGTGGTCAAGGAAAGGAAGGAAAAAGATACAGTGATCAAGGTCACATACCACATTCTTACAAGTGCAATTCTTGAAAACAGTTTTCAGGCCGAATGATCTGCCACAGAAGTTTTTCATTTTTAATTAATGCTCACCTCCTTCCAGATGTATTCCGAAGTTAAAACACTGAATGTGTTGAGAAACTACAAAATGAGGCCTTTTTTTAAAGTGCTTAAAAGAAGCTCATTCATTTTACTTCCCCCAAACAAAGCATCCAAATCTCTGACTATGAGTTCTTTCTAGAACCTGGCTCCTAACCTTTAGCTTAAAGTAGCCTACCTGGAAAGGCCCCAGGCTCTGATTTCATGGACAAAGGCCTAGAGATCTAAAGTAAGCTTTATGCCTCAGAACCATGGCTCTGACCATTTATCAGGCTATGTTTTCATCTCTCATTATTACTGCCCTACCTCTTAGGCAGTTTCTGTTATCAGGAGAAAGAGTCCACCCTGAAGGGCAAGCACAGGAAAAAAAAAGTGGTCCAGATGAAGAAAGCAAGCACAGGTGACTACAGGGGGATGATGAACAAGAATTGATATCTGAAAAAGAAAATATTGGCAATTAACAGTATGATAGACCAGGTAGAACATTCAATGCCACCAATATTGTTAAAATCATCCCAGTACTATATCAGTATTTCTTTAAACTTAAAAAATATTTCTAAGAACCACAAGCATATCAATATACTTACAATATGATAAAACTTTCCTGTAAAAAAACAGCATCAGTATCCAACTGCTCTTTTGTTTTTATTATGTAAAGTCTTTTAAATTAGTTTTCGAACCCTTGTCAACTGCACCAGGATGCCAAAATATTCTCCGTACCTAAGCACTGTAACCTTTCTAGCTGCGGGAACTTAAATTATTTATTGAAGCTTTTCAGAGAGTACAAAATGGATAACATAGTTGCACAGATCTCATTCAGAGGCTGAGAAACTTTAATGAGTAATTTCTTTGAGTCACTTTGAAAACTTCAGTCTAAGTTTGTAAACTGACTGCTGTTACCACCACACATCAAAATTTAAGCATCTTGATTCCACAAACCAGCTGCTATAGAAGATTTTTCATATTAAGCCATCTTCATTCAAAAATAAAATCATATTTTAAGTACAGCCTTAGCAGTTGCAACAGGCATTACTCTAAGAAGCTAGTATGTTCCAGGAAACTCTACAATTGTGCCTAACATAAAAGCTAATGAGCACTGAAAACAAATTGATGGCAAAAAGATGACAGTGAAATAATAGTATAAACTCAAATTATCAAAGAATAATTTGTCTCATCATTATATCGAATCTGAAAATGTAATAATGTAAACAATCTAATGATGTAAACACTAATGGACTTACAAAAAATAGGAAAGCTTTAACACTGTATTTGAAATTTTAGCCATTAAACATTAGCATGTTTTAGCATTTTGCAAGTGTTTTCATTTCTGGCAATATACAGTACAACAAAAAAGTTCTAAAGGAAAAAATCCGGACACTTACTAATTTTATACAATGAAAACAGTAAGTCCTTTTCCTCACCAATGGTAGAAAGGTTTTACTACCCTGAGATGTAAAATACAACCTCTTAAGCCACAACTATGATGTGGAAATTAATGGCACCCTTTAGTTACTGAACAATTTCCAATGACAGTGCTAAGGGGTTTCATCTCTGAATACGATATAGGTAAGCTGTCTTCCCGAAATAGTACACAGACAATTCAGCACAGAGATTGTTAATACTATAGAGTCCACCTCTATAAGAAAATTTTCAGGGGAAAAAAAAGTCATCATAAGACTTACTGATTAAAAATAGACTTCACGTCTGCCTGACAGAAATTCTGATTTGGAAGATGACTCTACCTGACAGAGGTAAAAAGTGATATCCTTGACAGTCACACACATGTAAGAGATCACTTGCATATGATATCAGAGGGGATCTTAAATGTAATGGAGGATTTTCATTTACTATTATTTCATTAAGCGAAATAATGTTGAAGTGCTTGCAAAGCAAGATGATGAAGCATGATATAATTATTCACAAGGAATTAATTCACAAGGAACTGTGTCCAATACAGTCTTTACAGATGCAAATGCATTCCAAATTTTTTTTTCTCAAAGGAAATATTCAAAGAAATATTCAAAACAAAGCAGAAGAACTGCATGTACCACTTCTCTTTTACTCCTTTTGTCTATTTATCATGCTCATATAATGCCTTGGTTTCCTTCTCTAAACAGCAGGTAATATAGCAGCCTGGACAGGCTGAAATGATCCTCATACAAATCAACAGTATAAATTTTATCTGTTCATTTCCACACAGTGCATTTTTTGACATGACAGAATCCAGGAGAATTTATGCTTGTGAATACTGTAATTCAAAGCAAAGTTCTTTTGCTGAACTTACCATAAGGTTGCTTTACAGGATGCACTGCCACAAGCCCCAGAGGCTGGTGAATGTTATAAATCATAACTGTTTGGTTTCCTCCATGCCACTTATTGGCTCGAATTACCCGATTAGTGTATCGGTCACTCCAGTACACAAAATCTTCAAAAACAGTGAGAGCATGAGGATGCTGCAATATCTAAAAGGCAAAGATGTTTATTAATTTAGTTCTGCAGATTACTATCATCTAAAGGTTACACTGAAACAACAAAAGAGATGAGCATAATAAAAAAAAATATATAGTAGTTGTGTCTCAAAAGATATCTTTGATATATTGCCTGAAAAAATGGGTAAAATATATTTAATTAAAATACTATACAGACCCTAAAACACAGCATAAAGAATTAATAAAGCAATCAAGCTGCAGGGTGGAACACAGGTAATCAACAGATAAAGACCCAAGTGTAGATTTTCAGTGGCAGAAGAGGAAATGCCTACTGGAAGTTATGGACATGTCAGACTTTGCATCTTTGATAAGCAATCGTGTAATTTTCCAGAGTGTTGAATGAAGTTCTTTATCTAAAATTAGCAGTAGAACAAGAAAGATTTGAAGATTCACCAGCTGTCTGGCCAAAGACAAACAAGCCCTAAAGTTTAACTGCTAAAAATACACATGCAGTCCTTCATACTAGCTTACGTGTATCAGCTCTGAATTATTGCACCAATATACAGTCTTGCCAAATGACAGCAGCACTTTGTAAGGCAGATAGTCCTCATGAAGTGCCCAATGTAGCAAGCTGGGGCAACACGGAGCCCTTTTTGCTGTCGAGAGCAGCCGCGCTTATTCGTCACGGAACACAATGGGAGATGTCCCTCCAGCAAGCTGGAGTGTGTTTCACTGCAGCAAAGGCACTACCTTTATAGCAGCAGTGTCTAGGGTAGTCTTGGCACGTCATGCATGTAAAAAGCATTTGAGAATGATCTACAGCACTAAGCCTATATTCATCTCCAGGTTCTTTCAAAGATCTCCTGTGAGATCATGGGTAGGTTATATAACTCTTTTTCCAAGTTTAACATGCAGCTAAATATTTCTTCTGCTTCATACGAGTATTTTGAAGATAAACCAATCCAAGTCTATAAATAGAGTGAAAATACGCTGTTAAGTATCCTCACTAAGGACATATGAAAAAATATTATTTTATTAATGTCTTACCAAATCACTTGCAACCACCTGTCGTCTATTGTTTCCATTGTAATCACAAAAATCAATATAATCAAGGTAGGCATCAGCAAAATACAGCAGCTTATTTGGGTAATCAATGGAGAGTCCATTAGGCCAGTAGATTTTATCACTAACGATAACTGTTCGCGTTTTGCCATCCATGCTAGCTTTTTCAATTCGAGGATTCTGGCCCCAGTCACTCCAGAACATCACATGAGCACTGTAAAAAGTAGCTTGCGGTTACCAGTCAGAGAAAAACATGAACTCCTTATTAAAAAATGTCAGATAAGGTCTTGTTACCCAAATAGTAAAACAACACTTTCAACAAATGCAGTGATACTGGAATCACTGGGTTCAGCAATAAGCTCATTCAAGATATTGCCACAACTTCTGTCACAATTTTTTGAAAATACTTCTACTGCAGTTTTCATTTGTAACTGATAAGAGCAAAACAGAATCAATTTTGTTTTCACTCTTTTCCAAAGCTGATTAGAATCTCATTCTCCAGGTACTGAACACTAACTCGATCCAGGTTTGTGCCTTTACTGGCTTGCCCTGTTAGCACTACCAGAGCCTCATGCGGTTGGTGCTACAGATCAACCTTCTCAATGCTGAAAAGGAAAGGCTTGTGCATGAACAGTTCAAACCATAACATCGCATTTATTTAATGCCTCCTGTGGTCCAGGATGGAAAGGTGCTGTTCCAATGATCTCAATATGATATAAATGATTATTTTAGATTTGTGGCTACAAAAGAGCCTGTACTCATAACACCTTATATTGTATGTATATTATATTGCAGATAGGTTGGTGGTATAACACTGAGTGATCATAATATAAAATATTTTTTAATAATAATAATAATAATTTTAAATGCAGAAAGATTTATCTTAGAATAAGACAAATATTACAATCAAAGTAACATATTACAAATAATGATAATGATGTTAAATATTCACATTAAAGTCAATCAGTAAATACATTATCATCTTAAAAAATATCTTAAAGATATCTTTAAAAATATTTGCTCTCCTAGTTGTCAAAACATTGGATAAACTAATTTCTTTTATCGTTATCATGATAAAATATGCGTATTTTCAAAACAAAACAAAACAAATCTTACTCAATTCTGGGATCTAACACTAGTCCCCTTGGGTTTGTTACATTTTCGCTAATCAGCACAGTCCTGTGGCTCCCATCCATTTTAGAGACTTCAATTGTTTCCAGAACAAAGTCTGTCCAGTAAAGATTGCGACCTACCCAGTCTACCGCTATACTTTCAGTCACGGTGACTCCACTGTCAAACACCTGTTTAATACAGAAAAAAAAAGGGAAAAAAAGGCATAGAGAAAGACAGCAGAAGCTAGTTGATATTAATTTGTTATCCTGTCCCCCGTAACTATAGAAAACAGGGAATCACATCATGTCTAGAGCTGTTACACAGAGTGCATGACAACACACACAAACTGCCAAGAAAAGATGCACCCAACATTCCTATCAACTTCTGTGATCTTTCATGTAAATAAGCATCTACTATAGGAAAAAACGTTTTACGGTCTGGTGTTAAAATAGGGTTCTCCTGATGGATTTTCTTTTTCAGAAAGCTACATGAAATGTTGTTTTAATATCTACAGAGTTGTTTACCTTTCTGTTACTTCTCTTCTCACTATATTGGGATTTGCCTTTTCCTCTTTGTTACCTGCAGATACTGGATTTTCCCTTCTCTTCACAACGAAAAGACAAGAGTAACTCAGTGAAAACTTACTATTTTTCGATCTGTCGCATTTTGATAAGCACTCCAAATTTTATCTTGTGTTGTATCAGACCAAAAGATACGCTCTGTGACTGAATCAAAATCAATTGCCACAATATTCCTCCCATCTCGAACCAGAGAATAAATACTGTGTGACTGAGAAGTGATGTTGTCTACAACAATCTGGTTACGGCTTGCCACTAGCAAAAGAAGATTTCCAAATTCTATCAAAGGAGAAGAAACAAAAATAAATCAGTAATTCACCAGCAATTCTGTAAGAAAAGTAACACTAAGGAATGGCTTTATGGTGTCAAAGCTATTGTATAAACACAGAAAACAGAAATTCAAATCAATTCCAGACCAAATTATCATATTAATTCTCTCCATCCTGACCTTGAGATCTATGGGTCTACCCTGAGTCTTCCCCACTCTTTCTCGATCACATACTCTTGCTGCCAGACTCTCCTTCTAGCCTTTCTCTTCCACTTTGTCCATTTTGCCTACAACATCTGCAGAAGCCATTATGGATGGCTGACTCCAAAAGTTACTTGTCTCACCAGTCAGCCTTCCAAACAAGCCACTCTCCCTTTTTTTTCCCCCCCTTCAGACCGACTGGAGGCCAAAGAAAAGAATGAAATGACAGACATAGGCTGCTAGGGTTATGGATCTCTGCAGAGGTTCATGTTGTAAAGCAGCAACTGTAAAGACAGTAGTCTCCTAGAAACTTCAAATTAAAGAGGGTGATCTATTGGGAAGAAAAATGCACAAGTCTTCCACAGTCTGAAGATATTCCTAAGATAGGAAACCTGTGGAAACCCGCTCTGCTATGGCTTCTATGTATTACCAGTATGCTACAGAAAAGATACAGAGCAATGTTGGCAGTTACGCTTTTGAGGGATGTAAGGGTATAAGGATATATGTGAGGGTATAAGGCATATCATAGATTCATAGAATCATAATGGTTTGAAAAGACCTTCAAGACCAAGTCCACCGTAAACCCTTCAACATCATACCTGCTAAACCATGTCAAAACATGGTTTTGGCATCAAAGTGTATGTATTAGTTAAGTTTTCTGAAAAGGCTGGGATTTATATATTTTGTGGGCACTGAAGATCAGATTTGCTTTTCTCTAGAAAGTTATTTTTCATCATTCCAACATTAAAAACATGGTGTGTTAACTTAAAGGTTTTGTTTCAAGAAAGTAACAGTTACCAATTAACCCTTCAGCTGTTAGTTGTAATACTCAGATCATCTGGCATGAACTCTAAATGGCTGCTTGCATCAGCTCTTTCAAAAGACAACAATATGAAAATGGCAATGATGGACATTTTGCAGACTCTGTTGTCACTCTTCAGGTTTTGATGTCAATGCTCCTTACCCGCAGCTTTGCAAGTCCTCCCATTGGTTTCTAGAATATATCCATCATCACAGTAGCACCGAAAAGACCCTCTTTCATTGTAACAATGTTGACTACAAAAGCCAGGGGGGTCACATTCATTAATATCTTCACAGGTCTTGGAGTCATTTGCAAGCTGATATCCAACAGGACAAGAACACTGAGCTCCAAAGGGTCCCTGAATACATTCATGAGTGCAGCCAGCATTATTGTCAGAGCAGCTCTCCTGGTCTGAATTGGGATGAGAAAGGAAACAAGTACACGTTTAACAAAAAAATCCCATTTTCCCATGTTAAATTTAATACTAGGCAATTGCATTACAAGCCTAAAATTGGTGCCAGATTGTGACTGCACAAGCATCAATTATGCAATACGAGGTTCTACTGGGGATGATACTTTATGCAAAAAACATGCGCACACACACACAAAGGGGTATGTGTGTACAGTATTCACTGTGGAAGCCCAGAAGGGTAAGAATCTCAGAAGGCTGTCTCTGCTGAGTAGGTATAACAACATTTTCAAAACTAGCTGAAAATATAAAAGTCATTTACTGTACAGTTAAGAATCTAAAATAGTATTAATAGACAATAATTTAATATTGCTTATAATCATACCTGGTTGTGGTTCATCTGAGAGCGTGCATTGATTAAGGAGAAGGAAGGAAGGAAAGAGAGAAAAGAGTTACACTTAATTCGTAATCAACATAAACACAAATTTTGGCTGCAAATGAGCTTTTAGGATTTTTTTTCCATGATTCTTGAAGTTAGACATTTAAAAGAAAATATTAAAACTGAATCACATTTAATTTGAATTTAAAGCTTACTACATTTAAGGGAATTTGTGGATTACTACGTTTTGATTCCCGCCCGCATTGCTAAATAAAACCCTCCATACTGAAGTCAGCAAAAGCTGTTGTAGGTGCTTAGACAGTAACTTACTGCACAGCGGAGATTCATCTGCTCCATTAGGACAATCGGCAGAATTGTCACATACTTTGCTCAGATTCACACAGATGCTGTGACCAGGACATTGCCACTGCCAGCTGGGGCACCGGAAGGGCTGGGTCGGACAATCCCTCTCATCACTCATATCTCTGCAGTCATTATCACCATCGCAGATCCATGCTCGATAGACACAGTTGCCATTGTCACAGCGGAAAAGGGACGGAGGACAGGTCCTGGCAGGACACCGATGATGCTCATCTGACCCATCTGCACAGTCAAGATGGCCATCACATGCCCACGTCACAGGAATACAACTGCCATCTGACTGACACTGGAATTCATTCTGGTGGCACATCCCTGGTGGTCTTGTGGCTGAAAGAGTGACATTAAATGTTTTCAATGGAGAACAAAAATGCAAGGTTCAGTTCAGTTCTTGCATAAGTATCTTTAGTACTATGAAGAAATGTGCCACTTGTAAATCTGGCCAAAGATCTCGAATCAGTCCATCTACATGATATTTTATAACCAGAAATGACTCCTACTTTATATTTTGAGTAAGCTCACACTGATGTTTACACCTGGTATATGTCCAAAACAACGTGAAGGAATTTACTGAAACAACATTTTCCACAGACCAGTGTTGCCGAAGCAATGATTCAAAGGAAAAGCTTCCAACCTTACAACCACGAGTATAAGGTTTTCATTTTTCTAACTGTATATACTTCTTAATTTTACTTTTAAACCCTAAGAATCAGGTGTCAAATAACAGAAAACTTTAGCTCCAAATGGAAAAAAATCTACTTTTTGCCAGAAAAAGCTACTCTTCAGCTGGATGTGACTATATTTGAAATTTCTGCAGAACTCCCTATAAGACAAGTTATAGAGAAAAAAAAAAACTACTTAAAAATAACTTTGAGGTAACAATCACTACAGTTCCAACAGTTTAATAAAGCAACTATAACAGATAAAGGATGTTTTTAGAAGCTTCATCTAATATCTAAGTTTTTTATTTCAGCATTAATTATACTTACGACAGTCAGTCTCATCGGAGTGATCATGACAATCAAAAACACCATCACACTGATAATAAGTACTGATACACTGATCTCCACTTGCACATTTAAACTGTGTGGCACTGCAGTTGTATACTACAAAATAAAAGGCATTATGTTAGTTATTTGCTTTAGTTTACAGGACTAGACTGGAACTAATTTTTCTACAGGTACTCAAGGCATATATAGGGAATCCAGGTTTCACTCAAGACTGTGATTTCCCTAGGACATACAAAATGCAATAATCTTAGAATTCACAGAAAACTTAGAAGAAACAGGTCTAGTTCCCTATTACCAGCCTGGAGACCAAAGGTTACACTGCAAAAGTGTAAATAAGCATCACAAACACGGGGTTCTTCTTACAGATTTGTTTATCATGTATTTTGCTATGTTGCAGCTGTCTCTCACAAGATCAAAGACACTTCAGGGGGTGAATCTAAGAAACAACTAAAGAAACACTCAACAAATGAAGTTATACTTACTGCAGTCATGTTCATCAGCACCATCTACACAGTCTTTGTCTCCATCACAGACATAGAATGGGTCAATACAACGATGGTCAGGACACTGAAACTGCCCAGGTTCACAGGTACCTGCAAAAGCTGTTAGGAATGATAATAAACTCCTCTAGTTTTCTTTTTGGTCACTAACTTGCAGTATGCAATGCAGCAGTTGACAATCACATAAATTACAAGCACAAATTTTAGTATAAGGTAATTATTTACTCTTATGTAGGCAAGAAGTTATGCCAAGTAACTACACAATTCCATCCAGTGAGGAAAAATCACAAATAAAATAGAGAAACTACTGTCTTATTTTACTGCAAAATAATTACATATACTTCTGTGTAAAAGCTTCCAGATTAGATACGCTGACTACACCATTAGTCATTACACAGATCACTCACTGAGCACATGTTTAGAATATCTGGACTTTACTTACTTGCAACATGTGAGATTTTGCAGCACTGTCATAACAGCTGTCACAGCTGCACTTGATTTTTTTTTAAATGACTCTTCTGCATTCTGCTTGGCTCTGACTGTTCAAAATAGGTGAGTTTTCTGATCTTACAGACTACAAGTATTATTCTAACTTAAATATAGTTCTTTCTTCTTAGCTGTATTTATCATTCTTATGCCCACAGAGATACACATACATGTTTAAAAAGACAGTTCTGATACTCACTGCAGTTTTTTTCATCTGACCCATCTCCACAGTCATTATCAGTATCGCACAGCCAGATCCTAGGAATACACCGGTTATTGTCACAGGTGAAGAAGTTTACAGGGCATGAAATGGGTCCTTGTGTAGGACAGTGCAATTCATCACTGCCATCAAAACAGTCATTGTGTTTATCACAGTGCCAGCGACCTGGAATACACTGTCCATTGGCACACGTAAAAGCTGATGAGGCACAAGAATTGTCTAAACAAAAAAAAAACACAAAATAGGAAGACACTTTATTATCAAGACCTCCTAAAACTGCCTTCCCTGACAGACTATTCAGAACACTCACATAATGTCTAGAACATGCATAAAGTTCTAAAACACATATTGCTTGAAGATATGTCAGTCATACCAGCATACAACAGAACTGCATGGTAACATTTTTTGAATTGCAATAAAAATATATATCAAGCATTTCAAAATGATTTGAAGAACAGGAAAAAAACATTTCTCCAAATACTCATTTGTTCTATTCATTTTCCCCAATAGATTTTATACTTTATTTCTATTCTATTAGGTTTATCCATTAAGTGGCAGTATCATTATGAACATTGCCTATCTTCTTGTGCATAACTTAAAACAAGAATTAACTCTGAAGAAACATGCACCTATTATGTCATATAGCTATTTTACAATTAAGTCTGGAAATGAACCAATGGGCTTTTCATTTACTTGACTGTAAAAAAAAAAGAAACAAGAAACAACAAATAGTTCAGCAGCATGCAAATTTAATAACCAGAGAATTTCTGCAGATGTTAGATGAAATAAAGGATGCAGCTCTAATCTTAATAAATACAATATTATTTTAAATGTCCTATTTTTTATTCAATATCTGTTTACCCCCATGCATTGAAATGACAAGCTCATAATATCTCAATACCTTAAAAAATTACAAAAAAAAAAAAAAATAGAATAAAGGCTTCCCCTCCACACCTTGAGAAGAGTAATTTCTGTGACTCAGCCAATTCAGTTTGGGGAACTAGTTAGATATGGAATGCATTCTTGTGCATTCCTTATGCACAAGTGTTGAATTCCTTGGTGTTGAATCTCATTTTCCTATATGCTGTCCAATTAATTTCAGAATAAATATTTTCTGAGATAAAAACTTCACAATTTATTCACAAACACACAGCTAAAAATTTGGATGATTATTCCATGGAAATCAGGCTGGCCCAAGCTTTCTGAACTTCAAGCAGTACATATTAACTGTAAGTTGCAGGGACTACTTACTTAAAGAACCACAGTTTTGTTCATCACTGTTATCATGACAATCATCAACACCATCACACTGGTAGTATTGCGGCACACATCTTCCGTTGTCACAGGAAAATGAGTAGGAGCCACACTGCAAAGTTGGTGGCTCGTTGGATGGATCTTCAACACATGTCAAGTGATTTGAAGCCAGCTTCATGCCATATGGACAACCACAAACCCTTTGAAAATTAGGTACTGGAAAGCAGAAATGACTGCAGTCTCCATTGGGATTTGTTCCTCTGTTACAATAGTTAGACCCTTAGAAAGTGATAGAGCAGATCAATATATACATTACTGGTAGGCGCTTGAAAACTACTAAAAATGTACAGTGAATGTTTACTGTTTTAGAACATTTTACCACAAAATACTGTAACAAATTCTGCTTTTGTTCACACTGCAGAGTAAGATCAAGTCCACTGATATTAAGTCGCTGTAGTAGCACTAAGTCATAATCATGTCCTCCACTCTATATAAAGGAGCTAACAACATACTAATAAATCTGGTCCAACTCTGACACCTGTCTAGAAAAAAGGAGACTAGAGCAAATAAGGTCCTTTGTGTCAGACGAGCCTGGGAATTTGACCAATATTTTGACACCAGAAAAGTAGTGAGTCTTAGCAGATGGGTTGGTCCCTTGTCTGACAGGTGTATTACATGTTTTACTAGATTAACTGCAATAGCAAATTCTTGCTTTAGATGATCACACACCATGTTGAGCTGGTAAAAAGAATTAAAAAACAGAGTTTTATGCGTGATGTCTACTTTAAGATTTGTGTTTTGATTAATACTATTTTATTAATATTATATTATTAAAATATATTTTTAATATTAATTCTTCAAAATAAGCAGTGCAGTCTAACTAGAACTTCTACCAGAAATCAAGTCACATAAGGTTGTTACTTAGTGATAAAATTACACAGAATACAACGGAATGATAATCACAATTTACAAAGTTATTAAAAACAGCAAGACAATGGAGGAAAATGGCACGCAGTCACGGAACACTGAAATACACCACCACTGATTTCAAGGGTCTGTGTTGTCTCCCCAGCATGTCACAGTTATGGTTCAGTAAAGTGATCTTTACAATTGAAAGAGGAAACCTACTCTTACGTCATTTTACATCTTTTTCCCCATCTTACGCATTTATGAGTGCAACAAATGAGCTTACCTATTTGGGAATGAGCATCATATGCTTTAACATGCATAATGTTACTAATACCCCTCCTAATAATAATCATTTCTCCTCCATCAGACTTCCTCACTCGAACTATTCCACCAAGTCTCCAGTCAGTGAAATAGACATAGCCTGTTTTGAAAGACATTTAACACATAATAGTTACAATAGAATATGATATAAAAGCTTCAACATCATGACATAAAGGCTTTTCCTGTAAATAGAGTAATATTTCATAATGCTTTTCTAAAAAGTAAGAAAGGATAGCATAAATTCACTTTTACCACTGACAGAGCAGAACTGAGTCCTTCAGTCAGGCAAATCTGACTCAGAAAAAACATCTCATCTCAGATTTCATTTATGGCAAGATTTAACAGACCCAAGTTCTGAGAGAATATTAAAACTCGTTCCTTAAGATAACTTGCCAGAAAATGTTTGAATATTTCGAAGAGATTTTTGCACATCAAAAGGGGCCAGATGCTAATATCCTTCTTTATATGCAACATAAATTTAACTATAAACACCATATGCATTTAATAAAACTCTCATATGCTGATTCGCTGGTGCATTTGTGCAACCAGCCCAATCTGGTAGGTGTGATTCTTAGTGCAGTGCAGATTCTTATCTGCAGTGTACACTAAAAGAGTTAACTGATCTGCCTCAAATGATTTAAAATCAAATACATATAAAAGCAAGTAGTACTAAATACACTTGATTACAAAAGCTTTCAATAGTGATTACTTTTAATGAGAAAAGCTGTTATTAGAGAAACCATGGTATTTCGTCTCACATATTCACACACCTTAACATGAAAAAAATCTGGGATTATAATAGATCCTACTTTTCAATGTCAGACTTACCTCCAAAAACAGTAAGGCCAAATGGATGAGTCATCTGAGTGATACGATCAAGTGTTCGTCTGTCCAGCCCATCAAAGGTGCTGTGCTCAATTTTATCAAAAAAGGCATCCACCCAGTACAGCCTTAGAGTACTAAAAAAAATAAAGATGACAAATCTCTTCAAATTATATATTATGACCATTAGGTAGGAGTAACATTTTCTAAAATAATATGACCATTAAGAAGGAGTAACATTTTCTAAACTAATAATCTCAAATCTGCTGGGAGGCCAGGGGTGAGGGGAGAGGATGCAGAAGAAGATTTCTGAAAACTGAATTTTACAGGCTTTCCAACAAAATGAAAAATAAAGTCTTCAACAAGAAAGCACCGCATTGCTAGTGTATATACTTTGACATAATTGTTTAATTTTTTTATCCCTAAACGTTTAAAGCAAAAAATGCATTTGGTCAAGAAATTTGTCTGCCTTCCTCTCGCATCATTCATACCTCCAGTCAATGGCTAGACCATTAGGCCAGCCCAGGGTTGTATTCACAACTGGCAAGGCATGGGAACCATCACTCCAGGCTCTCATGATTTTAGCAGGGCGGAACCAGTCTGTCCAGAATATGTACCTGCAAAGACACATGACAAAAGACCCATTAACCCACTAATAAAATATATTTAACCGACCAAATACATGAGCAACATCAACACCATATTTTTGCAGACCTTAAAAAAATACAATTTTGTGTTGGTTCCTTTCTCAACCAGTAGTGGTACTGACAGCACTCGTCCTGTGTGTAACAACTATTAGTCTTTGGAAGGATTTTGTTCCTTTAGACTAGATATGTCCATATCTGTGCCAAAACTGTTATGGATTTAATGTAATTACAGACAGGGAAGGAGAACCAAGCAAAAAGATGATGCATCTTCCAGGTAATACTTGCAAAAAGGCATGAATTTTATAAAAAATTTTCTCTTGATACTTTTGACTTCCACCTACAGGAAGTTAAAGCAGGCTAGAAAAGAAACTCTTTTGGTATAGTCAAATGTTGGCTATGCCAAAGTAAAACATCACTGAAGTTAAATATTCCTATCAAAGCAAAACTGAGCTTCTGATGCATACAGAAACATATATTTTACTGTCTGTGTCAAATAAAGACAGCATATCTAATATGTCTCAAAAAAAAAAAAAAAGTAATTCAGATAAAAATTAAAGGAAACAAAGTTAGCATTTTGAGACTGAAACTGCAATAACAGAAAGTTATGGTACTTTATCTTTTAACTACAAGGAACAGCTTTCTCATCCATATGATACAAACAAAGTTCTTTCAGTCATTTATCTACAGACTAAAGTGGTTTTAAAGATAAATCCTTTGGGTACTTCTTTCTCATGGAATGTGTATGGTTTTGCCCTTTCCTCTGGGTGTTAAATCCTGACATAGAAGAAAAAAAGAAAAGTAAAAAAAAAACACACAAAAGAGAAATGAAAAGAGATGGCATTTTGAAAAGGAACACAAATCCTATCATAAATCCAGAGAGGGATATAAATATAACCTCATTATTTTGCTTAGACCATAGAATTGTTCAAAGCATTTCAAGTGAGAAGCAAAGTTAAACTTACCCAATAACAGGATGAACCACTATTGATCGAGGGTTATTTAAATTCTGAACAATAGCTCGTCTAGATTTATCTGCCAGCCTCATCACACTAATGCTTCTGTATCGAGGGTCTGTCCAGTATAGATTCTTTGAGATCCAGTCAAAAGCCAAATCCTCAACACTTTCCACTCTACTAGCTGTCAGGATTTCTCTTCCTAGAATTCACAACACACAGAATGATTAAGAAATGTTTAAGAACAGAGGAAACAATAAGAATGCATTATTCCGATCACAAAATTACTGGTAAGAATGCTGCTTCCGTGCTACCTTAACATAAAGTCCAAGGCCAAAGTGTTCCAGATGAAGGAGGTACAAACTCAACAGGTACAAATTCAGGAACACAAACTCAACAGAAGAAAAATATATACTAGTCAGAGAAGAGCAGATATAAATCCATTACTCAGTTTTCACTAAAGGGAATTTTATGAATGAAGATCAGTAAGAACACCACATCTTTTGGTCCCTTAGTTATCTTTCTCAGCAACTAGATCTACCTACTCTTTACAGTGTGAAGGTCAGTTGCTGTCTACCATGACTCTGATCCATGGCATCAAACTAGCTGAAGAAGGCTATACACTGACACAACATACAGTTGAACATTATTACAAATTAGATAGATTTTTTTCCATTGCCACAAAGGCGACTCAAAAATTTCACAGTTGCAATATTCTTTCTCTATACTACTGCACAGGGACAAATATTGTGCTCTTCAGACATAGATATAAAAAAGAGAAACTAAGTTTTATGCTACTGAAAGGCATAATAGTCTGGATGAACTGACTGTTTCTGGCAAATATATGTGGGGAGATGTGCTACGAACAGTAAATTCACTAGCACATTCAAGCAGGTTTGCCAAAGAGCAGGAGAAACAGTCTGTGGATAGCAGAATCACACCAAGATTATTATTATGCAAGATTTGCATCTATGAAATCTTCAGGAGTTTCAGTAAGTGTACTTGGTACTCATCACTGGGCACCTCTATAAAAGAGAGATAAAACAGAAAAAAAACTGATCAGAGCACCAGCTTTGCTGAAGGATGGGAGCAAGTACTGCTATGCAGGAGAAACCTCGGCATTAAGTCAGCCACTGCAGATGGTTTCAGGAAGAAAGGACCTTGGCAACTTTGTACCGTTTAAAGCTTACCGTCCTTAATACAAGCAGAAGAATGCTTCTCACATTACTGATTTTATTTTTTCTGTGTTATCTTGGGATGTCAAGTTTTCTATTGCTTTTTAGAAAAATGTATTCTACTCTCCTTACCACAGTTATTCCATACTTCTTAACAACGTTTCTTACCTGAACCATCTGTTTTCTGTTTGTAAATTATGTCTCTACTTGTGTCTGAAAAAAATATGGTGTCATCCTGAGCACAGAAGTCAATTCCAACAAAGTATGAAGGGCTCCCTGTTATGGGGATTATCACATCTTCCTGGGTGGAGAGATTGAATGGGATTCCCCGCACCGCAAGCTGAGAGGAAAATAGCAGGAACTGCTGCACAGCTGTAAAAGAATAAAGTAGACATTATTTGTATATTTAGAGGATCTGACAGGTGAGCATTAGCCATAAAACTTTAATTTCCGTGGCAACACCAGTATCCTGGAAACAGAAAGAATGGGAGACAATGAAAAAATATATATATAAGAATATACAAGAACCTAAAAATAAATCAGAAGATAATGAAAGGCTAACTCAGAATATTAGCTAATACGGCCATGTATTCTTCTGCACTATTATTGTGATCCTAATGCCGCTTACAGAAAACATTATCCCTGTGAAAGCAGCAATCTTGTTCTGGGCTAACTGCTTTACAAATTTAAAATGTTGCAAAACATACACTCTGGTAAGCATTCCTGGAATCACACAACTGTCTAGACATATTCCATGTTTAGCTTTTTCAAATGCTTGTAGAAGATGGTGAGTTTAAGATGTTGCAGTTTGAAACGAACAACGGCTGAAATGACTATACCCAAATCTGTCAACACGACCTGTGAAGAAAACCATGAACTTCTTCACACGCTGATCCCTCAATGATACTGAAGAGAGGAAAGATGTTCTAGAAATAGCACTTTTCTAAAGCTAATGGAACAGTGCTACTTTCAACAAGAAGGCATCTTCTTACCAACACAGCGCCGTCCATCCACGTGCAGGTCAAAGCCCAGTACACATCTACAGCGATAACCTAGTCCATCATTATCTGTTTTGTGGCTGAGAACGCAGATGTGTTCACATCCCCCATTATTACTTCCACAAGGATTTCTTACTGAAAAAGAGTATGGATAGGATTACATCTTTATCTGTTAACTCCAGGACATCTTGAGGATTTCTTTCAGCATCTACAAAAAATTATACAGAACCCTATGGAAACTGCATCCCACAGAAATCTTAGAGCACTTGCTCAATCCTGGAAAGCACTGAAGTCCCAGCAGAGACTTCAGCATGCATTCTAGGGGCTCAGCACTGTCCTGGGATACTCAGCACATTGCCTTGACATCATAGTTAGTCTACAATTGCTTGCACACATACGTCCCTCATAAACATATTTCACAAACAAGATGTTCAACTGTTAACCTTTTCCAACTACTCCCTCATTGTAGCAGGGAGGGAGAAAAGTCTGAAACTGCTTATTAGCACAAGTCTGGCTCCTTCAAATACATTTAATAAACCTGCTTTTAAATGTTGTGTCTGACACTGTTTGCTGCAGGAGCTGGATGAAAGCACGGTGTAATAAAGATCAGTTGTATATATATATATATATATATATATATATATGTATCATAGATATCATTTCTTTAGCGAAAACATAACAGTCTCATACAGTTTTTATCCAGCTCTAGGTAAGATATTTCCTAAAACTCTCTTAAAAATCTGTTGCCTTACCATATGGTTGCCTGGCAGCATGGTAAACGGTCACTCCATAAGGTCTCAGTGAAGACTGGTAGATCACTTGAGGGTTAGATTCTGAAAATTTGTTAGCTTTCACCACTGCCATTTTGGTCCAATCAGTGAAATAAACACTGTGTTCAAATAAAGTTATTCCATATGGATGAGGAATCAGAGAGCCTCCATGAGCTACTGTCCTCCTGTTACAAAGATGTATTTTTAATTATTTGCCAAATACTATGTAGAAAGCAACTACATTCTTACAACAAAAGAAAATATACAGGATTATTAATGCATTCATTAGCTTCTGCTTCTATAGAGACAGAAGCAGTTAAAATACAAATGGAAAAGACCAAATCTAATGCAAGAGTTAAAGCTAATGATATATACAGTAGCAAAAGTGGACAGATCAGAAATGTTAGAAACTTCCACAGTATACAGCAAATAAAAAGAGGAATCAAAAATGTAAGAAGATAAAAACAATTCAGTGACAGAAAATTAGAGAGAGGCCAAAGAGATCAAAGACAACTATAAAAATTCAAAATATTCAAGAAATCGTGAATGCGAAGAATTTATGGTTGCACTGGGTTAAAAATGAACAAACAAAAAACTGTTTCTGCAGAAACAGGAAAGACGTATTGTCTTCCTGACAATAGAAAGCCAACAGAAGCCAATAGAAACCTGACCGATCACCCAGGCAAAACTGAGGAAATCAAATGATAATAGATTATATCTGTTCTATGCAAAAAATTATAATAATACCTTTGAATGAATATTACAAGACAGATTTAAGAGACACAAAACAAGTCCTCAAACAAAATATATCAATATACTACAATATTATTCTCTTGACATCATGAAGTAAGGCCTACAAATCAGCTGAATTCTCTGACAACCTCTAGTATGATTAAGATGCATACTGAAGACATTGGAAATGTGACATGAAAGGATACAAATTCTGTTTTAAAATTATTTGCAGAACATGCCATTGATTCTTGCACACTTGCATGACTTTTACCTTAAAGATTTTGTTGTGCAATAACTAAGCTTTTATCGCCAAAAGCCAAAGATTTTTCTAAGTGCTTGACATTCTTGCAATACTAAACCCTGAAAACATCCTTGAAAATATATGAGATGTAGATTGAAGCATTATTTTTATTTAAAAAATGTTCTCTTGTAAGTGAACGAATACACTGAGCAATAAACTTGTCAGTTGAGCAAAGAACTGTTTTTCAAGACAATAGGTGAGTACTGCAGAGAAACAGGTAGGCTCCTAAATGCTATTCTTTATGTACTAGACCCATAAAAATGCAACAATTCTTTTCTTGAATGCTTTGATATAGAAAACATCAGAATTTCTTGGCATCACAATAGCGTTAAGTGGTAACTTTAAATCTAACAGTGAAGATATATAATGAGATTTAAATTGGATGGAAAAGATCAAAAAATCAACACCCACTGCACAATGAGGTCTTTCAAAGACGCACAATTTAAATAAATTCAAGAAAAGAACGCAAAGAAGTGAGGCAGGAAGACTATATATAACCTTCGAATATTTGAGAACACTATTGAATGTGTATATTATAGAGAAAACTATCAGATGTGTATATTATAGTGGTGGGTTATATAAAATAGTACATTTGTTTAAAAAGAACAAATAATTCAAGGAAAAATAGGATAAAACATGACAGAATAATTAAGGATTTTAGAAAACTAGTATGACACCATATACATCAGCATGTATCATTTTCAAGTTATGTTGTAATTTTGGTCTTTTATGCATCTCATTTTATTATGAGGAATAATATTTCCCCTACCTTTGAAGCCCGTCATAAGTTACAGTCTCTATGTAGTCAAACCGGCTGTCAACCCAGTAAAGCCTCTTCGATACAATATCCAATGTTATTCCAGCAGGCCAGCCTAATTTTGTTTTTATCAAATCCTGTCGGTTTGTGCCATCCATGAAGGCCCTTTCCACTTTAGGATCACCAGAAAGACTATCCCAGTCTGAGAAAAATAAATAACTAAAAAGGGGAAAAAAAAAACCACTATATTTCTTAAGATTTTACAAAAAAGTCACATCTTACATGGAATTTGCCAACTGTTTTAGCATTTAAAACCAGCATATTTTCAAAACAGAGCTTGAGGTCCTGCTGGCATCCAGTGAAAACATACCTTCTGGCCTGCCTTTTCTATTTTAGACCAAATCTAGCAAGAATCACTTTTTCACCTTAGATTACAAAAGGACCACCCTGACTTATTTCTTACTTCGCTTTCTTTGGTATGTGGATAAAAGAATCTTGGATGTCTTTTACCATTATTTCACAGAATTACTTACCCAACAGTTGGATCAAGTGCTATTCCTCTAGGATTTCCAAGGTTTTCAGCAATAAGTGTGACACGGTTCGTTCCATCCACGTTAACCATATCTATTCTGTTCACACTGGTCTCAACCACATACAATTTATTGTTAATCCAATCCACTGCTAGATTTTCAGGTGTGTCCACTGAAACATTTAAAACTTCTTGGATTTCAGAGCCATCAATATTTACGGAAAAAACCTGAAAATAATGCAAATATTGACACTACTCACAAGCTGTTTTGCTAATCAAATGAGCCAAAAAAATTTGGAAACAAATGCAAAGAACTTGGGGAGCTCAGAGAAAAAGAAAGGAAAAGAAAGGTACTCTTTTCTAGAACCTTGCAAAAACAGTAATTTCATTAATTTAAAAACAAATGAACATGTTTTGGCAAAGCACTGACTAGCAGTCAGAAACAAGAGGGGGAGCTCTTACCACAACAGCAATGGAGGGCAACTTGCAAGAAAAAATTGCTTTGCAAATGAGGAAAATGAAAGAAAAGCTCTCTTAACAAAAAGAACCATCATTGTTTTGTTTTCCCTTATTTACGCACAATTTTAAAAGCATTGTGCTCTAGGAGAAATAGCATTGTTATCTTAAAAGGAAGCTAACAGTATGATGTTGATAATTTTATCACATCCAATAACTACTTAATTACAACATTATAGATCAGCATAAGTAAATATATAAAAGAGAAAATTAGTCATGTAATTTTTATTATTACCTAAGCCTGAAGAATATTTATCTAATAAACCATTTAACCATTTATTCTGTCCTTTGCAAATCTTGCAACAAAAGTTTACATCGATTTACATTAAAAAAAAGACAACCAAAAGAATCTTAATAATATACTTATTACAAGGCATAAAGCTAGAGACACTAAACATACATCATTATTCTTATTGCTGTTGCTTTGATCAAGGTGTTCTTATTACAATTGAATTATATTAACTGAGCCTAATTAACTAAGTGGGATTTAGCTACTTTGGGGCAAATAAAAAGGCACTCCTAGCAATGTTAGGTATGCAGTTGAAATACCTGCATTATTTTTATTTCCATCTTCCACAGATATGGTATGAATTTTCATTCTTTTGAAAGTTCTAATTTGATGCTAACTTAATTCAGCCATGTTAGTGCAATGGGAACCTACTGTAGTAAAACTGAAACTACAGAATTCTGAACAAATCAAAAAGTGTGTGGACAAATACTGCCCTATTTGATAGCCATACAGAATTTTTCCACTAGAATCAACATGGCTCTTCAGTGCAGCTACTAGTTTCCTGTTTATACATAGATTCATAATGACAGTGACACCAAAGTCATCCCCATATGGTGCCAACAAGAAGCAGACCATGGCTTCTCCTTTTCTCTGCACGACAACCAACATGAGCCTTCTGGAGTGTCAGCATTTGATCTGAGATTCTTTTTGTTTCAATGAAATTCTGCAGAAAAGGTTAAGTTAGGGGAAAAAAAAAAAAAGAAGTAACAAAATACTTGCTCCTTACACTAAATACTGTCAATATTTCTTACCCAAGCTCAATTACAGTGCCATTTGGAGTATATGAAGAAATCTGATTTTTATCATCTTGGAAGGCAGACAAGTTTTACATTTTAAAATTATTATGTTTCAAAAAATTACCAAGAAAAATTTGCCCATTTTTGAAAGAATGTCTACTATTTCTCTTAATTAGTCTTTTGGACTCCATCTCAAATAAAATTAAAAGTTGCTCAAGACATTCCCATCTAAAAGCATTCTTTGTTTAATATGTCACATGTAATAGTATAGCTTGAAAAACGCAGTCATTAACATAAAACATTTCAAGGACCTTTTTTGTTAGAAAACAAAAATACAGTCAGGATCTGCTCTCTAAAATGAAAGGCTATCAACACGTTCTACTCCTGACTGTTCTCTACTTCCACACACACACACACACAAAATATTCTTCTTGAAATTTCTACTCACCTTATCTTGTACTGTATCAGTCCAAAATATTCTGTGCAGGTAAAAGTGAAAGTCCACTCCAACGGCAACCCCGCGATTCTGGGACTGCACCAAAGTACGGAAACTCCTTCCATGAAGATCTCCGATCAATAAATCACGGCCATTAGAAAAAATAATTGATGCAACACCAGCTGAAAGCAAGGAAGACAAAGTTATAAATACTCTGTAATAAAGTTATTTTGTAAAGTGCCATTGAAGCGTTTACATATTATGTACTGAACACAAAGGTTTAAATAAATGCTCAGTCTAAAAGCTATAAACATTTTTCATGTGTATTAACTTGCTTTGATTTGTCTTGCAAGCTGCATCACAGTATTCACCTTGGAAAAGCCACTCTTAAATACTGAACGTAAATGGTGATTATCAGCCTTGTTTACAGTCTCGGAGCAAGTCAGGAATATATATTTAAAACTCTGCTGGTTAAAACTTGTACAAAACCTCTGTGCATCTATATCCCAGAGGACAACTTCATTCCCTTCTATTTTCTCCGTCTATCTTTTTATCGAAGTATAATCTTTCATAAGGTTTTTCTGCCTTATGAGATTCAGATATTCTTTGATTCTACCATACAGACCATTGTCTTCATCTTTTTATGTACCTGACTATTCCATCTTCTTCATTCTCTGATTTCACCAGATCATTGCTGTTTCTTACTTAGCAGAGACTTCAACAAGTCTTTGAAGGAAAGCTCACTTTCAAATAGGTTCCCATTGATAGGCCCAGTGCATGTCTGAGGAATATATTAAAGTATGTATTCTATTTACCTCTCCAATTAAAACAAAAATGAAGCCAGGGAAAATGATGTAGAACAGGTATGAACTCCACAACAATACAATAACAAAATCAACACTCTATAAACAACCCACTGGCTTAAAAGTCACATCAATGTGAATGGAAAACTTTGCATACAGAGGTTTTCAAGAGAACAATCTATCCTAGTGCTGGCATATCCCATGTATGTCTAATACAGCCAAGCATATTTCACTAGTTCCAAAAATTTCATATTTTGGAGGACATACTTAGAAAATTGCAAGATGATGACTGCTCTGCAGAAGTGGTTCAAGGAGGAGGGAAGGGGAAGGGAACTGGGCAGTTCATGCTTTGCACAGAAGCAAGACTGCTCATCAGTCATGTCAGGCAGGGACTCCCATTTGCACTGAGTTCTTGTGGGCAGGAACACCTGCCTCACTCAGAAGCCTGTTAGACTATTACATCTGCACAGAGAAAGGCTTCCCAGCACCTGCTGCCAGAATGGAGCAGGAGGAGAACAACCAGGAGCAGACACCTGCTGCTGCTGAGAAACCGCACTCCGTGTGCGGCACCCGTCCTTGCAGAGCTCACACTCTGGGAACTAGAAGCCACGGTTTCCCTCACAGGCAAGTGTATGAGCTCACAATTCAGCAAAACTGTCTTTCATGGCACAGTTCTAAAAAAGTTTCCTGGGCAAGTCCAGTCAGTAGGCCAGGAAACTGCCTGCCACATGAGCAAGAATTTCTCTCTATAAAGGAAGGCTCCAGCGAGGAGCTGAGAGGCAACTGTGAATGTCAGTAGAGGACTGGAGCCCAAAACCATGATTTTGAGCAGAGACAGTCTTGCAGAGGCAGCCAGCTCCAGTAGCCTGCAGGTCCCAGCAGATGCAGAGTGTCTTGTTGATGTCTACTGATCTGAATGCTGTTTTGACCCCAAGGCCTGCAACTCCTGCATTACCGCACACTGACCTGAAGTGTTGGCTCGACAGTGCCGATGATTCTCTAGGACATAACCTTCCACGCAGTGACACTGGTGATGTCCCACACGATCTTCACACAGCTGGTCACAAACACCCCACATTTTGCAGTCATCAAAATCTGTTAAGCAAGTAAGGCATGCTTATAAATAATGCTTTGCATCATACTTGGTAAGCTACAAATTTATCCTTTCTGCTTCCTTTAGGTATGTTTGCAAACACATGGCAACGGCAAGCTACAAATTTGTCCTTTCTGCTTCCTTTACGTATGTTTGCAAATGCATGGCAAAGGAGGTTTTAGTAGATTTGTTCCACAAAAAAAAAAAAATCATTTGAAGGAGGAAAAATCATTTGAAGGGAAGAGATGTCACCATCTACTTTTCACAGCACAAAACATGCCTATGCAGATATCTTGCTGCAGCAGACGCAGATACACTTTATATTATTAACACACCCGGATAGATTTAAGCCCACCCTGAGTCACAGCCATACCTATATGTTAGTGCAGTACCGAGTTCAAGCTAATAAGCCTGCTAAAAGGCAATGTTTATTAGCTTGGAGTCAGTTCCATGCTAACACAAGTGTCTGATTTCCAGTTAAGAGTTGGCGGCAGACCAGAAAGCCCAAAGTAGAAACAAAGAAGCTCACTTGAGCATGCACAATAACGTACAGGTGAGTTTGCAGCTAGGAAAACCCAGTAAACTCTCAGAGATGCGTTTTATAAGCAATTTCCTTGGTTCTGCAAAACATCACATTTTAGTCCTAAAATTATAAAACATCTAACCTCCTTAAAAATAAACAGACAAAACAAAAAACATAGATCTAAACACTGCAGAGTCCCACATCATCTGTGTTTATTTACAACCCAGGAGATATTCATAGCATCATAATGGTTGTGAAAGACCCTCAACATCAAATCCAACCTGTTAAACCATGCCAAAACATGGTTTTGGCTTTAAAAGTTTAAACTTCCTCATTTGAAAACCTATGAGTACAACTGGTACCACATTACATTGCTGGAAATCTGCAATTCTACTGTTAAGCCAAAAGAGGAGAAAATGAGATCTCAAATACTCTCCTTATCAGTATTTTTATTTTTAATCACTTGCTGATACAAAAATGAAAACAAAGCATTTCCCAGATAGTACATTTTGATATTGAAGAGATGTTATTCTCAGTAGCTTTTCACCTTCCATATATGTTAAAAAACAGCAACATACAGTGAGCCAGAAGTACAAAAAGAAGAATAAAAATTGAAAAGATTATGGTTTTGAAAAGTAATATAACACTATAGTTTAATTCTAACTAACACTATAGTTTAATTCTTTTGACCTTACACCAATAAAATTCACTTAGCCTAAGATCTGAAAGTATCTCTTGATGACTGTGAGCCATTCCCTGATGACAAGGCTTTTCCTCTTGCTCTACAAATATTCTCAGGTCTCTGCAGAGCCCGAATATGTTGGCTCAAATTTTCAAGCCAGATTCTGAAAAATGAGTTTACAGGACAGTGAGGAACAGAAGTTGCCAAAACTACATCAGGTTAACAAATGGGTCCTTTCTGTATCAGAGGGAAAGAACAAAGTAAATCTGGAAGAATTCTGGAGTCAGGACATTTGAACTCTCCTCGCTGAGAGTGTCCCCAGTGTCACTGCAGTTCATGTATCACTGGGCCACCCAAAAAGACAAAAGTCTCATGAGAGACTCTGAACAACTCACATACTCTGAGCACACATAGCATATGTCAGATTGAAAAAAATATGCAAGAAATGAGGTAAGTATTTCTGAGGCAGCACCTGATGCAGAAGTTACTGCAGTTTCAGTTACTGAGACGAATTTTTACTGTCAAAGCTGTGTGCATCCAAGTTACAGCAGCTACAGAATCAAAATGTAGTGCCAAAATATCTCACTTTTATAATAATTCTCGTGAACCGTCTTCATTTTCATGAAAATAATGTACACACTGATACATCATAGGATATACAGCCATTTCACAGCACAAACATAAAGCACCCTTTTAATATGCAATTATTTACAGTTTTCATGATACTGATATTATTAACTTTTCCAGGCATACAGCAAAACACATCTCTGGAGCTAACCACTGGAAGACCTTTAACATAGACTTCAGAATATAGTACTCATTCAAGAGTAAATATTTTTAAACATCATCATGCTCTTACCATGTCTCTAATGGTCTTACTGAGCAAGACCTTTATGAACATTCTGCAACTTGTTTCTAACTCACCATGCTACATCATGTTCTACTTGTATTCTTTTGCTATTTACCTATTTACTCTATTTACCTGATTTACCTATTTGCCCGTACATCCAGTCATTTAGAACTTAATCATATTCCAGGAATCCATAGCTTCCCAACGAGCTGCAAGAAGGCACTGGGTATCTGAAATCACTGTATTTCACTTACCAACACAGGTACGGCTGTCATTGCTACTTATTACATATCCCGCAGGGCAGTAACACATCCCTCCCGATGGTGAAGAATGACAGCGATACTGGCAGCTCAGGGCAGCACAGCGTGATATGTCTAAAAAGGAAATGAAAAAGTTCAGAAATATTACCCATTACTGGCAGATTTTTTGCCCTACAAACTACCAAGCTACCCTCTTTTCTAGGATGAATATACAATTTAAGGAACAGCTTCTTAAAACAGACGATGGTTCAAGTTACACAAAATCATGTGTGATTACATACATAAAAGCAAGAAAATGGAGAAGTAAACTTAACATTAATAACATGTTTTGAAAATGCACGTAAAGCATAAGATTCAGTCTCATACAAACAGTTCTGAAGTACTAACACCAGTAAGAATGCCAAGCAAACAGCTGCAGAGAGCTCATCTGCAATGCATAGTATATTTCTCTGATTCCCCAAGAGTTGTGCACAACACATCTTAGAGTTAGAACTACTGGAATATAACCTCATCACTTACTGCTCATTCAGAAAACAAAAACAAAAAACACTACTAAATAAAAAACCACTACTATTAAAAAAAAAACTACTGTATTAAGAAGATGAATATCTATATTATTCCATTATATTGGAATGTAGTGATTGGGCTGTGCCCATGGAGAAACTCTTCTTTACTTCTCTATTTCTTCACTATTACTTCCTTTCCTGTGTTACTGCTTCATGAATAGTGAAAGGTTATCAAACAGGACTGCAGATCTGCTGCTGACCTTCTCCTCCTTCCTATCCACCTTCCTTGTCCCAAAACTTTTTCTTAAACACTTCTTTTACCAGGTACATCATCTGTTACAACAATATCACTCACTAGACATAAGAGTAATTATTCCATGATAAGGTTTAAATATCTATTATTTTTTCCTCTCTTTCAATTAATAGGAACTATGCATGCTCATTGACTCCAACAGGGCAGGAAATAAATAAATAAATAAATGTATAAGCCAACTGGGAAATGAGCTGAAAGCTCATTTGAGCATCAGCTCAAAGCTGAAAAGAGATTTTTGGAAAGCCTCACGTAAGTGACTTGGCCAGGGCCCTGGATACACAAATTCAGTCTTGTGTTCTAACTATTATACAAAATTCCTACTTGCTCATAAAAAAGAAAAAACAGAGATTTTTAAACTAAAAGGAGATAACTTTTTCCTGTCTTCCTGCATACATTTGCGGATAAGGAAAGGGAATTAAAATCCTGGGTTGTGAAACTTCATGTAAGGATTTCCATGCATGCCCTGTTCAGGGCAGACATGCCTTTCTCAGGCAATCCACTAAAAATACTGAAACTTCAAAATTTTCAACATTATTTAGGAGACAAGAGAGAAGCATATATGGATGTAACTGCACATCCATGTATGCTATTGATTCCAGTACTAACTGCAGTGTCTGCCCGCAGTGATGTTAGCTTCATCTTCTCCCGCAGGACAGTCTGCAGTCCCGTCACACACTTTCCCAATTGGAATGCAGTGACCGGAGTCAGGGCAGGCCCACTCTCCGGGATAGCATTCGTGGTGGCCACTATCTGTGGAAAAAGTAAACCAGAAGAACTGAGGAGTTTGCTTCACATAAAAGCTAAACTTTCTTCTTTAAAAGCTTCCCAGAGCATCTCTATCCTTCATTATTTCATTTCTGGCTCCTACACACAGCTGGAAAAGACTATACAAGAAACACCTTCTATTCTTCCTTGTCATGATCTTTCGTCTTCCTTCAAACTGCAGAGCAATCAACAGTCATGTACACACATGAACACTTCTCATGTTTCCTGCTTAGAAATAATAAAACCATTTAGCTTCAGCCTAACTGGTGCACCAGAAATAAAAAAAATGGTTTTGTTGTTTCAAAACACACTAGCAACACACTAGCAAAGGATTTCTGGAAAAAGTGGAGATGCTTATTGGTCAGTAAAAATAAAAGGTCAGTGAAAGAAAATAAACAAACAAACCACACACTATTCATTCAAATTTGCTTCTTGTGTCTAATCTTCGCAAAATATGACTTCATTCAACAATTTATTAGCAAATTATTTTTATTAGAAATAAATGTTTTCTCTGAGAGAAAAAATTAAAAATTTCCACAGAAATTAGGTAATCTTTTTTTTAAAAAAATGCCAGAAAATTTCTGACCAAGCCTAATGCCTAGAATTCCAGTTTTCTGAAGGTAAAATTTGAATTATTTGCCTGACAAGGGAAGTTCAGGTATTCCATTACTAAGTAACTAAATAGTTGGTAAAATCTATTTATTCTAAGTATTTCAGAAAATCCAGTTTTATTACAGACAGAATGGTCACAGTAAGAAATCTGGCTTTCCATCCACCTAAGTTAATAAAGTTAATAAAATAATTTTTAAGTGCTTCATGGGGTGGTATCAAGTCAACCAGGAATAAGCTCACATAGGCTAAATTTAATTGCACTCAGTACCACAGGGATAAATTTATAATTTATACTTTACTTTATAAATTTACTTTATAGATTTACTGCATAATTTATAATATCTACGTGTGTATTTATATATACACACACACAGATATATACATATACATACATATATATGAAAGATGCAATTCCAAAGTCTTCACAAAATGAAAATGGATACAATACATCTTCAGCTGCCATACTTCATAAAATTAACTTAGTGAGGTGTTTCTCTGACAAAACCATCATTAGAAAAAAATAAGATTTGTATATACCACATCCTATTTCATCTTCGTTATCTTCACAGTCGTCATCCCCATCACAGATCCAGCTCTGATGAATGCAGCGACCACTGGGGCAAGTGAAAAAGTTGCCTCTGCAAGTCGCATAAGCTAAGGAGAGAAATCACTAAATCAATATACTTTAAGTGACAAAAACACTTGAAATGTGTTTTTGAATGAACAGTCATTTATAAATGACTATTAATAACTTCTAAAAATAACTTTTAAAAACAAAGAGGGCCAGTGCCAAATTTCCTATGTACCGTTAACATTGCTGTCTTGCTCTACTTTTAAGTAGGAAATTTATTTGAAAGTGCTGTGGTTCTTTACAGAAATGAAAAGAAATGCTACATTTTTCTAATAATTGTGGAACCAAATGCAGGGCACCTTATCACCAAGGTTTGTGATAGTGAGCATAACGAGAGGTATTCAAGGTAAGGATATTGGTACTACAGAGAACCAGTAAAAAGCATATGACAATGAATATTGATGTCAGGGTCCTGTATCATTGGGAGACATTCCCTGATGTAGGGGTTTAGAGACATTTCTGGACCCTCAGAGTCAAGCAAAGCTACAGAGATAAAAGAGGAATATTGTGAGGGGAAAAGTTATGTTGGTAGAACGACTGCCTGTTTTTCTTTCTGTGTCAGAACGCAAACTGTTACTGTATCCAGCATTCTCAAACAGCAATCAAACATCGAGGCACTTTGCAGCAAATCTGACTTGGAAAACATCTGTGATAACTTCATCTTTCCATGTAGAATATGGGATAGAATTCTATGGTTGTCTATCCAGACAATTTACTTTTTTTCCTCTCTGGTGTACACTTGAACCAGTACTTAGTAAAATAATTAGAGCAGCTAACTAAAGCCATCATACTGCAAGATATTTCATCACTCCTGTCTCCGCAGTCATCGTCATGGTCACAGATAAAGGCTCGGGGAATACATTCTCCATTAGCACACTGAAACTGTGTACTGGCACATCCGTGTGCTGAAAGAGATTTAAGTACAGAGAGAATTTGTTAAAAAGCTATGTTTACCTTGAAAAGAGAATCTATAAAGTATATTTGACATCACTCGCTGAGTGGTACTTACTGCAGTTGGCTTCGTCGGAAGAATCTCTGCAATCCACTTTGCTGTCACATCGCTGGCTTGCATTAAAACATGCTCCATTTGCACAAGATAACTCTTCACATGTTGGGTAGCCTGCATAAGAAATCCTTTCATATTAGATGAATATTAGATTGTAGAGTATAATGATTATTAGGCCACACATACTCATTGTTAACTGTATATCTGCATTTACAGAAAAAGAAAAAAAAAGAATACAAAACTTCCCATGCTACTGCAAAAAATTAATGCATTTATCCAGCAGTAAGCTACCTCCTCTAGCAGCAGGAGATAACATCTAGATAAATGCTACAAAACCTCACAAGAAATGAGACAGAAATAATATGCTGAACTCCAGTCCAAAAAGATTTACATCCCAAATAACTTACAGCAGGATAGGAAATGAAATAATACTACAGGAGCACATGCAGTAATAATTTGCTTTCTGTACTCGCAGCTTAGTTGCATATTTTATTGATCTTTATAAAGTTAACCATGAAAATTGATGTTAACTATTTAGGGACTTCCTAAAACTTACAGAAACTAGCTCCTCTAAGAACTTTATAAAGGCTCAGAGACTTCAGATATTTACAGTTCTGTTCTACCTTTAATTAAAAGCAGTAAGTACATTATACAGAAAAAATGGCACTGGCTGCTTACCCCAATAGTCTGTCATTTCATACTGCATTTCCTAAGTTTCTAAATGGAAATGTTAAAATATAAATAGTTCCTGACTTTGAAGAAAGTTGGGAAAACAGCCTGATATACATACTTAACGAAAACAAAAACTATAATTAGTTTTATAAAATAAAAAAGCTTCAATACACTAATTACATGACCTGTAGCTGAAACATTGTTCCGATGTTTATCTTAGCCTCTGCATGGCTAGTTTTCTCTTGCAGTTAATCCCATTAGGAATAAAATGGGCTAAGGCTTTCAGTCTCCTTGTTCTATTTTATTATGTGATTAATTGCCAAGTAACTTCATATTAGTGACAGTTTGCATTGATTTTTTTTTTTAAATAACGTAACTTTTTCAGAACTGAAACTTTTTTATTAGTTAAGCCTGCTTCCGGAGATGTTATTGGAGTCTTCCTTAAGATTTATATACTTGTTATACTCCGTTAAATGAAAACTATTTTCAAAATACTTTTTCTTCATCAGTTCCTGAATGTTCCCCCTTCACTTGCAAAACCCTTCAGAGTAAATTTATCTGGTAAGGGGAAAGGCCAGAGATATTTCTCTTCATTGCTGTTGTCGTCATCTGTGGATGGCATTTCTCCTATATTATCACATTACAGATAAAGAAACAAATGGATGGGAATAGGGGGAAAAATTAATCCTCAAGGCAAATGTTATAAGCTGCTTCAAAACAGTAAAATCTAACACTTAAATTAATTCCTAAATTATAGTTTATGATAAAAGTCACCAAATGATTCCTTTTCTCTGTTTAAAGTTCCAGACCCTGCAAAAAAAATAGCCTTTCTGAAGGGGTCTTGCTGTTATCATGCTTATGATTCTCTTGTCTTCCAGCACCATCATTCTTGTGTCATTCAACATACCTCCTAAACAGGCAGAGTAATGGCTGCTGAGTGACATAAGGCAGTACCTCTCCCAGGGGCTAAATATGCTGCCTTCAAACAGCCACTGCGCCTACCAGTTGAAGTAGCAAGGACTGGATTCATGAACAAAATCTGCATTTCCAACACAGCAAAAGAGCACTACTGCCAAAGTATCTAGAGACCCTCACCCTAGTCCCCTTTCCCCAACCCGCTTTTTAATTTGTTAAAATTTGTCAATGTTAAAAGGGAAATTAAATGTGTACTTCAGTTTTCAACTATAACTGTGGATTCTAGTCTACTTGAGTAAAAAATGTTGACTATTAACTTTAGGACCCTAATCCCTGACTGCCATGAATTTGCAGGATGATTTTGGCCACATCATTTCATTTATCTATCCCAATCCTATGCCTTACTCAATGACTACTCACTGATTTCTCACAGACGCTTAGAACCTCCTTTCAATTCACAGATATGCATTGCTTTCAACAAGGATTCTCAGCATTTTTTTAGCTGTCATATATTTGCTAAATCAAGCTATGAGTCTCCTTTCTTCCTCTAAATTTCAAGAGGAAAAATGCCAAGCCACAGGAAATATTCTTCCAAAGACGGCATGTGTTTCTTTGGATCTTGGCATTTAGGCATTTGTGCTGCTGACTTCAGATCTGGCTGTGTGTTTATGGCATGGGAAAGTTCCAAGCTTGTTGTTTCAGCAACCTTTTATTCCAAAGTGCCACTTAATACTAAATCACTTTTCATTTTACAGAGCACACTCATTTTTAGCCACTTGCAAGTCAGGGATAAAAAGCACTGGTAATTGGTTGACCATATAACACACTGGTCTTCCTTTACACAGTACGTACATATGCCTTTTTCTCCATAACTAGTGCCATTAATAACATTTTATTTCTTTATTCATCCCTTAGTACCCTCAGATCCTTTCTGAGAAGCATGCTAGGCTCCAACAGCTGAAACATCAGTTTGTATGTTATGTATATCACTCAAGATGTGGTGTCTCCATAATACCAACAATGAACTGACATATTACACACACTGCCATTACTTATGTATTAAAAAAACACCCCTGAAAAAAATACAACCTCTATTCTGTGGCCAAGAATGCTTTCCATCAGTATTCAAGGTAGGGCAGGATTTTGGGAGGCTGTACCCAGACAGACTGCCTCCAGACAGTCAGGCTGCATTAGCTTTGGGAAAGTTGGACTAAAAACACTAACTGTCCATTTGTGTTCTGTGGACACAATAAAAAAAGTCTTATCTGAATACAGTACACCACCCGTCCCCCCTCCTCTTAAGGGGAAGTTGCAGGTTGGAACACAATGTTTAAAAGGGTTAAAGTGTCCTCACAGAAACGATTTGGGTCAAATTCTGCTTTCTTGTACAGGTTACAGCTACCAGTGATCTCAGGAAGGTGTATGCAGAGAGGACATGAAAACATTATGTAAAGTTAGTTTTGAGTTTTCCAAGGCTCCAAGTGATTTAAAGGTGGTGATTTTTTTCCAATGATACATTCCAAAAATATAATATTTTTAAGATACAGACAAACAAGAAATCCTGAACCCATGGCTGCAGTTTGCATTCGAGCCCTGCCACAATGAAACTGTATCAGAATATTAGCTCTAATACACAAAAGAATCTGCAATAACAAAAAACATATTGTGGTTATTCTGTCTGTCAACAAGCCCTTTAATCTTACAAATTGATTAAAATGCCAAGGGGAGATGAAATGAAACCAGATCTAGTGCTAAGAGCTAAGACTCACGGCAGTCTCTTTCATCTGTTCCGTCAGTGCAGTCCTTCACTCGATCACACCTGTATGCACTCGGGATGCACTGTCCATTCGAACACGTGAACTGCTGACTTGAGCATGTCCTTCCCGCTGCAAAAAACAGGCACTCAGCAAAGCTCTCCACCACCAAAAGTTTTTACACAAGAAAACTACTTTTCATCTTCCTTTTTCTTAATTATTTATTTCTCACAAACATTAGCACAGAACTTTCTCCTCTTGTGTCTTGGTGCATCCAGGAAAATTAAAGAATACTTGACAAGTAGATGGCAGACAATATAGCTCTATTGGGCCTCAGCTCTGTAGCCCTACAAGGCCAATGTTTCATTCCACCGCAGCGGCAAAACCATACGACATAGGTCCTACATACAGCATTAGCAGATGATGTCATGCGGTTCTCGCACTTTTGATTAAATACTAAGAAACTTAAAACAATTTTACCACACTGTTCAGAAACCACGCCCTTAGTGGAATCTAAGAGGGAGGGAGAAATAGAGAGAGCCTTCCACAAACACTTCTGATCTCACATCCCTGCTTACTACATACCCTTCAGCAATACAGAATGTTACGTAAGCTTAATAAGACCTAAATCCATTTTTGACTGATACTGCATTATACTTTTCATCTAATAATGTTATATTGAACTGCAGTTACCAGTGAATTTATATTGTGTATGGTGAAAATAAGTATATAAACACACTACTGCATTTATGTTTTTTGAATTATTTATTAGAATCAGGTGCTAGAATACTGAGCAGCAAGACACTATAGGACCTAAAATGAGCCAGTCAAGTCTCCCACAAACTGTATGCATTAGAACACATATTCAAGTGCAAAAAGTCACTAAATGCTTCTCTGCTCCCTGCAGCAATCACTGGCTATGTGAACTTTAGCAAGGACTATAACAAAGTAGAAGTGGATCTTTCAGAATGAGACAATTGATGATGAGGATCCAACATCCAAAAATAATTCTGGGGGATGTGCTTTGGACCCATAGGCTGAACAATCATTAATGGTTAGAGCACATTAAGCAAGCTCCTTGGAACATATCTCCTCATTGAGTTTCAGCTGAAAGGATACGGAATCCCAAATCTGGTTCTCTGTTAAAAACTTTTCCTAAGGTTTTACCTTCAGTATATTCTGCTTACTACCCTGTATTCTCCAGGCATAGAGAACAGAGGTTATTTATCATCAACAAAAGCAGAATAAAAACTGAAACTTATCAAAAAGCAATTTCCTAGATATTGCTTAGTTTCTAAGAGGAAAATTTCATCCTCTCCCTAACACTAGCATATAATTCACTAAATTCAAAACCAAAATTGGAATACCAATTTTGCAATCAAAATGAAGTTTCCATTAGCACTCCCTGAGAGATTTAGGGGGAAAAGGACCTCTAGGTTAAAAAGTATCTCCTTGTAACTATTATGTCTAAAAGATTCAAATTACCAGTTCTCACAGTTTAATGTTTTCTCTATTATTTTGCTTCCTGGGACAAAACTGTCACTAGTTCTATGGTCAACTACCCAGGTATATTACATATTAACAAGAAAACATATACACTGACACCAAATAAGCACAGCTGGGTTGGAGATAAGGCCCTACTTTTCAATAAAGTCAGGACCTCAACAGTCAGGTACATTTCCCATTCATAACTAAAAGAGAGACAAAAATTATTTTGTTTTCTTTTCTTTGTCTTTCCTTGTGATGTCAGTGGAAATTGCATAATTTCACTTTGATTCTACATATTTCATGGAAATTTTGAGTGTGTAAATAAAATTGTCTTCTACTCTTAAGACAAATTACTTGGGTCTCTAAAGACTCAAACTGAAGGGTGAAGTTATGCTAACTTTTCTTCCTTTCTGTCATCTGCAGTATTGTTTCTTTCAGGCTCATGCATCAGCCCAGTCTATATGCTGGCTCCTGGTCTGCCACTCTGCAGCGACTCTCTACTCCTCTTTCTGTCAGCAGTGCTACTCAAATCCAGCTACTGGGGTACTAGTCCCATTAGGAAATAAAGTCAATCACATTTTGTTTTTTTTTTGCCTGTGTGACTCCAGTACTGTCATCCAGCTGGCTCTCAGGAAAAACGTCAAAATTTTCAAAAATGGAAAGCTCTACCAGGATCACCAAGCACAGAGATAAAAAAAAAGTCCCTTTAGAGGAAAAGAAAAAACATCAGTAGATGTCTCAAAACCAGCAGCAGTAGTATGATACCTCTGCATATTTACTGATAGAACCTTTCTATAACACCCATGATTAATGAGTACATGTTGATCTATGGTAAGTTACAGGGACCTAGTTCCAAAGTCAACTCAAAGCTGTTGTTCGTTTTGCATTTTATTTGTGTAGATTCCTTAGTTAACACATAACCAGTGAATGTGCTGACATGTGCTGGCTCACTGGGAACACAAAGCAATTCACCTTAGTTCTATTTTTTCACCTTCAGTGGGAACAATTATCAAGATCTAAAAGCACGTCTGGTCTGTGAGTGAAATTCTTCCAGAACTTAAACCTGTGAACTTCCCCTGGTGGTAACTTAGGAGCCCCAAGCTATTCATACAGCTTGAAGAAATCAACCAAAAATTACACAGAACCAAAAAGGAAGATGAATAAATCCTATCCTTCTCACAAAGTATCTACTAGTATTAGAAGCAGCAGAAAATTGGTTCTTTGGAACACTACTGTTTTTCTATTCCTCGCTCATATAATGCAGCAGAGAATGTAATTTGGTTCCATAATTGCTTGTTTACTGTACAGCACTCTGGCACATACCTAACCAGTGTGTAGCCCTCAAGCTGTTTACATACTAAATTTTAAAATTAAGCAAAATTCTTATTTTGCTACTATCAATATGGCTATTGCAGTTAAACTACTATTTTGCTCTAAAATATACAGAGAACATTAATGTTCTTCAGTTTAAAAAAGGATAATTCAAAGATGATTAATATACAGTGAAACATACTAAACTGAAATACCAATAGGGATGATATACTAAGATTAAGTTATCTAAATGATAATAGACTAGACTTTCATCTCACACCCGAATCTGAGCATAAGAAAGAATCACTCCTGTTGTTTTAAAAAACAAGTTCAATAGCATCAGTGAAGATGATACAAGAATCTTTCTCAATATTTACTTCAACTGCTTGATAATTCCATTTTCTCCTAGAAATTTCAATATTTCCTAAAGAGAAATTAATAGTTTGGGGTCTTGGATTCTGTATCTTTTTTGGTTTTGTTTTCTTAAACTAGCATGCATGTTAGTATGTAGTGCATGAAACATCTTTTTTGGCCACTGACAGAATATTTAGACATACAGAGAATTATGTATCCATTTTTCACACTACTGTATTCCATATCAAGCATAAAACTAATGCGTAATGTATATTTTTATCATTTTCTCTATTTTTAACTGAAACATCAGCAATTTGATGCCAAGATCTGAAGATGCATACTCTGAGACTTTATTTATTTCAGATTTGAGAGTATTTCATTTCTAGAAATTATACTTCAAGGAGACCCTTCTGGTAAAAGCTGTACTTACAGCAGTCTTGTTTCTGTACTTTATCAATATGTTGCTGCATGAATGATCTCTTACATCACAAAACTGGTATAAAATTAGGCCTTGAATACTTACGGCATTGTTGATGTTCATCTGAGCCATCTTCACAGTCTTCCTCATCATCACAAACCCATGACTGTGGGATACATTCACCATCAGTATGACATTGAAACTGATTTCTCTCACATGTTGGTTGTGCTGGTATAAGCAAGGGAAAAGATTGTTATTTCACAGCCATTTGGGAAAGGGCTCTCAAAAAAGCTAAAAGCAAATAAGTAAAAACAAGAGAGAGACATAATGTTCTAGTGTCAACTGACTAACTTCCACTAATCACATGAAGTATTTGACCAAAAGAATGTGGACAGATCAGGGAGGGAGAAGGATGTTCAAAGCCTAATGTCAGTTTAGTGAAGTCCTATGCGTGAATCTTCAGTTCTATACCTTCCTATGGAAGAAGATTAGCTCCTCTAGAAGAGAGATAAGTAAAAGAGAAGAATCCTTCAGAAGTATCATTCAGACTGTTTAAAGCAATCCTGTGCCACATACTCTGGGTGTCCTTTCTTGAGTGGGGGGTTCGACTAGATTATCTCTAGAGGTCCTTTCCAACCTCAGCCATTCTGTGATCTCTTCTTTTATATATGGTGTCAAGTCAGCTTCCGTAGGCTCCCAGCAGTCTGCTCCATTGCTCTCACTCCTCCCCACGTACTTCATCCTGGATTTTATTGCTCTTGCACAAAATTTACAGCTTTTGAACTAAGGAAGAAGGTCTTTCAAAACAAGTTCATGACTCTGCTCCATGCATTCATGAAGCAGAAATGAGGCAAGTTCTGAACAACTTGAATGCTGTTATTCCAATTCCAGCATGGACTTTTCAAATAGCCTCCTGATAGAGGTGCCATTAGAGAATAAATGCTTGAAACTAGCTATATTACAGCTTGCTCCATTCCTAGTTAATAATCCTGAGCAGAAGTACTAGCACAACACAGCCCAGCAGACAGGACTATGGTCTCAATGATCTTCTTTCTCAAGATGGTGCTTTTGGCATCTGCTGTGCCAAAAAGCTGTGTCTCCTACAGCTTACTCTGTGCTCACAGAACGAAACAAAAGCACAGCTGTCAACATAACCAAAACTTTTATAGGAGAAATTTGAAGGGTTTTGTAGACTTGAGATTGGAAAGTAGAAAATTATACTAGAGGTAAAGACCCTGGACAAAAATCAAATACCTAAAATGAATATATATCATGCACAACTTTTGGATTCCTTTTTCAAGTACCAAAGAACAACATTGTAATATAATTTTAAACAAAGGGCAGCTCTTAATGGCTTAAATCTCTCTTTTAAAAGAACAATTAACTGACCAAAATTGAAAGTTTCACTTTCATCCTCCAAACTGTTATCATGTATGAGAATGAAAACAACTTCATTTGTTAACCATGTTAAATGCACTAAGTGCCAAGTTTTTAAGCTTTCAGAGTCAGTGTGAATTTTACCCACTGTCAAAGCCCTGCCCCTTTTTTCCAGCTTCAATTCAAAACTAATCAGAAATGGCAAATTATAAGAAACCACTATATTTCCCTACAGTTTGAGGCATCCTTCATCCAGAACTGCACTGATTCACAGGACTGGCTGAAGTGTTAAGCGACAAATCAAGCTACCAGGCTGGAGGAATGACCTCCAATTTCTATATGGGTCAAACAGCAAAGAAACAATCCAGTGTGAAAAGAATCAATATAAATTAAGTCTTTTTCTTCCACATCAGCTGAGGGGCAAAATCCAGACTAACAAATGAATGGCCTGACAGGTACAATAGCCCACAAAATCTCAAAGAATTCTAATGCAGACAGTAAAATGCAGGCAGATTTCTAAAAATAGTGGAAGGAATTTTGTCATTTTCAGCATGTCAGACATTCAGATTGTGAGAAACTTTGTGGGTAGATATTATACTCTGTCTGAATATGATAGCTGTCTGAGCTACTGGCACAGAGGATAAAAACACCACTCCAAAAAACTACCCAGGACTCTACAGGACCTGCAGTAGATAGAGCATATTATCTGTGGTCTCAAAGACACAAAATTTAGCGTTTAAGTGATGCTGGTTGTTACTGTACATATTCCCAATATTCAGGATCAGTGCAATAATGACAGACATTTCTAAACCTACTTAGGACCTCATCCACTACTCATCAGGAAAAAAAGGTATTATTAGACACTCAGGTTTTGAAGAGAAAGCTAATTAAGTGATGTTAGAAGTTGACTCCTACTAAAAACCCAATGGTCTCAAGAGACATGACAGATTCTCTATTTACCTCAGGTAATGAGGAATTTGCTCCCCCTTTCTCTTCCTTACTATACGACAGATGCAGTTGAGCACATTGGGATCTAAGTATTTCTCATATTATAAAAAAGTTGCTCTACAGTTGTTTCACTTACGACAACCAGCTTCATCTGTATCATCTGAGCAGTCTCTGGCTCCATCGCATCTCCAGTCTGCTGGAATACAGCGACCATTTCCACAGCGGAACTGCCCTCGCTCACATCCTGTGATAAAACAGAGTAATACACAGGTTAGTAGGGCCAGCACATCAAAACAGACAAGAGTGCGCTTCTGTCAAATAACTGCAATTTAGCAATTTTTTCTCCAAAAATGAGAGAAAAATATGGTGATGATATACGCATGAAAAAAAAAACTCCACAAAGACTATATATCTAGAAAAATAACCATTGGGACAAGTTATAAATTGTTTATATGACCTTTGGGTTTGTTTTTTTAATAATACCTGAGCATATAAAGTCTCTCCTCTGAAGTAGAGGAAGACCTGTCTTGAGTCAATACTTGAATAGCAAATAATGTTAAAAGAATTTAAGCTTTCAGACATCTATGGCTATTCAAAAACTATTCAAGGGGTTGTCATTCCCTCCTGCTTGACGTACAAAGGATTAAGACCTGATAAGGAAGCCTTCATCCCAGATGTAAATGCAGCTAGATCACGTCTTTATTAGACTCTTCCAATGAAATTCCCAGTCTCAAGAGAGAGAGAAAATGTGCTGGTTCTGGTCTCTCGTTGACTGCTGCCTCATAAAAAGGGAGTGAACAGCTTTATGAGTCCCCAAAATAATGAGCTACAGTATAATTAGGCTCAACATATTTCTGTTTCATGTAATCTCTTGTCAGCACCTCAGAGATGGGGAAAACCAAAAAACAAGAGAGGCAGTAGCAAAGATCAAATCTGAAGAAAAAAAATCCTGTTTTAATTAATAACCATAGAATAATCGAAAGATACAGTTTTATTGTAAGAAACTTACCCAGAGTAGATAACCTCAACATATATAAAGCACAACACCTATTTCTGAATTCATGATGACATAAATAACATGCTACCCTAACTCTCATGTAAGACCGGGCATATCAACACTGTGACATAAGCACAGCTACGCGATTTATTCCTAAAGGATACGGGCAAGCTACTTCATGCAAGGAATGCTCAAATCTGATTGTCTGGTAGTGACATCCTGATTTATAATGTATCCTGCAAATGGTCAAAAATTTCACTTGAATAAATGGTGGTACGGAGTGGTACAGGAGTATGTTCACCCAAATACCTTCTATAGACTAATGCACGATGGTGGTTGGTGGTGCAGGTCTGGGGTTGGTGGTGCAGGTCTCTTATCAACTACCTTTAAAACACAACAGCCTCCCTTGCAAAAATGCCCTGAAGGAATGTACAATTTCACTCTGGAATCCCAGGCCCTCTCGGTGAATTCTGCCCTACAGAGCAACATTTCCATATGAGATTACAAGCTAAAGCTAAAATAAACACAACACATGTATTACCACTTATCTATCTGAATTACTATGTAAAGTAAAAACTAAACCTTTTTGCACATTTGGTAGATTATTGTTTTCAAAGCCACAGAATATTCACAGTCACTTCTTTAAAAAAGGTTTTAGTAGAAAAATAAATCAATATCCACATGATTTAGAATTTCTAATTAAAAAGATGTCTAAACAAGTAACATGTGAAATAATTACACTATAATTTGCATTGTTATTTGCAAGTAAGTCAAAAACATTTTAAGTACAATAATTTTTAAGTACTATATTTAAGCACTATACTGCTAATTTATTTTGCCTATCTTGTATGAAGTTATTACATTTAAACATACCCTTATAGTGATAAAAAATGAGGTGATGATGCTGGTAAAAACTTTAAGAAGGCATTATAAACACAGCAGCCTTTGTGTAGTATCAGAATTGTTAATTATCAGAAACAGTAATTCAATTTTAACAGAATACCTAAGCATGCAGTTCTACTCTAACACCTCCAGAATTATGGCTTAAGCTGGTCAGATCTACACACAGTTCAGTTATGTACCCAATGTTCATTTAAACAACTCATCCACAGACCTGCTATATAATCCATTTAATTATGACACTAGTCTTTCAAATGTAATCTTTCATGCTCACTTATAACCAAGGAACTCTGCAATGCCTCTACAAAAAGAAAAAAAAAGAAAGAAAACCAGAAAAATTCATGGATCACTATTTTATATTGTCTTTAGAACAAAGAAAAGGAGATATCAAACAATTATGCTAATTCATTAAACACACAGTTCTTGAAAGTAAGTAATATGGAGGAATTAGAAGTTATCTCCATTTTCATAGGCACTTCTCACCAAAGTTCTAAAAAACAAAAAATAAAAAACTCTCTTCTATAAAAGAAAAGAATAGCAGCAATAACAGCAATAACCATGTAGATATCTTTCAGTTAAAATGGAAATGTTCCTTCTACTAAAAATAAGTACTGCAATTTTATGATATATTATGGTCAGTGATTTATTTGTTATGAATTTAATTATCCATTTTAAGAGAGATTCATTTAACAAGTATGTTGCAGACATTACACTGACTAGTACCTACAGAGGAAAAATTAGTCCAAAAGGACTCTTTCCATCAGTAAATGCTAAGAAATGAGAGCCTGCAGCACCTGTATTTCAGTAAAAAGAAGGAACTCTCAAAAGGGCTATCTTCTCGTTTATTGCTATTACTTGCATTTACTGCCATTATTTGAAACCTAGATTCATTGAACGATTAGTAATTAGAAAATTTATGGAAGAATTTGCTTTCAGTAAGTAATTTTTTTAAATGGCAAGGTAGTTCATCAGTCAGACATTTGCCAAAAATTAATACTAACGAGCTAATTTCCTTAGAAATTCTGATATACTCTGACAGATGCTGATAAAAGCAGACACCTCTTTCAGGCAAACAGAATCCATTTAGCAGGATTCCAACAGGAAACAGCCACTGAGTTTAGAAACAAACAGTGAAACAAATGAAGTTTAACCTTCACATGCTCAAAAAGTGCTAGCAGAAAAGTATCTAGGTGACTTTTGAAAGTCTTAAAATTAAAAGAGTTGATATTTTGATTTTCCTTTATTTTTACAATAACACTTTTTTTAGTCTTCTACCATCATGAAAACATAGACAAGAAAGATATGTAAAAGAACTTATAAAATAGCAGAACATATATAAAAAAGACTCTCTGGACATTAACAGAAGAAGAATTTTTAATGAAAAACATGTTTCAATTGTTCAATATTTAGGAAAACACCAACAAAAAAACAAACATACAATATCATCTTTAATATGTATCAATCTAGTACTGAAGAAAACAGACTAAAAATCAAAATTCTCACTGGAAGAACATATCCCAGAGCAGTATGCCTGAACTTCTTGCTATATTTGCTATTTTTTGGCTTTATGCTAGTTCTGTCACCATACCTTTTGTGGCTGTACCTGGGATTCTCACAGTTAGCATTCACAGGTTACTTAGGTAAAAACAAGAAGGGTAATATTACCAGCTCAGATGAAGCTGACTGCAGAGAGATTACAACAGGCAGTCATTTTCTACTGGATTAAAGCAACATAAAGGTGATTCTGTCAGAGCAAACATCAGAGGGAACAATTAAGTAAACAAAACACCTTTTAAATTTTTAATTAACTATATAGCACAGTGTATAATGCAACTTCTGCACAAAAAATATACTATTCGGTATAATTACCTTCTGTTCTGCAAGACAAGTGCTACAATATCCAATTCTATTTAAACCTGTGTAAACTTGTAGATTCACTTGTCTTTTAATAGTTACAGAAAAATTACATTGGTGTAGTATATAGAGAGAACAATGACCATAAGAATAAAGTACCCTAAGTTTAACTAGTGCCAAACTGCAGAGCCACTAGAGGTTGTAGTCAACTTTCATGCTAGTAATGAATGTCACGCTAAGTCATAGGGAACACTGTCAGAAGAAAGAGAGGTTAATAGCTTAAGGCATTTCACAGCACAAAGATTTTAATTCACAGGATTGCAGTCTTTAGTAGAAAAACAGTCCATTATGCCCTTCCAACCTTCTCTGCGCTTCGTTTGCCCCAGTATGTTTGTGTGTAAGTATTTAGATTGAGAACTAAAGCTTAAATTCAATCATTTTATATTAAAAAGAGTATTTTACATTCAGCTCTTAATAGAAACGAATACTGCATTATTTATTCAGTATACTACTTGAGGCACGTCTTATTCAGTTCTTCTCTAAACACTTCTATTTTTTCAGGCTTTTTTGAAACATTTCTTTATCTGCCAAATTAACCTTGAAGTCCTTCATACTTTCACTTTTGATCCACATCTTTGTAACTAGTATTATATCATCCACAGATTTGAAAGGCATTGTGACTATCCTGACAATAAAGAGCAGGCCAAAAAAAAAAAAAAAAGTACTTTATGTTTATAACTCCTTTGTGAACTATAAGGGTTAGAGTTAAATGAAAGATCTAAAGTATTAAAACCAGGGCAGATTTTACAATTCAAACTTTCAACTTAAAAATGGAACTTAAATGGTAAATGCCTTGCCTGTCAGGAATCAACTTGCAAAACACACTTTTTACATTTAAAAGAATAAAGTTCTCCAAGAAAGTGCTTTTTTTTTCTCCACTAAATAGTTCCACCTTTAATACATGTGCAATTTTCCAAAGTGCTAGTAAGATGTAGGCTACAAATCTCTTCCACATAAATTTTACATATACAAAAATGTGACAATTTCTCCTTTCTCCCTTTCTGCATTCTAACAAAGTCTTGGTTTCCATGCAGCCCCCAATAAAGCGGATATAGTGCAGATATAGTCTGCTGTAGTGGCTTTGCAGGTATAATTCCAGCGATATACCTGTACTTTCACACACTTTGATGCCCTAATTTTTCCTAGCATAATTACACTTCAAACACCCTGAGGTTTTGGAATGCTCAGGGAGGTGAACCTGAACCTTGCAAATTCCTTCTCAATTTCCCCACACTTTCAAAGAAAGAAGAAAATCCATAATTCAGCAGAAAACTTCGCTTGTTTTTGTAAAACATCCCATCACTGAGAAGTAATATTTTGTTAACAATAATAACAGAAAAATGAACAAAAATTAAACTACAAAGTAAAATGGATTAATCTGACAAAATTATATTAAACTCTACATTTTTACCTTAAGGCACTACTTTACTCTGTTATTTCAATCTTTCTGTTATCTGCAAACTGCCTTAGTACTTAATGCTAATCTTGCAGACAATAAAAATTACAAAAGAACAATTCTAGATCCAATTATCATTTACTAGTATTACCAAAAAAAAAAAGAAAAAAAAAAAGCATTTATTTTCAGTCCTGAAGAGCATACAGTACAGAACATGTTTTCATGTTTTTTTGTGCCTAAAAGTTTGCAATCTAACCTATACTACAGAATGACTTTAATGGAGAATATCTAAAAAAAGACAGTGCAGATCTGAGTCCGCACTTAGCTCACATGACTGGCAAATCTCTGTATATAGATTTATATGTGGAAAAATGAATAGTCAGGAAACAATCTGAAGAGGAAGAGGCGAAGTGTCTGAAGGGCAGCATCTATTATCGCATGATTATCCAACTAGATTTTATCACCAGATTTTCAGTAAGATAGTATCTATAGACTCCACAGTTAATAAGGGACTCTCTGTGCCTGACACTGTACGAACAGTGCTCACAAAAAGGAGGGTCTTACCCCAGAGAATCTGCAGCATGAGCATGGCTGGCACTGGAACTCGCCTGCATGCCCCAGGGCCAGCAAGCAAAGGCCAAGGCATCTTGCTCTTTCTTTCACCATCACATATTCCACTGTGCTAAAGGAGGACTCTAGGAAGCAACAGTGCACTAGAGGGGCATGGAATTTTGTTGGGGTGTTTAGTCGGGATATTTACACCTTGATCTGTCCTACAGAGACTCCACTCCAACTTGAAGTAATTGGTGGTGAAAGGAGTCCTAGCCCGACACTCCCCTGCACTATCCTTCACAAACTCCTGCACTCTGAATTTGAATCCATTTATACATCTGAATACCACAACATCATATAGCAATAGATTCTTTCATTCAATTTGGTGATGGAATTTTGTGTGTGGAAAAACACTTTTTTGCTTGTTTGTTTTATTATCTGTTTTTTAGGTCCCAAGAAAGGATGCAGACTGTTTGGAAAATTTTCTGAAATACAAATAACACAGATTGTGTTACAGGAAAAAAAAAAAAAAAAAAGAAAAAAAAGAAAGACTTAACTTGAAAAATAACAAAATTTAGTTTTCCACTGGCATTAACTAGGCCAAGGGACTTGGCTTCCAAATTCTAATTAAAACTGCAGAAAATGATGCTTCAAGTCCTGACTCTCTCCCTACAAATCCACTCTTGTGTAGAATTTTAAGTATTATTAGATTATAAATACAGCTGGTATAGGAAGGGTGAGAGAAGTGATAAAAGAATGGAGAATTAACTTTTGTCTCTGGATATGGAGACCCACCTGGATATGGAGGAAGTATTTCTATCTTAAATAAACAAGTTAAATATTTCACATTCACAGGACTAGATTTTGTGATTACATCATGTCTTGATTTCAGTGGAACAATGGGTATCACGAGTTCTGCTAAATAGGTCCTGGATGTCAGAGTTGATTCCAATATCCCACTACTACTAAAAATTTATACTATAGTATAGTATAGTTTTTGTAGTAAAAAACATGTTAAAATTCAAAATCAAAAATAAACAGGTATTTTTTCAATTTATTAATGAGAACTTTCAGTATGCACTTAGAAATCCCTGTTTAAGTGCAACTTTAGGTTTTTACAGTTTCTTTTCCAAAACCACTTGCAAAGAAGCAATGTTTTCTCAGTGGAAAAAAAAAAAGGGAAGTTTAATTCTGAAGAAAGGAGTCTCTTCCAATGTAAGTCAGAGCAAGAAATGGCACAGTATCTACATGAATACACCTTGGATTCCAAATGCCCATTCTGCACTTTGTATCTGCAAGTTCTTGCACCTACAGACACTTATCAAGTGAAATCACTGTAAAGACTACCGCACTGGAGCTCATTTTAATAATGTTCACATGCAAACTCTTTAAAAAAAAATAACATTACAGTACTCTATGTTAAAATATTTCGGGGAAGGAGGCTTTTCAGATATTTTAATACAGTTATATCTACTAACGCCTTTACATAAATTCAAGAATTAAAGAAATTTGGATTTTAAACCAAATCCCTTTTTCAGTAGAAAAAGGGTCCAAGTCTCCAGTAGACATCAAGTTCAAAGGAATGACACTGTAAATGCTTCCTTGCAACATTAAAGATATTCCTAATCCTCATCCTCTCTACCTTAATTTAGCTTTTTAATTGAAAAAGCAACAAATGCAAATACCCAGATAAAAATAGAAACATTTTATAAATACATTTTTAACAAATTGATTTAATTTTCAGCTTTCAAGTATAAATATGAACTAATAATTAAAAGAACAAACTCCTAATTTCTCAGTAGGTCATATATGAGTCTCTCACCAAAAAGAAAACTCAACTTTAAAAGTATTTTTTTTCAGCTCTGTGTATTCAGAACAAAACTATTACGGTCTCCACATTATCACTTTAAAAGCACTCATCCTAGAAAAAAACAAGAACTGAAACATTTGTAAAGAAATGTAATATAATGAAATTATTTAAGCTAGAAACACAAATTAATTAATCAAAAGCAGGGTCATTTTTATTGTACATGCCCACAAATAGCATGTATCCATACTATATATCTTTAATATCACCCAGAATGATAGGCAAACTAACAAAAATGACAGGTTCTTTATAATCTTGTTTCAGCTCATACACTTCCTAAAACACAGCAAGCTGGCTTTTATAATATTATTAATCCTAAATGAGGACATGAATAATAATCCTTTTAAGCAAGGGCTAGTTATAAGAGAGGGGTGATATTCCTTTCTAATGATAAAGTAAATAAACCTTACACTGAACATGCCATACTCCTCCTTCCATGGAAGTCTTCAGGAGTTGGAAGTATTTGCAATTATATAAAGTGTGGAAAATAAAAAATAATAATAAAAAAGAGTGCTTAAACAACTTAGTGGTGACCCAGACTACATAAGAAAATCTGCTAGATGCACTAGCAAACAGAATTACCTTCTCAGTAAACTGTGATTTTTTTAAAATAATTTTTCTACCAAATGTGCTGTTTGCTCTCAAAACTGAATCCCATGCTGAGATGGGAGTTGCATTCAAGTCAGTCATGCTCTCCAGAAAGCAGATGAGTCACTGCAGCGCCAGAAATTACCCTCAGTAAGAGCCTACCAATCCAGTGTGTGACCGTGGAAGCAAATAAACTTTTTACCCTTCTTAAGAGTACTATTGCCTGATCAAAAAGTGCTATGCAAGATATAAACTGATGATGAAATCATCAGAAGAGGATAAATGGAAAAAACATCCATAATATTCAAAGTAACCCTTTAGATGACATTGGCTACACAAAGCTCCTTTCCAGGTACAGAGGAGCAGAGCAGGAAAAATGGGTCTTCCGCTCTGCCTCGCATCGCTGACAGCACAAGAGCAGCCAGGCTCTGCACGGTCACAGTTATAATACAAAGTCCACAAACAGCTATCGCTTCTTTTCCGAGCGCCACAGAAATCGGATTGTCGCTGCTGCCCTCTTTATCAGGCAAAACTCCCCCTGAAGCATATGGTCCTCCTGCCTGAGCAAAATGACACGGAGGGACTGGATCTACAACTAAGACTTCCTAGTGATTCGGCCAATCTAAATTAGTCAAGGCCCAGATTAACAACCAAAGCAGACCCAGTTTAATCACTCCAGTAAATATTTTTCATGTACTGCACCGCTAATAAAAAGATTAAAAAAAAAAAAAAATAGGACATTTACACAATATTGGGAAATACAACTTATTTTCCAAAAGCCGGGCCACGCTTTAAAGTGCATTCTGTGGCTGACCTGATAGAGAAAATTCTAAAACTGCAAAACTGATAAAAACGGTCTCATACTGATAGCATCATACAGAAAAACACCAGGAGCTCTGTCACTCCTTCCAGATGCATTATTAGCTCATTTGCTTCAAGCAGCAATAGATTGAAAAACCTATTATGCCTATTTAACAGCAGTAAAATTTGTTTTATTAGTAAAGAGAGGAAAAAAAAAAAAAAAAAAGGAGACAATAAAACACGCAGCAGTACTCTAAGTTCCAGGTTACGGTCCAACTTATTTACTGTACCACAGGCAGAGCACAGCCCTACCAGCTTGCTCAAACTAAATACATGAGCAGCTCCATTCAAGTCAAGCCAGTTGTTTACATGAAACAACCTTAGCAAAGGTTTTCCAGCACTACTAACAGGGGCTCATGAGAGCTCAAGCAGACAACTCTAGCCAAACATCTTCTCTATGTGCTTGCAAGTAGCTTTAAACAGTGATTGCGTCGGCAGCTGAGCCAATCCACAGTTACCACCACGGGTTTCTCTCTCTCTCCCTTTTTCCAACTCTTCTCTTTCTCCCACTCAATGCTGATGCCATCTTCCTGTACAAACTCTGATTGCTGGACCCGTCGGGGTGCTGCCAAGCCACCAGGAACCTACTCAAATCCCTAGGTCTGGCTTTGTTTTCCTCCACAGCTTACTGAGAGGTCTGGCGAGCAGTGTCACTAACACAGGGCATGTAGCAGGAGGAACACAGCACTGACAGTAACAAGGGCTTGGTCAAACCTAAACGGAAGTTTCCACTGCTGTTGACTGATGTGAACTTTACACAGAAAGCATTCTCCTCCTGGGCAAACCTGGGGAGGTTTATTTATCTGTATAGGAGGCCCTATGCTTCACCAAACCAAACTATGTCTTCTACAGTAGGTTTATTTGACTTGAAGTGCATAATGGCTTCAGAAGATGACAACCACTATCTGAGCATTAAATATAAACATACCAATTCTTGAGATATTTTGTGTACTGTACCGACTTTCTTGCAGAAAAAGAAAAGAAAAAAAAAGGAATTAAAACCCCAATACTCCCTGATCCACACAAACATGCACCTGCAGTCCCCATCAAAGGGATTCCATATGGGACCCCCATTCTTCAACTCTGTGCAATTCATACAGTGTCAGGACCTGTCTGCACAATAAAATAACTGGTCAGACATGCCACAGTGCCCTTCTGCTGAGGCTCTGACTCAGTGTTAAACAATGGTAATTTATTCTTGTCAAAATCATAAAAATTAACAATTCATACTGTAAAAATTTCAGTTACCTCTTATAGCACATTTCAGTAATGCAAAACAAAACTTGTAACAATGATCTTTAGATCTCTAATCCACTTTAAACATTGCAAAACAAAGAAAACATTAAAAGGCTAGAAACTGTCAGTAAAAGCTCAGAGGATCCACTAAAGATCATCCATTCCATTAAACATTCCCAAGTTTACTCATTAAACTTAATTTTCTTAAACTGTCTTAAAAATGTGCTGAGTTAAGGGACCAAAAAGCAGTTAATAAAATAAAGAAAGTGGACTTCAAACCACATCTCCAACAATGATAAGCTATAAAAAGCCATGTTTACTCCTCACTTCACTGACTGTTTCCTATCTTTCTTTTGCTTAGGTCAATATAACTCAGAAGTAATTTCTCTGAAATCAGTGGAGTTGCACTGGCTAGACTGAAACTCTGTCTTCAAGTAGAAATGGTTCACAGTATCTTTAAGAATAATTATTAAATCTCATGAAGAAGTTATATTTTAGTTTTAAGTAATCTGAAAAACACCACCAGCCTTTATTTGCCAGTTTTAATATAAACTATTAAAAAGAAGCTAACAGAAGCTAACTCACTTAAGGTATCTGATTATCACAGCTATAGCCCCAGTGACTGACTTGTCTTACATAGATGTCACTAATTAGACCTTTAATGTTTTTCAATAATATCCTCTAGAAAGGGTAATTTCCTTTTAAAACTCTGAAAGTGTTACATTGTTCCAGAACTTCTTAAGCAGAACTCTAAAAGATGAGAAACAATTACAAATGTCTGCTTAGAAACAGCTACTATAATGTGATCCCATACATTACATAGATTTTTTCTTTTAATCTGAAGAGCTTTCACAATGTCTCAGATCTAAAATAGATTTAGTAAGAAAACTGAATGGTATTTTATCCAATAAAAGATAAAAGAAACTTTCTAAAACTTTCTAAATGCTTATTGCTCAATTAAACAAAAAGAATTATTTGGTTAAAAGGAAAACCTTGAGAGAAAACTGTCAGGTTTGTTCCTAAAACAAAAATAAATAAATAAATAAATAAATAAATAAAAACAAACATCAGTGAGCTTTGATCTGGCAATAACCAACAGTGCAAGAAAGCAGTGTGGGAGAGGCTCAGAATACTGTGACTGATTTCATGTCAATCCAGAAAGCCTAAAAGGAAAAGAATTAAAAGGCTTTAATGAAACGGCATTCTACCTTTCCCCCAAATGAATCTTTGCTCATTTCCTGCAAAACACATGGAAAGTAAATCTGGATTACAGTTGGATTTCATTGCTCAGATTTCCAATCAGCTCAATATATGAAAGAATGTTTTGGGTTATCTTACAAGGAAATAGAAGCAACGCATATATCACACATCTATCTTAGCTGAAATCTCCTTAGATGCTCTGTGTCTGTTTGTCTTCACTACTGTGTAGCTTAATTATTTACTGTAATTCTAGCAGTTGGCAAAGGACCTAAATCTAAACGTGTCTCATCCAATTACTTCTTTCAATTTTTAACTAAAACATCAGAGAATGTCCCACTCTTCACTTTAGTTGATTACTTGGCAAATTCCTGATATGCTTTGCTTAACAAAACAGAAAGAGTAAATTATTAAGAAAATTCAAGAGATGTACCTAAAGAGAGCTGCCCATTAAAAACAGCCTTACTCTGGAGTAATGGCTATCATTGCATAGAAATATCATTTTTTCTTTATTAAAATGCAAGTAACATTTCACTGATACATATTTTTAATTCTCAAGCTCTCAAGAAAGAAGTAAGTTTAGAAGCAGGCAGACAGACACTGGATGGGAGTTTTGCTCCTGATGTTGTTCAGGCACGTTACCAATGGAACCCAGGAAAGTGCAGGATCGTGATAACGCTCCTGCCCACAGGTTGTGCACAGTGTATGTTATACTGTCAGCAAGGTCTGCACTGGTATATTTATTCTCTTACTTTCCCTTCTCCCCTCTCATTAATTCCAAATCCTCTGTCCCTTGGAAAGGTCTTCAAATAGTGGGACTTGACAGGGACACAATCTTTTGGACAAGGCTCACAGTCATTCGTACCAGAGAGTACGAACACAGACTCTGTCCTGCAACATCACTATACATCAGTGAAGTCAAAAGTGAAAAAAAAAAACACTTCTTATTAATTTGAAGATTCTACTATTGCAATATTTAGTGGAAGCGCCTCTTTCTCCATGTCAATTTGGAAAGAGTAATAGTTGCTGCAGTTCTTCACTGCAGTTGCTGCATTCACCGACCTCAAGTCACGCAAACATTCGTTGTGATCTCTGAGGCAGACAGGACCTCCTCATATCACAGATTCAGTTCGGTTTAAACTGATGACTTATCAATGATTTAAAAAGTAAACCAAATTTGAAATAACTATTCTGGTGTTACAGCAAGTTTTCTGTTCAAATCATGTTTTACCAAGATGTGTACGGAATGGATGAATCTGCTTCCTTTAAAAATAATTTCAAAAATCATTAAAAAAAATCTTCACATTCAAGTCAGCAGACTATGAGTTGCTGGAAAAGAAATAAAATACGTATCAGAAATCAACTGAGCCGTCATCCTCTGGCCTCTTAACTCAATGCAGCATACAATAAATAACCGTGTTAGTAATGAAAAAAAGCTTCAACAGAAATGCTTACAATTCCAGCTGCATTTTCCACAGTTTGGAAGCTTAGACCAAAATTATAATATACCAACACGGAAAATATACAACCACTCTTGATGACACGTAATTTACACCAAAGCATTTATCTGGTTTGATATTGTACATGAAGAGCACTACAGAAATAAAAAGCATCCTCAAAAGCATCCACTAGAAACAGAAGGGGGGGAGAAAAAAAAAAAAAAAAAAAAAAAGAAACATTACATCAATTTAAATTTTGTTGTAAAGTATCCAGTACGAGAAAGTCTGGCCTTACAAAAGTAGTTTTTCACTTTGCAATTAATTTTAGCAGAACTAAAAGTCAGTTCAAGTATGTCAAAGCTTTAAAAAAGTGAGACTGGAAATATTTTGTAGCTTGTATTAGTTTAATTTAATCAGCAGCAAAAATCATTATCAAAGTTATGTAATGATTAGTATTATTTTAATACTAATACATTTGTTTACTGCATGATTTACATCATATCTACTGAAAGTAGGTCACTAGGGACCTAAACGACATCAAAAAGGAACAGTGGAGCAAATTTAAGTGATCTGAAATAAACAGGTTATAGAAATATTAAACAGAGTATATTTGCAAAGAATGTATATAGTATATCGTATCTGAAGAGAAGGATTCTTTCTTAGAAAAATCAAAGCAAAATGCAGGTTTCTATGAATATCAGCTCCACCGGTATGGATCCATTAAGAACAGAAAAACTTCCAACCCACCCAGGTACTAAGGCCTCATCACAAACAGTAAAGCAGGCCTTCCATGTTAGATAAGGTGTGCCCGATAACAGATGCTATGTGGAGCAGTGAAAGAGTATGCAGACCTGGTAAACTTTGCAGAACACCAAAGAACTCATTGTTCAACTGCAAAGTTGTCCTAGTGATCCCATTTACCCTCTGCAAAACTGCTGAGGGTGCAACACCCGTCCAGCGCTTATGGCTTATAACCACACTTTAGTGTGAAGAGCCTTGAGATTCCTCTAAGCAAACATGAATGTTAGGCCTGCAATGCCTTCTTGACACAACGCTTAATTAGGTAGCTTTCTGGATTCCACTTGCAATCTTTTCTGATAACAGTTAACATGTAGACAGCAAGCCATAAAGAATAAAAGTTGCAGAACCAGGCCCTACCTTGCTATTGATTAAAGAGTCAGTATTTTTACCCAGCTTATCAATGCTAACTTTAAATCCAGCAAATTTGGGATGAGATAAGTAACACAGGAATCATACTAGCATTTGAGTAAGTGCTCAGGTGAGGCAGAGTACTTCCAGAAACATCCGGCTCGTACTGCAATACTCAGGTACTGTCGACCTCACACACTCAAAAACATGATGGGAACACTTTTAAAAATAATGCGCATTAGAAATGATAATATAATCTTCCTCATTTTTCTTTTGACATTTAGGTTTATTTTCAATGGGGTCTCATTACTTTTGGGGGAGATGGACAAGGAAACTAGTCAGACATGATCTCAAGATTCGTGGAGCTGGACTTAAGGACACCAAATATTTCAATATGACAATGACAGTGTGGCCAAGTTTCCTATCCAGAGATTTTGCTAGTATCAGTTTCTCCATTACTAAAACTATACTGTTTCATTACCACAGTAATTCTGCTACGAAGAGGGTGGGAGCCAGGAGGAAGAGGTGGGGAGAAACAAAACGTAAGTTTTGTGCTTCCACTGCCTACAGATTCTAGTTTAGGTTTTCTTCCCCTCATCCTGTCATGTGTTTTGAATGTTTCCAAAATAGTTAGTGCTTTTAAAACAGTACTGCAGCTTCCATTCAATCCAATGTAAAATAATAGTGCATAGGATTAACTCTCTGCCCAGTGTGACCTCCTTGGCTAGAGCTTTTGCAGGGCTCCTGCTGCACATTAGCTATCTCCTGTTTCCCTGCTCAGAAGTGGGAGCTGCTAGCAGCAGTTGCTGTATAATTACTTACTTGATTCTGTCTAAGGAGCTTAAACTAAGAGTTGAGCAAAGAAAGCAGATTAACAATTTGAACGCACACGTAATAGACACACACACACCATCAGCAGGTTTGCCAGATCAGTACACAGGGCCCTGGAAATGTGCTTCAGCCACTCTTACTCCAAAAGAAAGGTTGCATGATCACTGCAGGGCAATTAATTTGTGCAAAGAGGAGGAGAGGGGCGGCACTGATACGCCGGGGAGAGGGACTGGAGACAGAGCTACTCCATCCCCAGGAGCCAGATTAGCCCTGGAGGAGCAGCAGCGCCTGGGGCTCAGCCCGCTCCGCAGTCACATGCTCCCCCAGGTCGCCTAGCAACAGCAATGCCCAAAGAAAAAGTTCTCCCTCTCTCAACTTCAAATCTGTGTCTGAGACCGAGGGAGGGAAGCTTATTGTGCTCCAGGCGAAGCATCTGTTTCTTTCTTACAGCTTTCCGCGAAGGACTGTGCATCCAACACGTACGCAAACCTGTCCACAGCATTCCCCCTACACACATCTGTATGCAAATGCTGTAGCCTGTGCACACCTAATTAAACACAGAACAGATACAATTTTAGCAATTATCAAACTTGCTCTGGAACACAGGTGAATTCCAGGCTGCAAAAATACACACACACTTCAGTAACAAGAAGGGTACAAGGACCCCAGAAAGGAATAGAAAAAGTGAAGAACTCTGCAGTGAGTATTTCGCAGGGCACTTTATCCAGAGAGAGGAAAGTGCTTACCATGGGGAAAGCTGCCCATTTATATCTCTGTAAAAACTATCTGTGAGTTTAGACCATAGAGTTGCAAAATCTAAGTTTCCCTTGCAAATTTAACATTTATGTCCTGCTGTCTTATACGATCAGGAAAAAAAAATACAGACATCCTGGGATAACTTAAAACCATGATAAAGTGCACCTAAAGACTCGGTGGGGTTTTGCAGTCTTTTTAAAGGCACTGCTTCCTTTTCCTCAACAGAAATCAAACTCATCAAATTGCTCATGGAAAAAAAATTTCTCCCCTTGAATCAATTCCCCTATTAACCCTCTACTTCAGCTACTTTAGGTTTTTTTCTCATATATGTCCCCAGGACAGAGATGTGCTCCTCATGGTGTGAGCAGGTCCCATTCAGGAAAGGTTGGAGCATAGTGCTTACCTTGGCAACTAGCCTGCATTATGCATGCAGTGAGTAATATAAGCACTTTGCAAGCAGTTGCTGCTCTTCCATCCATCCGATGGTGAGGTCCCATCTGGGCTGGGAGGTTCCAGCTCCTTCAGAAACCTGCAGCTCAACTCCGGGATGCTGATCTGCCCAGCAGCACCACAAGGAGCCTGGTGTCTTTTCCTTATCCCGCTAGTTGCAGAAGAAAGGCGTGTTCGCCTGTTGAGACATCGCGTTTTCTATAAACTCCCACCCTCCAGACATTGCATAAAGCTCTTTATACCCAGCAGCCCCGGAACTAGCATGCAGGAATCAGGCAGCGCTCCAGGCCCTGCAGCCAGCGGCTGCTCTGCCCCTCCTACCCCTTGCAGAACAGGCGAGGAGCCTCCAAGCCCCTGCACTTCAGTGATTTTGCACGAGCCCCTTGGCACCACGCTCTGTAGTTCGAGCAGATCGGGGGGATTTCAAATGGCAAACAAAACATCTCCCAAAGGCACGCTCCAAGTGAGGAAGTGCATTTGACAACTAAGCCTTACAAATACTTCTCATTAAAAAAATTACCAATTTCTTTAGAATGGTAGGATAAAGCTTTGAACTTTTTTTTTTTTTTTTTTGGTATTCCTTCCAGAAATAGGAAAACTATAGGGATAAAATTTACTTCTGCATTTTCTCAGGAGACACAGTCAGTTTCGTAAAAGTGCTTTGGTTACAATAAAAAAGGAAGACACCTTACTCTAATTAACCCTCCTGCAGAAGTGCATACAGTATATGTGAAATGTCTGCTTGCGCTTCAGGAACCATACACCTATTAACATGGGTACAACAGTGCTTACCATCACAGACAAAGTTACCCTGATATTGCAGTTTTGGGAAAAGGACAAGCATTTTGGAGGCCTTGCCTGCAGGTTCAGAAGTATCGTGCATAAACTGTATGAAGCTGGATGTCTATTTTGTTTGATATTGCTTAGAAATTATTTACTATGTAGAAAATTATGCTAAGCTGTTCCTTTCTATGCATACATTCACACATACATATTTATGCAAACAACATATATATGCATATGTGTGTATATATATATATATATATATAGTGCATACACATTATGGGGAAAAGATGGGTCTATATCTTGGAAGAAGCTCTGCCAGATTAATTTTTATCATCATCACCTTTAAAAATGCCACATATTATTTTTGTTATTTTCATATCACATTCATTACTTTGCCATGGTTGTTTGCTGACACTGGTGATGATAGAATTTAACTGATATCTCCAAGCACTGACTTCTCCTCCTTTTGCAGTGGACTGCAGTTCTTAGTAGTGGGTGGAGATGCTTGCATTAATCTTGAAAAACTTCTGAAGGAATGTATTGTTGTTTATGAGCAGGTAGATTTTTTCCTAGGACTTATAGGCCACTAATCCCCCCTAAACCTTTCCGTAAAGGTTTTCTATCTATCAAGCTAAGAAAGGAAGGGGGGTGAAGAGAGAGGGGCGTGGGGGGGAATGTTGAGTGTAGGCTTTTGCAAGGTTGTGATTTATGCAGGTTCAGGGCTGTCTGGTGTAGTGGTACGACACAGCACCGGGGTCAAGCCACAAGAAACACTGGGGGCAGATCAGAATATTCAATTAGCTTCCTGGCACCTCTGAATTACAAAGAGAGGATAAGATCTCTCCATCACAAGATCCAGAGCTGCTGGGGGAGGAGAGGGGGGGAACCTGCCCTCTTCAAATCTCTCTCCTCCCTCCTACCCTCTCTCCTTTCACTGTAGGAGAACAGTGCTTGAAACATTCCTTTCTGCACGGAAGGACTTTTCCTATTGTTGTTTTCTTTGTGTTTCACTGTTGCCAACTTACTGGAATTCTTGTCGTGGTTTCACAGCAAGGCTCAGGCTGACCAAACGGAACCAGCTGCGTTTGTGTATGGGGCCGCTGTTGCTTTAATCCCCCAACAACACCAATGGGGAGAAAGCATGGGGGTCCTCAGAGGGGATCGTGCAGATCCGCCCAGTACAGATGGGTGCCTGAAAAGCTAACGCACAGATTAACCATACTTAATTAGGAGGGGAATGGTTTGAACCAGTTCATGTCTCCACAACAGGCGGACAGAGCTTGGGAGCTGCAACCCACCTGGGAGCAGAGTGTACTCTCCTGTTGGGTATTGATGGTCACCTGAATACATTTGCTGAGAGGCTATTCTGCCTGACTCCCACATAACTGGAATCAGGCAAGGAATCACCTCATTCAGCATTAACATTCAGCATTAACAGCATTAACATGTCTATATGCATGTACTTCTCAGAGGCTGGTGGGTAAAGACATTCTCTAACAGCAGAGGAGGCACTGTCAGTGATGCTGGGAAGCTCTACGCTGAGATGGCAGAAGAATACATCCTCCTCCCTATGTCTCATTCTTTGCACTTAGAGACAAATGAAATAATCAGCCCAGATGTCTCACTGACCAAGAATGACAGTCAGTAAGGATCCAGCACAAGACAGTGCTGTTCTCAGTTGACTTCATTTAAAATTTTCCCTTCTTCCTTTCCTATGGCATGACATCACCTGTTGTCACAGAACAACAGTCCGTGTCCTGCAGTGCCTACAGACACTAACAAATGGTACTTCAGTGAGATTGAGCCACAAGAGCAGATCCAAACACCCCAAAGATATCCCATAACTACATCCAAAACTACTTGGCATCCTGTCATCTAAAAAGTCAATGGGTTGCTCTCTGACAGAAGTAGATTCATGGATTTTTAATGGATTTGGATGCTATTTCAGGTTTAAGACGATGCAAACTACATCTCTGTAAGTTTAGAATGAAAAAAACATAGGCCATGTACTTGTTTACTGAAGTCCAGTTTTAATTCAAAATCCAGCTTGGGAAGTGTGCTAGTGCCTTGTTTTTGCTGAAAGCAAGCAATCAGAAAGTTACTAAAGGTGTAATTTACAATGAACAGCCATGATGCTTACACATTAAAGAGGCATGCTAACCAAAGTTAAAAATTAAAGACTTGATTTTTTAACCAGGATTCAGTTCTAATTTACAGCATCAAAACTCAGCCAATTCTTAACAGACAGAAACATTAAAGTTGAGGTATTACTAGACAAAGACAAAAGTTGATGGCTAATAAAAGAACGAAGTGCATTCAGTTGAATAAGCAGTGGGTCAGATATGCAGCACCTGAATATAAATTTGTCTTTTTTGAACTTCTTTGGGGCTAGGATAGTTTGCAGAGGCTAAGAATCTGCCCAGTTCATTAACCAGTAAAGCTGTAATTGTCATTGGCAATTGTCAGTAATCTTGTGGTCATTCTGTCCTTGAATAAACTCATTTACAGATAGAAAACATTTTGTTACAATCTGTGTTTCCAACTTCATGTGAAGGTTTGGCATTAAATTTCTATGCTTTTAACATGGCAAGATCTTTTTTTATTGTTATTAAGTCATACTAAAGTGAGCCTATCTATAGATGTGCTCATGTTTTGAGAGAATACAGGGATGACAAGATACTCAAATCTAAAGTAAAAATGACCCAATCTCTACCTGGGTAACAGTCCCCAGCAGCAGCATTTCATTCTTCAGATTTCATCCATCTTTGCTGTTCTACAATATAAAGAGTCTCATGTAATAAACACATCCTCTGCTTTATAGCAATCTAAAATATGCATGTATACATTAGAGACTTCCTTTCCTAAAGGGCTATTTATTGCAAAGTGGGGCTCTTGAGGCATTTTGCTTATACCTTTACCTGCGTCAAAACTGAGTTCACACCAAAGCCATTAGATTTCAGGGGAACCTAATCTAACCAGGTACATATAGTGTGAGCACGAGTTCCCTCAAACAGGAAAGTCCTATTTTAGGGCACAGGGATGGAATTTATGTAGAGAGCTAGCACTGATTTTGACTGTGTAATGGAAGGAAAAGCAGAAAACAGCACAGAGCTCACCAAGCTTCTGATGTAAGCTCAATCACATTTCACAGTGCTTAAAACAACAACAGTTATTCGTCAGGAAGCTTTTCCTTCAAGGATTTTAAAAATCCACCTAACCTCAAGCTAAGGAAATGAGGGCCCTGCTTGGTATGGCTCCCAAGCACCTAATGTGCCTTTATCATCAGAGACATTTCTAGAAAACACACACACTGGATCAAAGGTACATCCCCAGCCCATGTGATTATGAGAAACATTAAACCCCAAAGCAGTGAATCAAACCAGAAGAGAAATCGCGAAGTAAAGATTGCACAACACACCTGGCATCATGGCAAGAAGCCTCCTCAAGGTCTTCCTGGTCAGCAACACATGACAGCTTCTGTCTTTTAACTTGCTATTGCATCCCAGTGCCCTGGAACTCAAAAGCAGTGCATGAGAACTACCATCCTGTTTTGGGACCTGGAATTTAACAGATGAGATTACCAGAGACAGGGTTAAAAAAATCATATTATGGAGGTGAGAGGGTTTTCCTGCCTGAAGGGTGAAAAAAGGGGACACAGATTGAAGCAACTACAAACCCACCCGTTCCACCATCCCTTTGGTTGACACTGCTTGCAGTCCAGCTTGCATGTCCCTGTGCTCCATGCTGCAGACAGTCACAAACTAAAACAGGAAAGTCTTGCCCCAACTACCTCTTTGGATACCAAAGTTCTTAGTACTTTCCTTTCTCCAAGCAGATTTATTTGGCTTCTCATTTTTGCCCCAGTGCCCTGGCCCTTCAGTGCTCGCTCTTCCCTGTGCTCGCTCTTCAGCTGTGCTGAAGAAAGAGCAAGACTGAAGCTCTCATCTTCCTGATGTTTTTCCAGTAACCCTCCTTCCCACTGCCATCCACATCTGAACAGCCATTCAAATATTTTAATTATAATCCCTCTGTGCATTACTTTTCAAGCAAAAAATACCCGAAAATATGAGGCACTTTATAGACAAGAGTTAAAAAAAATTCAGGAGAAAATTACCAAACTTTTTCTCAGAGAAAGATATGAAGTATAAAAGGCAGGGGTGAGAAAACAGTATACCATTCATTTTGGCAATTATTCTAAGCAAATCCAAATATGATATTATAAGAGCTAACATTGAGCAAATCTGGTAAGAGACAAGATTATTATTCCTTAATGCTAGTCTGCCTCACGAGTTATTTTCACTCTTATTTAACACAGAGTTCAAAAAGTTAATTATCAAAAAGGCAACAGTATGTACTACGTATTATATGTCAAATTATTTCTTTTTTTTCTTTCTTTTTGGAGAGGGTGTGCGGGCAAACAACCCTGTTAATAAGCAATTTCAGCTGTGTTCAGACTGAATGTCTTACAAAGTGGGCCTCTCATATGCTAAGAACTGTTACCTCCAGTTCCTCCAACACTGAGAATGGAATGCTCCAGAGATCTCAACAACAGTCCTTCAAAAGCACCTGAGAAAGATAAATCTGATCCTTCAGATCAGTGACATATCAATTTGAATTCCGGGCCAAATAAGGGGTAATGACTTGAAACAAAAGAAAACATGGTTTAGGACACCAGGTTTGCAGATGACAGAATTATATTTAGTGAATGACAAAAATATATCTGCCTCTGACTACCAAATGAATACCAACTACTTGGCTGCATATTGAGATACTTGCAATATGAAGATGTTTGTTTAGTTTAACTGGCAATTAGATGGAAAAAAGAGTGAAGAAATCAGAATAGTTTGAGATAAACCAGATTTTAGCAATTCTTATGAGATCACTTCAGAACAATACTGAAAGTGTTAACTTTCAAAACAGTACTCAATTCAGCCAACCTGCAAAACTACTTTGACAAAAACAGACCAAACTACATATAAGGTAATCCCTTGATTACAATAATAATTAAAAAAAAAAAAAAACCCTCTCTCCCCCTTGTGGGACAAAATAGAGCATTAGGAGATAAATGCTTGCCATCAGAACACAACTTAATGGCTTGTTTTGTATTTTGTAAGATACCTAATCAAATCCCTCTTCCTTCTCATTGCTCTTTCTGCACATAGTAGTTACTATTACTATATAACCCACAGTTCCATAATTTCAGTTTTTGCCTGATTAGGCTACTTTTAAAGGCCCTATCATGGTAAAGGATACCTCCTGCTCTTTTACTCATTTTATCAACATTGCTCAGGATAAGATCTTAAAATTACAAGCCACACAAAAGTTACTTTTATGGTGCTTAACTTAAGAAGCTTCAGACCCGTAACACTTCAGCTTCTAGTGCAACTGCACTACACTGTAAGTAGAAGTGCAGAGTCAAGAAACTGGAACAATTTTTTATCCATTTTAGCTACCTTTCTGCTGGAATAGTTGTTTACAAGTTTGAAAAAACATGTAAGAACACAGCAATAGAACATACCCATCGTAACTGCTGCGCTCTTAAAAGGCTTTGAGGGATTGTTCATTGCTTTTTTTTTTAACAATTATGCTTAAGTGTCATTGTAAAGTCAGAGTCACTGAGGCCATTAGAAGTAAATAGGAAGTTACATGCCGTATTCTCCTAGATATTAAAAACTCCTTTTCTTCTTTAGACTGTTTTCTTCTTTAGATTGTTTAATGTTTACCTCTTACAGAAAAGGTAAGAGTTGTCTCTTCCTGTGTCAGACAATCTCAGAGATACCTTAAGAAAATGCCTTAGGTTGACAGGCCTTTGTAGCTCATGAGGTATGACAGAGTTGCTGCTTCATTTGTTTGAAGGCCACAAGTTTGAACCCTCATATTGAGCTGAAATTTTTACTAATTTATACTGTAGTGTTCTAGTCAAAATACTCACCAGAAGTAATTAGGAGAACAGATCTAAAATCTTAGACCACTGAATTATTAAACTGAATTCTCAGTTAATGACAGCACAATGGAAAACGACGAGAGGATCCAACAGTCCTGATATGTTAGTACTGACATCTACCCATGAAAAGTTGATGGGAGACCAAGTACATACCAATAAATATGCCTCCTTAAGCAAAGTAAACTCCTAAAGTACACAGATAAATTCCCCAAGTCATAGTTAAAAAGTTTTCTTCTGGATTAAAAAAACTCTTAACTATTGGGACAGAAGGTTAAACTTTGGTTCTTTTACACTAATGACTGAAAATTCCAAAGTCCAGCAGATTCAGCTAACATTTATCAGCCCTCTGTCACCAGTTCTCTTTAGCCATTACTCAAATGAAACATCAGATGCCTTGATCTATTGCAGGAAGAAAATAACATGTTTTTCAGAAAAAGGTAATAAAAAGCATGAAAGACTTTAGAAAACATATTTAGTCTTCCCAGAAGCAAACAAGAATTCTTTGTTGTCAACAGCCACTTTTCAAGTCAACTTGTCAGGTGATCAGTCTCCTGAATTCTTACTAGCTACCATTTCTGAATTGTCTTCAGGCTTGCAACCTGAAGAGCAAAGGTAACTATACCAATGGTCAAGTTTTTATTTAAAAAGCTGTCATCATCCTACAAGCAAACAGAAAAAAAAACACAAAAACATTACTTTTTACTGATTATACTACGAACTGCAGAAGTAAAAACTAACAGAGAAAAAAATCTGCTGAATCATATTTATCTTTTCCAAAAGAATTAGAGATTTCTCTTTTATGCAGCAATAAAAGAGACGGAGTAAAAATTGGAGACAGACATGTACATTCTCAATAATTAACATGGGCCTCCTTGTATGATTTAATCATGCCGGTTCTTTTATGCACCTTACTGCCAATAACTCATCTTCTTTGGGCTTTGGCAGCTCTCACCAATACAATAATACATTAGCTTTAGAGAAACTTTTTCTTCTTGTGAATCAATTCAGATCCAATAAAACTCTTCACAACACATTCAAAATACACAAAACTTTGCTCCAGTTTTACTTATCCAACTCTTTCAAACATCAGATTACAACTGTTTAAAATACTGAAGTATTGACTACAATTAGTAGAGGCACAAAAGAAATTATAAAATCTGTTATCACCGGCACAAAGTTATTTTTGACGAGAGAGAACATTAAAGCTAAACTTTGTTCTTAGAGCCACAGCACCAAAAGTCATTTACTGTTTTTCTCCAGTAAATGATGCCCTTCACTATTTCCATTACTATATTCTCACTTATCACAGCATCAGGATTAGTTTAAGCCACCTTTCCTTCTCCTTCCTTCTTTCCAATCTCTTCTTTGTTTTCCTAATATCTCCCTGCACACAGTAACTCGCTTATTTAAGGATTAAGTCACAAGAGACAGCAAACAGGATTGCAAAGAAAAAGATAATGTAAGTATATTTAGCCACTTCTTACCTAAACTCAGATACTGATCAAGATACATACAGCACAATATACAAGGTCAGATACACAACTATGAAGCTGACTGGTTAAAACTGACTATAGAATCTTCACACAAATTTAAGGCAAGATAGCAAATTCTATTCCAGACCACAACTAGAGCATAACTAGAGTTACAGTGGTCAGAGATAAAGATATAATATTATAGTCTCTGTATTTTCCTAGTTCACAATGACCTCTGTACAACTGTATATGAGAGCGCACAGTTTGCTGATGACTTTTTATGCCAGAGATGTTTAAATCCCCATAAAGCAGGATTATGGAAGGGCAAAAGGTTTGTCCTGAGGTAAAAAGGGATTGGTTAATGGATTTGGCTAATGCTTAAAACATAGGAATAAGTAATTTCCCATATTATAGAATATCTAAAGTCTACAAAGAGAGATATTATTTTGGAGTTTTAAAATCCTGTAGCATCTGACCAATTTCTGACAGGAAGTAATTGCAGCCAGTATCCTCAATCATATGCTACAGGAAAGCAGGTAACTTGTCATAGCGTAGGTGCTATGCATCATATTTTTAAATTCAGGCTACAGAATCTGCTTTCATTACTGCTCACGTTACACTTTTTTCTAAATAGAGAGGGCATAATGGCTATTTCAAGCAGCGCTTTTCATTAAACTAAGTATCTTTAAGTCTAATCATATTTGTACTGTGTTCCATCCAATTAACTCTTCATCCCAATTAGATCTTTGGGTTCCACTATCAAATAAGCATGTAAAATTATTCTCACCACTATTTCACTCTAAAAAAATAATATATATATATACACACACACATACTTGCACTGGATATCACTTATTTTAAATAGTCTAGAATATATACTTTGTTATCTACATAGGTACAGATTTTAAATATAAAATATAAAAATTCTCGTACTCTGGAAAATACTCTGAAGTATTAACTGATGATTGCAATACACTTACACAGTATAAAACTATTTTGCTGTCACAGCAACTACTAGCCAGAAGTTCTACTCTTTTCTGTACAAAATTTACAATGCTACATTTTAAAGAACTATTAACAATGTCTAAAGAACAAATAAATATTTGTCAAACAGGAATGCAATTCCACACACTAAGACTTAAATCTAGTCTTATGTCACTATTTTAATTGTAGAATATTTATGGGAGCTGGAGGAGTCACATGCCCTTTTTTCTTTCCTTCCTCTTGCTACTTCTCTTTCGTGGTATCCTCCCCACCTGCTGCCAGGCAAGGCAGAATCACAACCAGTTATTATTACACGCATCATTGCCACTAACAGTGAAAGACAGATATATTTCATGCAGTTATTCAAAGTTTCTTCCTCATTTTTGCTCCATTTGGTATTCATCAAGAACAGGAGTTGGCAAATGTGGGGTTGTCTTATTGTGTATTAACATACGCATGTCATATAGACATAAGTCTATAGACTAAGTCATATAGAAAAGATCATAAAAGTAATTCTGTGTTCTTTTAAATAATTTGGGGAGGGGAGGCAGACAGAAAAAGAAATATGGGTACATCTTTCAGCCTACCATAGTTGATATCTCCATTGTTTTCAGTCTAAAAATGCTACAACATGAAATTTTTCATATCAAATTGCTAAATAGAAGCTTGCCACTGATTTCAGTACCTAGAAGAATACTTTTTTGTTCTATTTTTGCTGCATTGCTCATACACTTCTGTTTGCTGAAGCACAAAATCAGTTGAGAAGACGCACAGACAGTACAATTCAGTATTTTCAGGTACTTGGTCACACACCATTACTCTTCTAGCACCTCAGTAACTCATTGCTCAGTTTAGAATCTACTCACAGAATAATAGGGCCAAAACCAAATAATTATAAACAATGTGGTTAACTATATCCTTTGTTTTGTGCTTCTACCATATGTTATCAAATATTCCCTTTTTACTCTAATGCCATTTTCATCCTTATATTTTGCAATTCCCCATCTGAAAAGCAAAGTAGAGATTTTCAGAAAACAGGTGACAGGAAGAAAGATAAAAAACATATTTGCCAGGAGGATTAGAGATAAAGCTCTGTGGGCAACACTAGCATTTATGATTTCAGACTACCTACATTTGCAGTGCTATCAGTTCACTGAATTTGGTTTCAGTTTCTTTAAACAATCTGCCAGAACCCCCTCAGATTTTAGCTTGGAATCCTTTAATATTTGGTTTAAACAATTTTCTACAAGGAATGAGTGACAAAGCAAAGGAGTCTAATGAACCTTTTCTGTGAACCCATTTGCAGTTGTAAAAGAGAGATCAGTTTTGCATGTGCAAAATGTATGGGTCCTAACTTTCCTGAATTTGGAAATCTGCCTTGTGAAATGCTAGAAAACAGCTGAAATTCTGACACTACAGCCTGCTCCTTTTCTTAGCAGATTTCTTCACGTGAAAAAGTAGGAGACAATAGGAAGGAAGCCTGGTTCTTTTAATCTTATCTCAGTCTCCTAAAAGGAGTTAGAGCTGAAGATAAGGGACATTGAGTCACATGTCTTTTCTGCCCTAGAGTTCTTATCAGGATTGGAAATGATCTCATTTCTACAATGCCAATTTTAAGCTACTGCAAATCCAACATCTTTAGAAGAGTTATTCCTGATGTGTACAAACACAAACAGAATCAGATGTAGTCTTAACATAACTACGACACTCAAATTAGGGCTAGCATTTCCTTCCAACTACAATTCCAAATAAAAAAATAAAACTATTTTTGGCCTTTTAAGTGATCTTTTCTACAGCTGCCCCTGTTTAGAAGTGTTTAGAGGGGGGGAAAGGATTTTTTCCTATCTCTGAGGTGACATTTAACAGGCCTTGGAAACAGACATGGACTGCTGTAACAGTCTACTCAGAAAGGCCTTAAGCTTGAATGACTTCTGAAAATGAATAAAATTCAGTGCATTTACATCTTTCTCTGACAAAATCACTTTTCCCTCCTTGCCTTTATCTTCCTCTTGACAGCAGCCATTACCAACAAGGCTGAGGTGAACCATAATACACCATGCTTTATAATATTACAACAGTCAGAACAAGGAAGCTGTGTATTTTAAAAAGTCCTTCTACTAGAGCTTTGTATGTTCAGATAGAATGGCAGTGAGAGGGCTCCAACCACTAAAACAGACCAGGAGCATTGGAAAATGAAGAGAGGGAACATATGCCAATAGCCACTGAATGCTTCTCCAAAGCTTACAATTATGATCAAATCCAAGAGTGATCGAGCTGGCCCTTCACCCACAGCAATAGCCACCTGGCTTGGTAGTTTTAACTACCTACACTGTCTACTGCCTGCCTGTTCCTCTAGCTAGAGCTTTTACATTCCTGTTGTCTACCCAAAACTTATGCCAGCAATTTTTCTTTTTCAGACAAATTTGGTTCCAAATGGAAGAGCTTCCAAAATATCTGCCTAATTTTAAAAACAATATAAAAGAGGTTTTCAAGTTAAGGAGACAAGAAAGCTTAAGGTTCACAGCTTTGCAGCTTGAGCTTCCTAACTTAGCTTGTTTAGGCACTACAAGTGCAAATGGTTGCTGCTGCTTTGCCTAGGTCAGACCTCACCAGCACGCAGAAATAACTGTATTACCATTCCTTTGGCTGCAGCCTCAGTATATCATCCACTTTTTTCCAGTCTTCGGCAGCTACAGCCTAGAAGCATCACTGCTGAACTCAAGAAGGTACTTGCATGTAATAATATGCAGGTAACATGTATCTGAAGCTATTCCAGTTTTAAGGATAGTATCAATATAAGAAAAGCCCTATTAAGAAAGTTTCTTTATTTAAACTGTGAAGAATATCCCTTTCCGCTTAGGTGTCAGGTTTGCCAAGATCTATTACCTCACCTACTAAAAAAGCAAATCAGAAAAAGCCATCTTGAAAATGAAAGCGAGGACTGCAGGTAATATAAATAATAATAATAATAACAACAACAACAACCAAAAACAACACACACTGAATCACTGGATGTCCAGAAAGGCTGGAAAGGTGAGCTTGAAATTTGTTCCTATTGGAAAGCTTCCAAAATTATCTTTACTTAACTAGCATTGGTCAAATGGATTGACTGATATTATAGACACCAGTAGACTTTTGGAAGTCTTATTAATTTGTGGTTTGAGCTCCTTTGAAAAACATGCAGAAAATAATCAATTTTAGCTATGAAAACACTGTATTTTGGATCAACATTTTAATTTAACCTGAATCACTCACAGTCTTAGCCCCATTCATTAACAGAGCTTGGCAAAACTTAATTCACTAATTTTTGATGCCCCCCTGAAGTAAACTCTTTTTTGATCTCCTTGGTGACCTATGTTTATCTTAGATAAACCTTATCTACACTATCTATAGCCCAGCTGGGGATAGAGACAACAGAAGGAAATGTAATACAGCTTTAGATATTTGTTGTCTATGCAATATACAGAGCTCAATTAAGAATAAGTTGCTGTTTAAAAAAATGCTGTATTTTCTGCAGTACAACAAAACAATTAAAGCTTTTCAACTGAAGCTTTTCAGAGAAGGCTGAAGGTCTGCCACGTGATGGTAACTCAAAAAAGAACTAAGTTCTTAGATGAAGGGGGGATAGATAATTTGCAAAGGGCAGCAAGCATATTAAACAGGTTAACTAATAAAGCCTGTATCTCTGCCAATCCAGGAGGCAATGGTGTTCATACAGATTTCATTCCTCCTCTAGAGCAAGGGTACTTCGGGTAGCCCACAGTTCATAAAAATGAATATTCACTTAGCAGCAATTTATAGTTGTGTTCCATAGGGCAGAGAGGAGGAAAGATTAGCTATTCCTATTCGCTACTTACTGATCCATAGGTGAAACACATCTACACAGAGCATTCAACAATAAAACAATAAAACCACCACATAACATGTTTTCACGGCTTTCTGAAGTGATTCAGTGGCATCACAGCCATAAAGCTTTTACTCTTGTAAGCAAGCAAGCAAGACACAAATCTTAGTACTGATACTAAATAGGCTTGCTCCATCAGTCCTTTCAGAGCCAAGTCTCTGCAGTTTCAGCAATGCTAACAACGTGTTCATTGCTAACTTGTATCAAGATTGACACCTAGTGGCCAAATCTTTTAACTGATTTTTCTGCACACCAACTTGATTTTTAAGAACTGATATTTCAGAGATTCTATAGCAGAATTAAAATCAGATGAAAACTCACACAATAGAGGAACACAAATTTCTCAGAGGTGTTTGGGGAAACAAATATGTCAGATATTAAAGGCATATTTTATCGTGTTGCAAAATAAGTTTTAAAAGCTACAGGCTCTTAAAAACCTAGGTAACAATCTTCTGTGCCCATCTTAAGTGCTCTGTGGGATGTTTTGTATTTAATACTAGCTGTACTAGACAGAAAAAAAAGACATTTTGATACTAAAATGCTGTGGTATAATAACTATAAGCATCAAAAATGGATAGCTATTTCCTGCAGCTTCCTAGTTATCCTTTTTACAAGGATTATAAGCTGTAAGCACTGCATTGAATTCAAATATTAATGACTGATTTGATGAATGATTTCACTTGGTGCAGTATTAATTGACAGGTTGTAGATACTCAATTTCAATCTAGCTCCAAGAAGATTGTTTTGGAGGGGAATAAACCCAAGTAAAGTGAGACTCTACTTGCAAAATATGAGTTTCTCTCTCTTGCTTCGCTTATTTCAAAACCATCAAGGGGAATATTGCTCAAACTAACTCAGAGATAGGTAAAACACGTTTTTATTCTGGAGACACTTTTACTTGGCAGAAGCAAGTTATAGCTCCCTTAGTTACACCTGGCCCTGCATCAGTTGTGCCAGTCCCTCATGGGAACCAACAGGGGACCCTGTTAGGAACCAACAGGGAGCCCATGGGTTCCTAGCAGGGAATCAAGTGCACAGCTGTTCCAGGACTGATGGTGGTGACTTGCATTTTCCTCTGCCCTGGACAGGAATCCTTAGGAATCCTTTCCAATCCTGGCAGTAAGGAAGGTGGGGGAGGAGAGGCCAAATTGGCTTACACAAATTAGCAACTCAACTCCTGCAACCACCATGGGCCTCACAGCTGGTCTCAATCCTGGGGCACAGTGTGAGGTCCAGCCAAGCACAACCACCATCACCCTACCTGCTAGGGGAACAGGTATCCACTTACCTACCAGCCAGGACACAGCATGTTTCCTGTCGTGTGTGCTATTGCAGAGCATTTTATGGCAGTATCAGATACCAAAGCAATTCTCTACAGAAGGATCCACCAAGGGTCTACCAAGCCTCTACAGAAGGGTCCAAGCCCCTACTACACAGAGCCATTAGTCTTTTCACCCTGCACATTAGAGGATTTGTTTTCCTCATTGCTCAGAACAAATTCCCTCCAATTCAAACGACTTCTGCTTCCTGAAGTTAGGAGCTAACCTTCCAGTGACTGCTGCGGAGCCAAACCCCCTGCTCTGAAAAGGAGCTCCGTATATGCTGGTGTGCTGTAACACTTCCAGCGCTACAGCCCAGCTTTGCAGAAAACGGGCAACTAGGCTCTGCGTTTAAAGCAGGACTTTTTTTCTTCCTCCTCCTGAGCGGAGCGGGGAGGCCGGGCCGGCAGGCTGGGCAGCGGGG